>CM055275.1:91734681-92075992 GCA_029237695.1 Conchocele bisecta | reverse complement strand
AATTTCCCTGAGTGAAGATGTCTATGGAGATTTAACGTGGGCAAATTTCAAAAATACTGGACCGATTTTCAATATTTAACCTTTGTTTTCTTAATTAGATCATTTTCAAGCTATCTAGCCAGGTTTCGGAGTGAATTTCCAATTTTTCGTAATAAAATCAATATGTGACCAAATTTCACGAAACAAAAAGAAGGTACATTTTTAAATTTTGATAAAATTTAATATTATCAAAAAACATATTGTATTTGCATTGTTTATATGGACGTAAAATCCGGGCACGATCCGGGGAACAATCCCGGGCACGATCCGGGGCACGATCAGAATACCACAAGAGGGCCACCTACACACACAGATCGTGAATCCAACGCCCCATAGGGGTTTCCAGAGGGTAGATCCAGCATTTACGTGCTAGTCTGGAACTGTAACGGCCTGGCCGAATTTAAGCGCAACGATAGTGATTTCTGTACAATTTTGAATGATAATGACTTTGTGTTTTTGTTAGAATCTTGGACAGACAAAGATAGCGATATTGAGTTGTCTGGTTACACGTATCATAACTTTTATCGGAAATTTCGAAATAGGCACGCAAAACGTAACAGTGGTGGAATTGTGTTATATGTCAAGGACAACATAAAGCAGGGTGTTAATATTGTCCGATCACCTCACGATACTATCGTATGGGCGAAACTTGATGAGCATTTATTTTCTTTCGACTCTGATGTATATATTTGCGGCGTGTATATGTGGGGTGAAGACTCGCCTGCAGTGAACATTGTAGATGTAGATTTATTTCATTTATTACAAGACGATATTGACTGTTTCGATCAGTTAGGGCGTGTGTTCATTGCAGGCGACTTTAACGGCAGAGTGGTTAATCGGCTCGACTATATTACACACGATGCCATTAACTTCGTGACGGATGATACTAGCTATGCCCCTGACACCACTGGACAGGGTATCAAATGGTCAGCATTGAGTAACCCCAAGGGGTCCAAGGGGGGGCCCCCCCAGCAAACTCCTATAAACTGTGTAAATCTTCCACGTTAAGGATAGCAAATAGCAGGTTTGGTACTGATAAAGACAATGGTGTATTCACATACTATTGTAAAAACGGATCGAGTGTGATTGACTATCTGTTGTTGAAACAAACTGACTTCAAATTAATTCATAACTTTGCAATCAATACATTTACTGTGTATAGTGATCACGCATCGGTTAGCTTTTCCTTGCACGTCGGCCGACGGACGACTCATTTGAATGCTCCAACTGGTGAACCAAGCACTTTCTACAAATGGAATGATTTACACAGTGCGGAGTTTCGCAGAGTTCTTATTTCTAAATTACCCCAGTTGAATGCTATTATAGATAACGTTGGCCCCCATGACAGGAAAAGCGTTACGGATGCGGTATCTCGTTTTGTGATCATTCGGAGGGATGCTGCTGACCCTCTATTTTCGCACACTCATACACGTACGAATGGTATTTTTGGTAGACCTTGTGTGTATACTAGTGAATGGTTCGATACAGAATGCCGTGATCGTAAGCGGGAATATAAAACTGCGTTGCACTCGTTGAATGCGAACATATGTCGCGAGAATAGACTGAATTTGTGTAAAAAAAATGAACTACAAGAAGCTTGTAAAAAGGAAAAAGGGTATATTTGATCGTAACAGAACGACAAGTATTGAACGTCTAAAACATAAATAGCCGAAACACTTTTGGAAGCAATTCCGTAAATCCAGTAAAAAGAAAGGCAATGACATTTTGCCCTCAGATTTCCTGGATTATTTCCAAAATGTTGCAACCAATATTTTCATCGTTAGAGAGGAATGTGCCGATAATTTTAATACGACCCACGACTTCAGTGAACGTGGTGTGTTTGATGAACTTGATGCACCAATTTCGGAGGCTGAGGTTTCTAATGCGCTAAAACTGCTGAAACGGGTCAAGGCCTATGCGGGGGACTGTATTTTGAACGATTACTTCATTTGCGCTGGTGATATATTGTTATCAAACAAACTGACTTATTCAACATAGTTCTGAATTCGGGGTATTTTCCAGACGAATTGTCACGTGGGTTTATAATACCTCTGTTCAAAAAGGGGGATGAAACTGACGTTAATAATTACAGAGGCATTACGCTAATAAAATGTGTCAGACGCGCAGTATGGTTTTCGTAAGGAGTATTCAACTATCGACGCAATGTACGTGCTTTAAAGCATAGTGGAACATTACCTGAATGTGAACAGACGACTATGCTGTGCATTTGTTGACATGAGGAAAGCCTTCGACTCGGTATATAGGAATGGACTATGCTATAAAATGAATCGCATGGGTATCAACGGTAAACTTTTGAGAACATTTAAGGACATGTATACGAGTGTGAAGTCGTGCTTGAAGCATTGTAATACATTTTCTGAATTTTTTGAGTGTTCGATCGAACTGAGACAGGGGGAGGTAACTTCTCCGATCCTATTCGCGCTGTTTCTGGAAGACTTTGAGCTGTATTTCAACAGAAAGAGAGTTATGGGCTATCGATCCAAGATATTGTGATAATTCTGCTGTTGTTCGCCGATGACATGGCAATCGTAGGTGAAACATGTGCTGATCTACAAAACAGTTTAGATACAATATACGAGTATTGTCAAAAATGGGGTCTAACCGTCAACACTGAGAAAACTAAAGTAATGGTGTCTAGAAAACGTGGAGCTACAAAGCGTGATGAAAAGTGGTTTTACAATGACTTTCCTCTATAGTTAGTCAGTGATTTCAACTACCTTGGAACTGTAATTCATTACAACGGATCGTTTTGCCTCAATCAACAGACGCTGTCAGGCAAAGGTCTAAAAGCTATGAATTTGTTATTTCGAAATATAAAGTCGTGTGATTTCTCTCCTAAAACATTGTGCCAATTATTTGACGCCTTTCGTGTCCTCTATTATTAGCTATGCTTGTGATGTGTGGGGTAATACTAAGTCAAATGAACTAGAGCGTATTCATTTAAAGTTTTGCAAAAGGATACTAGGTGTGAAGCTGCCTACCAGTAATGCCGGAGTGTACGGAGAATTGGGGAGATACCCGATGTATATAATGCGCTACCATCGTATTGTTAAATTCTGGTTTAAAGTTTTGTATTCTGAAAATTGCATCATAAAAGCTACGTACTACATTTCACACACTGACTGCGAGGCGGGAAAGACGAATTGGACATCGGGTGTGAAGTCATTATTGTGTCGTCACGGATTTGGAGATGTTTGGGAAAACCCGCTTCGTGTTAACGCTCAAGCATTCTGCATGGAATCTAAACAAAGACTAGTTGACAATTTTGTACAATCATGGTTTGTAGATGTGTGCACAAACAACAAATTAAAATTATACAATAATGTGAAAACGACATTCGATTATGTCGAATACCTCGGTCTAATATCGCGAAAACATTTGCGCAGCGGACTTACCAAACTACGTATATCGGCGCACCAACTACGCATTGAAACTGGCCGATATGGTCGTAATCGTGTTACAAGAAACGAAAGGTATTGCACGATATGTGACACACGTGACATTGAAGACGAATACCATTTTGTATGTGTGTGCCCCAGGTATACCGAGCTCCGTATGAGGTATATTCCTGCTTACTATCGCCGACATTGTAGCATGCATAAATTCTTAAACCTTCTTATGACGTCAAACAAAGCACACTTATGCAAATTATCTCTGTTTATATACCATGCTGCTAAATTACGAAGTTTAACATTAATCAATTGAACTTTATATCCATCCTCTATTAGTATGTATGTATTGTAATGTATGTTTGCTTGTATGTATTTTTTCCTTGATTTTTTTCCTTTTTGTGTGACGAGAAACTCTTGTATAGTTTTATGTCAATAAACTATTCTTCATAGATCTGAGGTTTGCGTTGTCCGATCAGGGGCTGGATGGGTCATATCCCAATGCCTTTACATATTTACAAATGATGTCAAAACTTACGAAACATATAACAACATTTTAATTTATTTCCAACACTGCTCCAAACTCTGACAGTCTTCTGGCATTGGCGACCAGTGTATACCCAGAGAAGTTTGTGCACCCACACAGTCTGACTGTCACCAACTGCCAACCAAAGTCGATAAACCCCACATGATTAGTCCAGAGCCCCAGCTAAAGTGTGCATCAAAAATGTTGTATTTCCCCTAAAACTTTTAGGTAAATACGCATTGATTCTCAAAAGTGGGGGTACAAAACACTCCCAAGAATTTGAAAATACTCACTGATTTTAAAATTGACAGAAAAAATGCTGAATTTGATATATACAAATTATTTTAACCATTTACATTTTGTAAATGGTTAGAATAATTTGTATAATTATATCATTCAAACAAGTGATTCATTGAAATGGTAGTGGAAGAATGGGGGAGGGGCTAACTCAATGGGGGGAGTTAGGCCCCTTCTTCCACTGACCCTTCAACTAGTACAGAGAACTAAAAATATGCTGTTGTACAGTGCGACCTCTCTACAACAGCCACCCATGGGAAAACGCAAAACTGGCTGTTGTATGGACGTGGCCGTTCAGGGAGGTTCGCCTGTACCTGTATATCAAGAAAACTCATGTTCAATAATCTGTTTGCAAAAATGAAATGTTCTTGGAATTTTAAATGAAGAGTACAGTTGAACCTCCCCGAACGGCCACCTCTCTACAAAAACACCCTCTCTGTACATTACGCAAACATTGTATTAGCGAGCGTACGTCACTATACCCCCAGTTACCTATATAAACAGAGGGTATGGTGAGGTACCCGCGCAATAGGTAATGCGGTCAAATAGGTCACGATGCAGTGACTATTTTCGATCAATAACTGATGTTGTAAGCGATTGTAATGTGTATTGTCAATATTTATATTATTAAAATGTATCATATCGGTACCCCTTTAAGTAATATTTGTATATTTTAAATGTATTGATGTTCTCATGAAGCGCATGAATATAAGTATTAATTAATCCAGCTTATATTGAGGCAAATCACACAGCCTTAAAACATAGTGCCGGAGTATAAACCATAGTATCGTATATTATTCATAAGTATATCACTATTAAACATTAATTACAATATGTATGCATATTATTAAAACAGTAGATGCAACCGCTGTTTCGCTGTATGTGATATTTATAACAACTTTTTTTTTTATTCGTCAGCGTACGGATTTCTGTCACACAAAGCGCCATTTTCAGTTCATATTTTCATTACGCAAACACGTCTTATTTGAAATTAATAAATCACTGAACTACTTTCGGCAAGGGAGATAATCAATATCACGCGAACTATTTTCATACGAGCCAAGCGGATTGTTCTGTTTATGATTAGTATATATAGTTTTAAGCTATCTCCTGTGATATATAATGATACATTACTTTGTTATGTTATGGGTACTAATACATGTTGTTTCAATAGCGTATCTCTGTAACGGTATTGTTGTAGATGGAGTTGCAAATAATTTAATTATTATTACTACGTTCAAATGGTGGCGTAATACTGATAGCACTTCTGTATAACTGTGATTGTCATAAATGGCGCAACAGTCGTGAGGTTAAGGTCGCCGACTTCAATGATTTAATTACCGATTCCCGAAAGGGTCGGGGGTTCAAACCTCGACGTGGTATAAAAAAAAATTCTCCATATATTATTTTTGTGATTTTAATATTTTTTAATATTTTCACAATTTTATGATTTTAATAAAAATACCTATAAATTGATAGAAACTTACCAACAATTAAAGTGTCTGTCTTTAAGTAATATATACACAGACAGTTTTTGTTACTGATGTTTTAAGTTTAAGTAATATATACACAGAACAGTTTGTTACTGTTTTTTTAAGTTTGAGGTACTGTCTATACTGTCTATACCATATAATGTTTTACTGTCCCAAAATCTTTTTTTTTTGGCTGTCACAATTAATTAATTTTCGGACAGCAAACATTTTTTTATGAATTTGAAATAATTATTGTCCTCCATCTGCTCCCAACACTGTTCGAACTGCGCCTGTGGCTACCACGACCAGAATTCACTGGCCGCAAACACAGTAGCCATCGGTGTCTATTTATTAAATTATTATTTTGTATTTTATTTGAATTCCGCGTGAACGCTGCATTTTGTGTCAACACCATTTACAGAAAATATTGGTGATTTTCTAAACGAATATCGGAGAAATGCGGCTATATATTTTGTCAATTTTCAACACCATTTACGGAAAACAATTACTGATTTTTTAAAACAATATCGGCACAACTAAATACGGTGATAGAATTTTTGTCAACTTTTCAACACCATTTCCGGAAAATATTACTGATTTTCTAAAAACAATATCGCGAAGGTGTACTGAACTACTATTTATTTTAAATAAACCAGCCGTCTAATAGATCTGTGTATAATCGAGAGTATCGTTAATTGTCATGTTGTCTCCGACAGTGAGGTGTTGCGGCACACATCAAAACGACACGTCAATTTCAAAACATTGCCTAATGGTCACAGCTGTGTGGTGTCATCAGATCAACACCTCGTCACACACAACTACGCATTATCGATTTTTTCCCCACACAAAGCGACGTGTATTTACAACTAGATCTGTGTAATGTGTCGGGTGTAGCCAAAGACCATACATAAATTCGTAATTAGTCACAGATGTAGCCTTAAAATATAATCGATTTCCTTAAATTACGTCAGCATGTTGACAGATATTTCAGAGCAGACGTCATCGTAATTTGCCGTTATTTATTTCCAAAATTAACCATATATTCTGTAAATGGCGTTGAAAGTTGACAATAAATTAAGACCAGATCAGTACGTTAAATCGCTATCGACGACAACTGACGATCCGATGAGAGAGTAATACCGTTTAAGCGTATCCAGTGTTAAATATACATCGTTATTTTTTTATGACTTTCGTAGTTTTTACCGATAAATTCAAACCGTTTCCAATTATTGGGGAACATAATATCATGATTAGCACATCGTTTCACTAAGCGGGGGCTACTCGGAAATGGGATCACACTGTTCCTATTGTTTACACTGGATTAATGGCGGCCTCCATGAGGTCTCAGGTAAATCTTATTTTTCAATAATACGACTGTGGTTTCTTCCTTTTAGTGATAACCATGTTCCAGCCGTTAACACTTATTTAGCAACATTACTTAATATGTAGTTAGTCTGAACATTCTGCAGAGAAATCTGAATTGGACGGAATCGAGCATTGTTTAAACTTAGTCCGGTTCATATGCACAGGTCAAAATATGAACTGAAAATGGCGCTTTGTGTGACAGAAATCCGTACGCGGACGAATAAAAAAAATATTTTGTTATAAATATCACATACAGCGAAACAGCGGTAGCATCTACTGTTTTAATAATATGCATACATATTGTAATTAATGTTTAATAGTGATATACTTATGAATAATATACGATACTATGGTTTATACTCCAGCACTATGTTTTTAGGCTGTGTGATTTGCCTCAATATAAACTGGATTAATTAATACTTATATTCATGCGCTTCATGACAACATCATTACATTTAAAATATACAAATATTACTTAAAGGGGTACCGATATGATACATTTTAATAATATAAATATTGAAAATACACATTACAATCGCTTACAACATAAGTTATTGATTGAAAATAGTCACTGCATCGTGACCTATTTGACCGCATTACCTATTGCGCGGCAACCTCATCAAACCCCCTGTTTACATAGGTAACCGGGGGTTTTGTGAGGTAGGCTCGCTAATACAATGTTTGCGTAATGTTGACCTGTGCATATGAACCGGACTAAGCTTAAAAAAACGCTCGATTCCGTGTAAATGTAAGTAGTTTTTCATCAATAATAAAAAAGTTACCCTCCCGAAAAAAAAATATTTTATGAAATTCCAGCAAATATTGATGTTATTGCCAAAAAATGATTTTCGTATGGGAATTTAACCTGGGAGCTAAAAAATAAAATCATAATAATAATGTTTTATTTGTGGACCGATTTTCAAAATCTAACTTGTTTTCTTAGTTACATCATTTCCAAGTTATCTAGACAGGTTTCGGAGTCAATTTCCAAAAACTTTCGTTTTTTGACTCCTCCCATTCCCATAAGAAAATCGTTTTTCGCAATAAAATCAATATTTGATGGAATTTCATCAAATACATTTTTTTGGGGAGGGTGACTTTTTTATTATTGATAAAAAAAGTACTAACTTTTAAATATTTTTTATATTTAATGTGTTCAATAGCCAACAGTTCGTCGGCAGCAAAACGTGGAACAGACAATAGGTTTCAAGGGATGGAAATACTATTAACACATTTATTCATGCCTAGGGTGAAGATTGAACCCACAACATATGGTCCAGTGCTCTAACCTCCAGGCCACAACCCATCCATCTTTAGACACAAAGCACATCTTGAACTATGTTGGTCATAGCTGCACATACAGTGGGCACTAACCTGGGAAGCAGCAAGGATTCGTGATAAGTCTACCGCACATGGTCTTGTTGAAAGTTGCGCAGTGGTCGATGTAGTTGGCGTTGGTGTACATATCCCTCAAGGCTACGCCGAGGTCAAAGTTCGGGAACAGGATGATAAACACCCACTCCAGGGCATTGCCCACGTGCTCAGTGCCGATGTCGGGATTAATTAACATGAACGTGATCAGTAGGAACACCAGACCTGTAATATAGGGACTCACTTGTGGCTGTGGCTGGAGAAATCCTAGCTACACTGGTCACAAGTCAGATAAGCTCCATTTCTCAAGTCACCGTCACATTTTAGTTGGTTGATTGATTGATTGGGATTTTCACATCATCTGTGCCGAAGGTGGGAATACTGACGGTGTATAACACAAGACGAACACTAAACCTGTAATACAGGGACCGATTGGTAGGTTGATTGATTGATTGGGATTTTCACATCATCTGTGCCGAAGGTGGGAATACTGAGGGTGTAGAACACAAGACGAACACTACACCTGTAATACAGGGACCGATTGGTAGGTTGATTGATTGATTGGGATTTTCACATCATCTGTGCCGAAGGTGGGAATACTGAGGGTGTAGAACACAAGCAGAACACTACACCTGTAATACAGGGACCGATTGGTAGGTTGGTTGATTGATTGGGATTTTCACATCATCTGTGTCGAGGGTGGGAATACTTAGGGTGTATAACACAAGCAAAACACTACACTTGTAATACAGGGACCGATTGGTAGGTTGGTTGATTGATTGGGATTTTCACATCATCTGTGCCCAGGGTGGAGATTTTAAGGGTGTACGAGGCGAGTAGGAACACCAGACATGTAACACAGAGATTGATTGTGTGGGTGGTTGGCTGATTGGTATTTTCCACATCCTCTGTGCAGAGGGTGGACATACGGAGGGTGTAGCACGCGAGCAGGAACACCATAGCTGTACCATAGGGACTGATTTGGTTGGTTTTATAAACAAACGATTGTTAGAGCATACAGCAGACTTTATAAACAAGCGATTGTTAGAGCATAAAGTATACGTTATAAACAAGGGATTGTTAGAGCATACAGCATACTTTATACACAAGCGATTGTTAGAGCATACAGACGACTTTATAAACAAGCGATTGTTAGAGCAAACAGACGACTTTATAAACAAGTGATTGTTAGAGCATACGACATACTTTATAAACAAACGAGTGTTAGAGCATACGGCAGACTTTATAAACAACCGATTGCTAGAGCATACATCAGACTTTATAAACAATGGAAATACTAGGTTAAGTAATGTTCAAGCCTAGGGTGAGTATTGAACTCGCAACCTGTAGTACTGAAGTACATAGAGAATATTCATATTTTCGCAACGAATATGACATATATGTTCATCGAGTGGTGTGAAATGTCCATATTCCACGAGTGCCGTTAGCGTGAAATATGGACATGTCACACCACGAGATGAACATATGTCATATTCGTTGTAAAAATATGAATATTCTATTCATTATATACCGCTCCATGGAAATTAACAGTTTTTTAGACTGTATACGGTAATGAATGTGTATTTGCAGCCTGTTTGCGCTGTTTTACTGCCGATGTGCGTTATGAATATAGATAGCGGAAGTTGTTTATTTCATCGATGAGAACATGTGACTTTCATTTACATCGTATAACTATTATATGTATTTCATGGGTAGGTATATAATAAAATGCCATACCCCCTAGTCCATGGCCCATCCCTTGTACTGAGTGAATCTGAACGAACCTGTCAGGAGATTAATCATCGAGATAGCGACCATTCCCGTCGCTGGCCTCTTAAACAGGTAATGAAGCAGGTAGGCAAACGGCAGCACAGCCCAACCATACAGCATGAAGATCATGATCACTATCCCCAGGCGGCCGTCTTTGATGTACGCCTCTGTCTGGAATGCTGGAAAGGTCAAGGTTGCTGATTGTAAAATGTACAACTGTTCTGTGTCAATTTGATTTGAATTATAGATGTGTAATGGCCTACGAACAGCTATGGTCATTTAGGCAACACCAGTCTACATTGAATCGCTATATTCCAAATCAAGCATAACACAACCGTCATTAACCCTTTCAAAACACAGGCCTGTAGAGTTGTATAGGCAGACAATTTTTGCAAGTCATTTTTAGATTTTTGAGAGCAAAAACACCCCCTTTTCATAAATGGACTAGTCTGACGTGTGCATAGGTTGCAAAATTAACATAGCAAAATCCATTCCAGTTACTTAGGGGCGACAGCTGCCAAATTCAAAGAAAGAAGGTGGAGATAATCCATGACCTGGGGGTCAAATAAAAAATCGAAATAAACTCTGCGCATCTACTCATTATAAGGAAGCTACATACCAAGTTTCAGGTCTGTAGCCATTACGGTTTAAAAGTTTTATGACTTACAAGGTTGGTGACGGACGGAAGGACGGACGTGGGACGGACAAGGGTAACACTAAATGCCCCTCCAGTATCGTGGTGAGGCATACACATTTTTCACTTTTTATCATTAGTGGAATAGCCCAAAATATAGCATGGAAAAGCCACTGTTGGATATTTAGGGGTGAAACGGTTAATCAAACTGCTTGATCGTCAGCCTTAAATCCGAATCACTGTGCTATATAAGAACGTTCTGCAATTTCTACTAGTTCAAAACCCAATCCTTATAACCAAGGTTCAGTAACATGTATTTGACTCGCCACAATACAAGCGTTGTCCGAGGACAACGAAGAGCGTCAGGTGGTGCAGATATGGAAAAATTGATCAAAGCACGAAAACGTAACATTTGAAGACAGAAAGATGCATGGACGGATGGACGGACGGACGGACGGACGGACGGACGGACGGACAGATGCAGACCGGGAGTACATAGTGTAATGATATGCCTGGGTAATCTGACCAACCAGCTTCTCCCACATGATACCGCTCTGGGAGTATCAGGTTACCAGCTGGGGATGACAACTGATGGTCAGTTTAATACACTCATGCTTAGGGATTAGATGATTAAATATGTAGTTAGATCATACAATGATTGTTGTTGTATATATCCCTGTACCTGTAACATAACACATAGCATCAGCACCTTTAGCATGTTTAGGAAGTGTGTTTAAAAAGCAAAGTAATGATTTCGCCTACAAAGCCCAGGATAAGCATCCGCACAATTGATCAGGGCTTACATCGTTCTCTATTAAAATATAGTACAGTTCTCGGAGAACAAATTGGGAATATATTTCTTATTGCTACAGACTCAATTATAATGAAATCCAAGATATATGCATGTTATTTACAGGTAGACATAAAATAAAATATAATTAATTTTCGTCAATTTTGAACCATTAATAGCATTAAAAGCATGTAAAGAGTTAATAAAATACACACATGTTTAGAAAATACACAATTTATCCCACTTGTGTATATATTTGTGGCTGGGACGGGAGAAATGGCGCATATGGGTTTGCGACCAATACAGTTCCAGATCAGACTGTGCGGATATCCAGATCAGCCTGTGCATCCGCACAGTCTGATCTGGATCAGCACTGTTCGCCGTTACATGAAGGAAACACCCGCCATGTTTTGAACAAGCAATATAGATCATTATCATTTCTAATGCACTAGTAGTATATGTGTAGTTGTTTTATCTTGATACACTTCACACGCTTCAGAGATTATTTTGCTGAGTTTATTTCCATCGAGAACACTTTATCTTCTCGTGTATACCACCGTTGTCATGCTGTTGTTTACCTTAGCAATGGCGTTCCTATCCGACCGCTTGCCAATAAAGTTTAGCAGACTACAATTACAGTGTAATCCAAAGGTAAATAAAGGGTATGATTACACCGTAGCGTATACGATTACGGCGCTCAGTGAATAAACACCCCCGATATTTTCTTGATGTTAAACAGCGTTCCTATCCGACCACCGTTGTCATGCTGTTGTTTATCTTAGCAATGGCGTTCCTATCCGACAGCTTGCCAATAAAGTTGAACAGAGTACGATTACAGCGTAATCCAAACTTAAATAAATAGTATGATTACACCGTAGCGTATACGATTACGGCGCTCAGTGAATAAACACGCCCGATATTTTCTCAATGTTAAACAGCGTTCCTATCCGACCACCGTTGTAATGCCGTTCTTTACCTTAGCAATGGTGTTCCTACCCGACCGTTGCTCGCCTATATCGGGGTACCCACAAAATAAAATAGGCTGGTCATGTCTAACTGGACCACCTTTTTTAATCTATCAGCAGACGACAATGTTCCAATTACACGGGTTATGTGCATTTATAGCCGAGTGTATTTCGCCTTATCGAGGCCACGGTGGTGTACTTGTTTCGTGTATTGATTTAATTGTAAACCACATGCGACAACGTATCGAGTCGCGATATATATATATGACGATAACCTGCTGGGTATGGAAGATGTTCGAGCCAATTCCCACCCTTAAATATGAGCCGAATGAATGAATGAATGAATGCTGGTGTATTAAACATCTTTAGCGGTATATGTATGGTGGTCAGTGGGTTACATGATCACGGTGGTGTAACGGGGACCCGAAAAAGTTGTATGTTCCGTATGGCGGCGCCGACGCAACTGCTGGGCTGTATGGTGGAGGGATCTCCTGCTGCCGCAAAAACGCGAATAAGCATATCACGTCCCGAGAAGATTTTTTCTCTCGTCGGCCCTCCCCTCAATGACGAGTTTGTTTACGTCTTCGTCCGCGAGAATTTGTGATCTGGCCTTGGACCGGATCGCGCCCTTTAACTCCTGGTACCTGGCCATCTCTTCGAGGACCAGTTTGAACTCGATATCTGATATATCGTTGTCGGCTATCGCATTCGACACGATAACGTCGATACTTTTTGTCTTCGACCTCGCGAGAACAGCTATTCGGTCGTGCATTCGACTCTTGGTCTCGAGCTTGCGGGCCACGAGTCTGCTCGCAATGCAAAGCAGGCCTGCCCCTGCCGCGACCGCATTCAAGGCCACCGCGATCGGCGCGGCGACGACTGTTGACAATAAAGACACACTGCCCATCCCGCTCACAACGGAAGCTGAGGCTAGCGTGGTGTTCACCCCCTTGACAACATTGACTGCCCGCCTATATTTCTTTGCATGACCCGTCCGCGTCTCTCCCTCATGCTGGAGAATCTGTTGTATCTCGACGATCCTGGTCATCCTAAAAGATGCCGGGTCAGCCGTCCCGGAAGGGAAGTGTGGATATAGTTTCTCATCATTCATCATACATCAAGTTCTATTAACAGTGTCACAACAGTGGAGGAACTCGCTTTGTCAGCGATTTTTGTAACAAAGTTAATAACATTACCATCAGAAACTTCAATTGCAGTGTCATCAACGAATATAGTAAACCCTGACCTCTGCCTCGCGTGCTTGGTGACGCCAGACGTCTGTTCAGGACGAGATTCACTCGGACTTCGGCAGTAGCGTGTCCCCTAAAGGTGACCGAGCAGACCGCCATTCGCGTAATCGTCCCGGACAGTGCCATGGTGTATCCCGCACATCTGTTGCTCGCGTTGGCACCGAATGAATATTCGTGGCCCCCCTCGCTCAGTGAAACCCGCTCCTCGGCACAAGCTGTTATGATGGGGTGTCTTCGAAATAAGATGTTCATGTGCGCTGAGTCCCTCGCCCCGGACACTATTGCATAGGCCTGCGATGCCTTCCTCTCCAACCTTCCCATTCTGGCTTCATCATTTCCGGCTGCGCCCGCGACGGCGACGTCCTGTCCCGTATATGCTCATGATTAATATATAAATATATATATTGATTAATATATAAATATATATATTATGTTTAATCGGTTATTTCGAGAACGATCGAAACCGGGTAATCGTTCTTCAACTCTGGCGCTTCATCATCTAGAATAGAGATTTTCAATTCGTGGATGTGCCCCGATTCCAAACGTTTCATCTCGGGGGTTGGGAAGTGTAAGGTCAGGGTCTCCCCATAGAAACCGTCGATGGCGTGCACGACCTTAAGGAGAGTACTGGGAGCTCCGTCTAACTTGTTGTACGGTGTGTTGAGTTGATCCATGTGCACCCTGAGAGTTTTCGTGAAGGCAAAGTCCACTGGGATGTCGCCGACGTGCTCGCCTGGGTCAAACAACCCCCTATTGCTGGAGTATATTTTTGTAAATCCGAGCTGTAAGGCCAACGTCGGGGTGATCCTTACCCGGTTGGAGGGCTCGACGGCCAAGGTCGCGAGTCCTGTGACTTTCGAGATTGCGAGACTGGCTCGACCATCAAGCTCCGACGCGACAAAAGCTTGAAGGGCTCTCAAACTCCAAAGACCGGGGGTTAGCTTTACGGCTACTGGGCGGTCGGTCTCCACGTAGCCGAACCCTTCGTTCTCCCACACATTGTGCCATCCGACCGTGAAGGTTATTGATCTGAGGCCGGCCCGCTGTTTCCCGCAGCAGTTTTAGATTGAATTCTGAAGTACGCAAGCCTCCCTTTGAACATTGGTGAGCATATCAAACATGATAATATCAATGCGTTTGGCTTTAATTCTGATGCAAAGTACGTGGTCGGCAGGGTCTACGCCGCTAAGGCTGGCGCTCCCCGGCTGGTGCACCCTACTATCCAAGTTCGCGGCGGAACAGGCTTTTAAACCAACTTCCCCGACATTTTTGAAAAATATAGGCTGCCCAAGATTACTACCGTCGAGGCCACGGGATTTCGACGCAGACGGGATTTTAGACACGATCACTCCGGCGACCACATCGTCAATCGGAACGCCGGGAATTTTGACCCCGCAACAATGACCTTCGGGCCGGAAGTGTCTGGCGATCGGCACTGCGGCGTCTCCTCCTGCGATTGGCTACCTACGAAACGAGCTCACGTCGATTACATACAGCAAGCTGCTGCGGTCCAGGACGCCTGGGGTACATTTATGTTAGATAAGGGTCTGGGGTTTACGCAGGCCGGGGTCTACACGACCGGGTTGACGGTTACCATAATCAGATCGTAATCGCCACCGGCAAACAAAAGATCGGCCACAACGGGAACGTGGAACCGACTTCATAAAACCGCAAGCACCCACAATAGCAAGTTCCTTCGGAACTAGTGTCACAGCAAGTTTCACCGTTGTTTGAACTGGTTCAATAGGACTTGATGCACCAGCAAGCTCCTTCGGAGCTAGTGTCACAGCCCACGAGGCTGACAAATTAGGTCTCGTCGTCGTCCTCGTGGCGGTCGGACTGTTCGCGCTTAGGTTTTAGGAACTTTCGGGCGGCGAATAGTAGGAGACCGGCGATCGCCACGATTAAAGCCCAAGCATTCTCGGCAACCCATCCGGCCGTTTTTGATAATATAAATAGCAAGAAGGAGACGAGACCCCCAATCAACCCAGGCAGCGCGGCAGCCGCCTTTCCGGCTAATTTAGTCATGAGACTGGCGAGGGCTTTTAGTTGTTTTTTTTACCCACTCCTTGGCTCAGCCGGCCGGCGCTGGTGCTGGCGCGGGCGCAGCCGCCGTACCACCACCTCCCGTGATAGATATAAATAGGGTCGATATAGTTATGCCGAGAGCTGTGAGGATGCTTACTATTGTGACGCCCTGCTCTCTCAACAGAGTGCGAAGACGCTCACCGAGTGTCGTATCCTCGTGCAGGACCCTCGAGATTGTTTCGAGGATCCGACTTACTTGGGCGCGGAGTGCCTCACGGTTAGTCGAGGCGGCCTCCAAGCGAGCTTCTCTTTCATCCCGCAACGAGTTCGGTGATCCGCTCGGTAGATTCTCTGTCGTCACGGGCTTCCTCCATTTTTCTTTCTTCTAGCGCGATATGTTCATCTAGCGCCGTGAGTTTGGAGAGGTTAAGGACCAGTTCGCCCGGACTGTTTGCATAGCCTTATCGACGCCACGGAGTTCGCGATGGTTTAACGGCGGGTCATCCATCGTGCTGAGTATCTCGTTTTCGCTGATCTGCAGTGTGCGAATAGCGTCGGTGGCTACACACGGGACATCGCTGAGCTCGACCGTTTTCATCGCAGCGGCCGTCTTCGCCATCGTTTCGTCGGTAGACTGTAGGGTATCTACAGCGCGGGCCGGCATAATTGTTTTACCCCTCTTCCAATCTACGAATCCTAGTTCGTCCCTTATGATTTGGCCACCGCCCCGGCTCCCGGCAATGGTGGTCATCGCTAGGGGTTTTCTGGTCGTCATGTTGACGATTGGGACATTTGATGCTTTTAGTCGCAACCTGCCGGACAGATCCAGTTCGAACTTGGAGTATTCGCGGCCGACAGATGGGACCGTACCTTTTTCTGCCCAATAGTTGTAATACCCATCTACAGCTGACTCGAGTAATTTCCAGGCTTAGAACACTGGTGTTGGTAGCGCCACCTATTTCCTCGCCGGCTGAGTCTCTATGAAGGGTGTTTCGTCGTCATCATCGGCGATGTTATCATAATCGTCTCGGTCGCCCGTAGTGAGATCTAATTCGTCCATGTCTATATCGTGACCAGCCATTGTTAGCGATGTATTGAACAAAAAAACTTACGGGTTTAATAGAGTTTCATCGAAACTATGTCTTCAAGTCAATACGGGCGCAAACTCAATCCATACCGCAGCGTGCGGGAGCCCCTCGGGCAAAAGGCGTGAGCCAGAGCGTGGTCATTACGAATAACCCCTCGACGATCGACCAGAACCAGCAGCTATTGGCCCGCTTCCCCAACCTCGGAGCTAACGACGTCATTGTGCCTGGGACTGTCCGCCTCGCTTTCACTATTTCGCTGACGTCGACAGACGCGGACCGAACCGTCGTTCAGAACCTGGGTCGCGCCATCTTCAAGAAGACCACGATAAACATTAAATTTCTGGTAATGAGGTGCTGTCGATTGACGACAGCGACGTCTACCACTGCTACCAAAACATGTGGACGACAGCGCACGAGCGCGAAAATGCGGTCTATCAGGGCAGTGACACCAGCCGAAATAGGAACGTAACCAGACTTAGAATCGGGGCTGATGACAAGGCAGATAACGTCGCGAGCGACAACGCGATCGCGGCCGCTTACGGCAACCGCTTCTACATCCCGCTCGACTTTGAGTGCATGGAGAGCCACATGCCATACTATCAGAGTGCTTTGGCGGACCGCCTCGAATACGAACTGACGTTCAACGAATACGGCCGAGTTATCATATCCACTGACATGGCATCGACGTATTCGATCGACAATGTTTCGCTGGAGTACGACATGGTCACGATGCCCGAACTCGCGCGATTGACCAGAACCCAGTACGCCGGGCGCGTTGCCATACTTTACGACCGAGTTCTTCGCCATCGCAAGATGACGAAAGACAAAAGCGACACATTGTGGAACATTAATATCAATGTCCCCGCCCGCTCGATGAAAGGAGGGCCAGTTCGCGCTCGGGGTTAGAAAAACCGACAAATTGTTTAACCCCAAAATCACAAAGGTCGATGTGACGATCGAGGGAGTCCCCAATCAGCTCTACATCCAGGGCCTTCGCGCGCACCAGCAGTGGGACGAAGTCAAAAAGCAGTTTGCTGCCGGCCCTAAGAGCGCCCCGGAGGTTGCCGCGGTTGCCAAAGACCTGCAGCTTCTCGGACGTCTCTATCGCAGAGTTCATGACTACCAAGTACGCGCTATGGCTAGACACGCAAACCGACGTCGACGACCAACTGCACAGTAGTGGGCGTCGAGTAGAGAACGCGAGCGAGGGTGTGACGATCCAGATAGCCAAAGAGGCGGACGGCAATGGCGCATTGAACGTGCACCTGTATATAATCACAGATGCGCTACTCAACATCGAAGATGGCCGATACGTCTCAGCACTCTACTAAATCTAAAGATTTAAAATATCTGGGGTTTACGAAGGATGGCCACTTGCCATAATATGTGGGCAGACTGGATGCGGAAACACTGTTTTCATCCTGGACTTTCTCGAGGGCACCTACCGCGATGCCTTTCGACACATTGTGGTCCTCTGTCCCACTGTGCGGCACAACAAGATTTATCAGTGGCGCCCGTGGATCTGGGACGACCCTGAGGTCTACGTCGTTGACCCCGGCGACAGGTTTCACGAATGGCTGCGGGCCTTCTACCAAGTATTTCAGGGCGAGCCCACCCTATACGTGATCGACGACTGCTCGGCCAAGGCGGCGATGACCAAATAGAAGGACATGCGGCATGCGACGCAAAGCTTATGGATCTCCACTCAGAAGTACAACGCCGTCCTCAAGGATCTGCGCGAGCAAACGAAATGGGTCGCCATCTTTCACTGCAAGGACCAAGACTCATTCGATGACTGTCTTCGAGAGAACCACGTTATACCAACGCGCGAGGAGCGACTGGAGGTTCGACAGATGCTTTCAGAAACTAAGCACGCCAAGCTTCTGTTAAAGACTGATCGACCAACTGCTTACAAAGTGCTAAGTGCGGCATATATTGTGCTTAACGATTGTTAGTAACTGCTGAGCAAATGATTAACAATGCTTAACAATTGCTGAACAACAATGCTGAACAAATGCTTAACAAATGCTTAACAAATGCTGAAAAAATGATTAACAATGCATAACAATTGCTGAACAATGTGGGAATCATTTTGAAGTTGCGCTGCGAGCATAACGGTGATCATAATTATCGAGTGGTGCGCTTGGCAATATGTTAGACTTTTGAGGCGAGTCAGAATAACACTCAAAATGAACTGCGACGAACTTCTCGATCAGCTAATGGAAGAGACATCGTGCCGAATGTCGGTACGACTGCCGACACGGCTGAAACTGTCGGTACGACTGCCGACACGACTGGAACTGTAGAAACGACTGTCGGCAAGACTGGCGACACGGCTGTCGGCACGTCAGAAACCTCGACATCGCAGCGGCGCCAACGGCTCGCTGCACTGGTTGCAGGGGGGCAGGCCGAGCAGTATCTGGGGCGACCTCTCACAGTCGACCAGGTTGATAAGATGCCAGACGCAGAGATTGAGAAATGTTATGCCCGATACGAATCGCGGCTAGGCGCGGTGATGACGAAAACCCTAGGGGTGGCAGCCATTCAGCTCTACGCGGCAGTGGCGAGTACGTTTCTGCCAATCCAGAATCAATCGGGATTGGTCGTCGACCTCGAGACTGACCCTTTTGTCGGACACGCGCTAAGAACTGCTTGCTGTGTAATTTACCACAAGTTTGGCATGTTCTTAGCACCGTTGACAACTGCGTTGACCACAGCTAAGCACTGTCAATTTGGACATATATGTCCACAAACTATAAGCTGAGAAAATGATGATGACACAAGACGCACCTGCGAGAGTGACGAAGCAACAGTCGGAGATTGCACCTCAGGAACAAGCTCCGGTTGCACCCGAAGGCGGTTCCAGCGGAACATCCGGAGGCAGATGCGGTGCAATCGGATATGATAGTTCATGCGGTGCAATCTCCGATTGTGGTTCCGACCTGGATCATCTCGTCGGTTGTTTGTGGTGGTCTGGCAGTTTCTGGCACCATGTGTGTGCTCCGGTTGCGGAACTACCTTTCGCGACAACCAGCAGCGGTTCCGAAGAAAGTTCCGAAACCGATTGCACCCCATTTAAACACTGCTCGCGATCCCTTTCATATGCAATAACTTTATAGTTATCACTATATGTAATGGCTGAATACGATGGTAAAATAATAGTGAATGCGGTTTATCACGCCGTGGTGATATCGGGTCTCAGTATCGAGTTTGCTTGACTATCAAAGATGGTCTTCGGAGGGCCCGCTCCCAAGTTGGACATGACTGCGAGAGACGTAGGTCTCGTGACCTTAGATGTAGCGGCCGCAGTTGGGACCCGAGATTATCTAGCTAAAGCTGGAATTCTACCGGCTACTATATGGAAATAATGGCTTTGATCGCAATGCTCGTAGGTGGTGTGGTGGTGAACGCATTGGCGTTCAGCGGTAGCAACTTTCTATTCTCGAAAATGAGAAGCTCGGACGTAGATGAGGAGCGCAAGCGTCACGATTTAGCTGTAGAACAACTCCAGAGCGCACACGCAGCATGGTCACGAAAACGAACCGCCCATCTGGACTTCGTTGCGAGAATCACGCCGTGCAAACTTTCCGGAGCGTTGATGTTGCCATCCGCGAGTACGTGCGGACATATCCGTAGAAAATGACTCGCGCCGCTGAATCCCGAGCCCCAGCTTTCAGACTTCTATGTGCCGTCAGAGGCCCATAAAGACCGCCAGATCGTGTTGGTGGTCGTGCAAATGGTTGCGACAGGCCTCGTCAGCTATTATATTGCTTTGCACTAATTGGATAGCAATAAGCATTTGAAGTTTTTTAATATATATATATATATAGAACGATGTTAGTTGACGAGCTTTATTTCGCTTTGCTTGATGTAGGCTTAAACACCGTTTATCAAGCTCTGATCCGTCTGGCCCAAGATTTTCTCGAGATGTGGCGCGAGGGCGAAAACAACGGCCGCCCTTTTCGCAAAGCGGATGTTAGATTCCTCCGAGTTCCTTCAGAAGTTAACCAGCAACTGCAGTGAAACTTCCAACAAAGGAAGGGGAGGTTTAGTATTGACGACGCAGTTACCGGACGATCCGACAAAAGCATGTTGGAGACTGCTCGATCTACTAGAATATCTTGCATACGATGGACACGCACAAGCTTGATAGCAAACTATCGGTTCGCCTAGCGAACACATACTACAACTTCCGCAGCTACTGGAAGGGACTAGCGGCCATCAAGAACCTCGCTGCGGTGGCCAAGGTTTCCGAAAATGCTGCCAAGGAATGGCTCAAGAAGCAGGCCATCTGGCAGATCTATTTGCCCGCGCCGAGCAATATTCTACGCCCGTAATTCGACGTGCCGGTGCCGAACGAAGTCCACCAAGCAGACCTCCGATTTCTCCCTCACGATCGCGTCGGTCGCAAGACGTACAAGTACGCCCTGACAGTCATTGACGTAGCGAGTCGATATAAGGGGGCTGAACAGCTGGCCACGAAGGAGGACAAGGAGGTGGCCGAGGCTCTTTCCCGAATATACAAGAGGAGCCCTCTCAAATGGCCGAATCTTCTCCAGGTCGATCCTGGCCGCGAGTTCATGGGCGCGGTCTCTCAGCTGTTGGCGAAACACAACTTTTCTGTCAGACGCGGCCGCGTCATGTCCACCGGGACAAGGAGATCGTGTGGCGGTTCAATCGGACCCTGGCTGAGAGGCTGTTCGGCCTTCTCCTTATTGAACCTTCTCTTCATCTTCTTTCCGCCAGCGTCTTCTCCGACACCGCGAAGTACATGCAGTCAGGGTCTATCTGTATAAGTTCGAAATCTCCGCGATCCACGTCCAAGAAGTCGTAGTTGAACTCCAGCATCCGGAGCTTGGCCAACTGGTAGACCGCTATGCCACACTGAAACGGTATGTTGATCACCACTCGAGTCTTCCTGCTCGATATCTCGTAAACCTCCCCAATCTCCTCCAGGTGGTCGAACCACGCCGACCTCAGTGCCCAGTCGACAGTCTTCTCATCCTTCGTATAAGTGGTGTTCATGTGTCTCTCTTGCGCCTCTATCAGCTTGCCACAACGCGCGTTGCCAACCAGTTTGAATATCTCCGCCAACACTGCCTTGCTCTTGTCGACGTCCCCCGTCCGTCTGGCGGTGGTTGCCTCTTCCACGAACCATTGGAACGGTTTGCCGGGCGTGTAGTCGATCACCCTATGCACCGCCTTGACGACCAGACCGTGCTCCAGATACCACTTTAGCAGCGGGGATTATATGATCATCTTCTTGGCGGACAGTGCCCCCACGAGCTTTCTCTGAACTTCAACCCTAGTCCTCCCGGTCATGGTCAGGTAGTCCTTCATCTGCTGCGGAACCTCGGTCTCGTCGACTTCTCGATTAATGAACAGCGGCGAAATTTCCGAGAACTTATCTCGCAACGTTTCCGGGACCTCTATATCCAACTCTGCAAATCCGAACCACTCGTCACGCCTGACCTTACTATATACGACTGTCTTTCTGGGTCGTCCCACGTCCATATCTTCTCCTCACCACACGGCATGTCCTTCGACAGTTTAGACAGGTACAGCGCATTGGCGTCGTACCCCAGCACCGCCTTGCAGATCTTCTCCTCCCGACTGCCTACCTGACCCCTGATCGTCAACCTGCCATCCTCGGCGTATCTGGGGAACACTATGGACGGGCCACCAACCAACCACTCCTTCATCATCTCGTAAGTCTCATCATTCGGTGACCTCAACTCGGGCGTGTCCGCCTTCCCATCGATCGTCCCACATAGCAGGTACTGAATGGAACCCACAGGCAGAGACACAGCGTCCTTGAGTATGTCCACACCTATCCCCCTGTAGAACTCCGTCATGTTAGTCAGGGCCTCCAGGAACGGTCCGACGTCCAAGTCGTTTTAGTGTTGCATCCATTCCTGGGACGTCTTCATCCCCTTTTCTCGGAAGACCGTCTTGCATTCTTTCCACTCAGATATCGACAGAAGGTACGCACCCTTCAACTTCGAGTACCACTCGGGATAGTCCGGCAGCCCTGGATGGTCGAGCTTGTCTGCGTTATCGAACCACTCGTACGGGAAGTGGAACATTACCGTTTTACAGTCGTACGCCTTAATACACCGGTCGTACGTGGTACCGGGTCCCAGATACTGAATGATGTCGAGAAATCTAAACTCTGGAGTAAACAGAAACATCGTCGTGCTGTCCCTCTTTCCGACCATCACCTTATTCACGATGGCCGCCAACTTCTCGACCAGGTACTGCTTGATGAGGTTCAGGTCGTACATGCTGCATTTGAACCTCACCACCGGGACTTGGTCGATCCACGAGACGATCTTCTCTTGCTGAGGCTTCGACAGCATCTCTATGTCGATCGGCAGATACTACTTCCTAACCCCCTCCCTGATGCCATTGCCTCTCCTCTGCAGCTCGGCCACGAACATCTCGACCAGAGTGTCGGGGTCTCGTTCGCAGATGTGGGTGATCCCCTTGTGCATCGTATCACCAAACGACACAGATATAGGGACGTGCTCGACCTCGAAGGTAAGGTCTTTGGTGGGTCGCGTGGGTTTCGACTTGTCGAGATACGCCTCGAAGTCGTAGACAATCTAGTGTAGTGAGGGTACAGAGTTGTCTCCTCCTCGCGCGGTGGTGGATAGTGGATCCCCCCCCCCCCCCCCATTCAACAACGCGCACTTCACCAACAACTCGTAACCCGCCTTCCTTATCTTGGCGTCTTGGATGTTCGTCCTCCTGTACAGCACTCCCGCGTTACCTCTCCTGCAATGCGTCGGACACCCGTGCCAGTAGCATCCGTGAAACTGAAACACGGTCTTGGCCTCGTTACAGTAGCCGTCTGCCGGATCGCCGGCCACCCAACTCTCTCCCCCGTGACCGCATCTCGCGTGATGTATGTGCTTTCCCACCCTCTCCTCTTCTCTGCTGAACCATTGAATCGACATCACGCTCGCTGACCCGTTGGGGTAGAACGTCTTCTCGTATGCCGACTGCGGTCTCTCTATCCTCTTACCGGGACATATCATCACGGTCTTCCCACCCATGCAGGTGGTCGCGTGCCTTTGCATGTTACACGACTTTGTGAACCGTTGTTGATATCCGTTGCTCCCGTACTCGTTCGTCATCTTGCGG
The DNA here is from genome assembly GCA_029237695.1 of Conchocele bisecta. Classification (NCBI taxonomy): domain Eukaryota; kingdom Metazoa; phylum Mollusca; class Bivalvia; order Lucinida; family Thyasiridae; genus Conchocele; species Conchocele bisecta. The sequence goes on along the minus strand of CM055275.1, from coordinate 92,051,841 downwards.
AGGTTCTTGATGAGGAACGAGTGACCTCCAAACATTCCTATCGGCATGGTCTTCTCCCCAACCGCGTCGTAGTTTGCCGGAGACTTCATGAGGTACCACACTCCGTCTTCGGTGGGCTCGTAAACACGAATGCCCAGTTTGAAGTGCTCTTCGACCTTCTTAAGATCGTCCAGAGGGATTCCCTTACTATCTGGTCCGTTATCGTGACCGAGGTATCCGCGAGCCAGAGCTCGTGCCTCCTCACAGCAGGGCCCGGGTCTCCCTCCACGGTGGATGGCTTTGTACCTAAACAGACACAAGTAGTCTTCGTACGTGTAGACGGAATACATTCCCTTGTTCTGTCTTAACCAATCGGGGAGTTTTCCCGCTCCCATGAGAAGTCGTTGCGCATCGATGATCATCTTCACCTCGACCGATATCCAACGAACGAAGGTCCATTTTGTGTTTGGTCTATCGACTTTGTGGATCTCCATTCGACCTTTCTCTCTATCGGCTATCCAACTCTCAGCTTTGGATATCTAGTTTATCCACGGACTGCCCGGTGAGTGTTTGTGAAAGGATCATCGTAGCGTCGGTCTCGATGTTCCTAATACGATACGAGCACGAATAACTCAGATAACATGCCGTGGTCATCTCTGGACGAATTTTATTAATTATGCGATTAGCGATCTCCCCATCTACCCCCCTCTCGAAGGTCCAGACTATCTTCCTCCTACCCCTATCAACTGTTTCCCTAGCTTCGGCTTCTTCGGCAAGAATCCTGTGACCCTCCTCCACCAAAGCGCTGGCGATATTTCTCCTCCTCCTAGGAGGTCACCCCATCAGACTTTGATAAATCCTATTGTATTCCACATTGAAGAGTGCTTTTCTGCGTGCGCTGGGATCGTCTTTTACACGCTGTGTTTAAGCAATGGCACGCAGACTGGCCGTCGTCTTGTTCTCCAATTTCTCGGATCGTTTTCGGGGTCGGCATGCAGTCGTCCGGTCGAAACAGCACGCCGCAGCCTCTCCTCGCGAACGACGGCTCGCGCGTCACTATCCTATCTGCTATAGCTTTCTTGAGTTTCAAACATATTAGCGAAATTCCCCAACTCTTAGCTTGTTCTCTCATTTGCTTTATGGTAGGCATTATGATGAGTATAACCAATGGATTCTTATCTCTAATAGGGTGTAAATTGTTGCTATGAATGACAGGTTTTGCTATGTATGACAGATTGCTGTATTATACTGAGTATAACTTATGGATAACTTATCTCTACAGTGCGTCAGAGGTGGTGACTTGATATGTATGATAGATTGATGTATTATACTGAGTATAGCTTATGGATAACTTATCTTTAACAGTGCGTTAGAGGTGGTGATTTGATATGTATGATAGATTGCTATATTATACTGAGTCTAGCTTATGGATAACTTATCTCTAACACGACATCAGAATGTTCTAACTTGATATGTATGGCAGATTGTTGTATATACTGAGCATAACATAGGGTTGGCTTATCTCTAACATGTTGTCAGAGGTGGTGACATCACCATCTCGTCTCATTGACAAGTTCTCATCCAGTAGATGAAGTATATGGTCTCGTGGTTGCTGAAAAAGATGTTCCATTCTTCTCATCCATACCATGCGAACAGTGGAGGAAAATCCAAGTAGTATATGGGAATCAAAAATGATACCACCTCCTGATGGGAGGCACCGCGCGTAGCATGGGGCTCCCAGAGGGAGGTGGTATCATTTTGACTCCCATATACTATACTGCACTCTATAAATATCACGCAATCTGATTGGCTGATGGTCATACATTACAGATATATCATTGTTGATGAACGGTCGCAAATTATTTCAGTATGTATTCCTACGCCAGTAGTAAAGGAGTGCATTAGAAATAGGTCAACCGCATTGTAACTTTGAAATTTGCAGCGTATATCAGAAAATGATAGGTCGGAAAACATGTTTAATGATGCCGCTAGCGCGTCGCCATTAAACAGATTTTCCGACCTATCATTTTCTGATATACGCCGCAAATTTGAAAATTACAATACAGTTAACCCTAGAATGACAGGAATGTGCTATAAGTTCAGGATCTACACTGTTCACAAATCCCATAAGCCCTATTTCTCCCATCACAGCCACATTTCACACTTGACGCCAACTGGAACTTCCTACCTGCAAACACAGCGTAAATACAGAGAGTAGGCACGGTGTAGTTGATGACGTCCCAGAGGAATGTCGACATCCAGAATGTTACTGGCCCCACGCCACTGACCACCTGCAGATGTTTGGCCCCGACTGACCGCTCCTTAATCAGGAAGTTCATAAAACACGCGACCGAAAACGCCATTCCACACGTCACCAATAACGATGTTAAAAACCCAGCTGTCTCTGTGGCCAAGAACTTACTTTTGTCGTGAAGCTTCTGAGGGAATGGATGATTTATGATGGAAATGTCGTATGAATCGTTCATGAAATACTTCAGCATTGCGTTCATCGTGTACTGTAGGGAGATAGCTATGCCATGGTATGGTTGCCCGTTAAAGTGGGCAGTGGCCGTGATAATGGAATTATTGTACTGGAAGTCGGCTCCAACGATGTATCGCAGGTTGAAAGTCGCGATGCCGACATCCTGAGCCTTGTGTGTGTAGTATTTATCCATGACCGGGTATGCGGTTCTATTCACTTCCTCGGTTCCAGCGAACTGTGAGTTGTAGTTAAATGCCAGGTCGGTTGCCGCGGTGTTAGAAGTATTGTACCCATTGCTGTATGTAGAAACGTATTTGGAGAACGGCGCCATATTGAGTGGTAAGGCCGGTTCATCCTGGACCGTGAGCGCCGCCTTATCGATATATAGGGCCATGATTGTGAACAAGATCGGCAGCACCAGCTGGACAAACGTCACCACCTTATTACGCTTCGTCTGGATGAATTTCTTCACAAACAAAGAGTATAACTGCTGTTTCATCAAAAACATTCCGTCGTTCTTGCGTAACCCTTGGTTGTAGGCTAAAATAGAAAACATATAAGACATGCCATGTGATTTTTGTACCTAAGAATATCTGAGATATCTCATGACAAATATTAATAAAATTTACGATATTTTCCGTAAACGACATATAAAGTTGACGAAATGTTCATAGCAAATGTGGAATATAATTTGCTATGAACATTTTGTAACAAATATTCATAAAATTTACGATATTTTCCGTAAATGACATAGAAAGCTGACGAAATGTTCATAGCAAATGTGGAATATAATTTGCTATGAAAATTTTGTAATTTTTCGACGTCATTACAGAAAATATCCCAGTCTCTATGAATATATTTCATGTACAAGATGGCCGCCGCGGCCCGCATGTCGCGCCCGCGGAGGCTTTGATAGTATAGCTAACAACTTTAACCCCCAAAAAAATACGTTAACCCAGGCTCACGTACGGACGTCCGGACGTTCGCCAATATTGCAACTAAATTGTGCTGTCCGCCAGCGGGCGCGACAAAAATTGCGCATGTTTTTAGGTACAAAATAACATGGCTCGTCTCATACCATTGTCATGTTGAGGCGCAATTAGAAATTGAGAATTTGTACAGTAATGACAATTGTATTATACATGTGATTCAAATGCCAATCAATTTCATGTAGTTAAATAGACTAATAGAACAGGGTTTTATGTCTGAATGAAATTATATGTTGTGACCACTCATTGGAAATATTTAGGATTTTCCACAAACAAAATGGCATATCCTCAGCAAGAAATGGGTGAATTGTATGAATCGATGGTAATTGAAAAGTTTGTTTGTTTGTTTCGATTTTACGGCCTATCAACGGCTAAGGTCATTCAATGCCGGGTAAATGGGTTTAGTACTAAATCCCATATATTACCTGTACAAGTACATGTACATGTTCAAGAACATGTACAAATGGGGGGAAATCCCAAAATCAAAACTGAATATTTACAATAAAAAACTATATATTAAGCCCTGAAATCAGAATAATCCTGATCTGATTCCAGGTCCTCGCCACACCAGACTCACTTGGCCCTCTCCCAAAAGCAGTATGATCAGTAATAATGTTACTACTTTTACAAAAGAGCCTAAGATAAAAACGTACCCGAGGGCCAAACCAGGCAAATTGTGATTCCTATAAGGAGGAACCCCTACCGTTGATTTATGCCGTCACGTTCAACCAATCAACCACCCACGGTAATTGAAAAGTTGCACCAAGCTTGGCATTGCCTGATGTTCATCAAACACATGTTACCCACAGGTTGAAGTAACGGACCGAGGTCTATAAGTACATTAAATATGCCTAAAAGCATCAATAAACGAAACAAAAAAAAACTAAATTCTTTTTATTTTACTCCCTCCATATAGTCCATGGAGGGAGTAAACAAAAATGTTTAGCTTCTTTTTTTTTCGTTTATTAATGCTTTTATGCATATTTAATGTATTTATAGACCTCGGTCCGTTACTTCAATCTGTGATGTTACCATCCATGAACAAAGGCGTTTATTGACTGTGACCAGCATAGCCCCAGACAGGGCTCCAGATAAGGAATTAGTAATTGAATATTGTCACTCCATCATTTCTGAAGCAATTGGGTATTTCAAAATTGTATTTGGGTAGAATAAAATCACACTACTGTTTAAACATCAACAGACAATAATTGTTGAATAGTTTGCTTCGAAATGAAAACATGTCTTGGTATTTCATTAGAATTGTCTCCTTGGAGACAATTCTAATGAAATACCAAGATGTCTTTTCATGGAAAATAAGAAAAGAAAATGCTATATTTGTAGTCTATTTATTGTTTTCTGCAGCCTGATAAAGGTACTTAAAATTTGCATTGCTTTTTGATACACGCTACTTCTGATTTCAATTGGGTTTTTGGCAATTTTAATTGGGTATTTAATGGAATATGCAGCTTATCTGGAGCCCTTGCCCCAGATATCGATTTGGAAATCTCTTAATTTTGTTACTAATGAAACCGTTAAATCTACATCTACATGTAGCTACATGACATCAGGCTTATCAGGATATGTTAATACATGTAATGGCAAAATGCTTACAAGGTTACACAAAATAGATTCTCACAAATTCGATCTGCAGGGGTCATACAAGTTACCCGGACAATCAGTTTATCGGACAAATGAAAATACCTGTTAATTAAGCTGAGTATAATATAAGTCATGCAGGTGCTTGCTGTTTCCATGCTAGTGTGAAGAATATATCGCCAGGGTAACAAATTTTGTAAAATTTGCTAAAATATTTCCTTACTCTGTCCACAAAATGTTTACAACATCAAACGTCGCGCGGTGCTCAATGGAGTGAGCCATTGCGTCGTTGCAAAGTTTTTTTTGTTTTTTTTTTACAGAACTGCACAATGCTGTTTACACTGGTTTACAGGCGATACAATTATGATTTCAAGGTGAGAGTAGGAGTTATAAGACGATCATACGCTTGTTCGGATATCTGATTGTCAATATTAATTTTAGGGCAATCTTACGACTGATGATCTGACCCAATTTTAAGTGAGAAAGATGGCACATTTTGCTAAATTATAATTTACATGCGTTGAGAAAGCAAGAACCGAGGATTATTCTGTAAAAATAGTATGTCCGTAGCTGCTATTTTAAGAAAACTATCGTAAAATATTGCCATTTTTTTCGATAATCTGGAGGATGCCTGTAGCCCTATACTACACAAGTAGCAAACTGCAAACGCTCCCTTTTTGAACCTCCAACCAAGTTTCCAGCATGTAATCAAGCTAAACACTTACCGATATACTTTCCACCGTCATTTGAGCGCATATTCACAGTCAACAATTTGGTATCCTCTGAACAATTCATCGCCCCATTCGCTACACCGTCCTCCGGTATGTGCTTGTAACTCTCTCCATGTTCACCGCTATAGTTGTCGTTGGTAGACAGCTGTCCCTTGCTATCAGTGCCCTTTGTACTCCCGTAGTTGGGTTTTTTAAACAGTTTGGCACGTTTGTCAGGTTTGACGTGGTCTCCATTAGGGTCATCGTCTTCTGGTGCCTCACCCACCCTGTAGTGAAGGTGAATGGGTTTAGCGTCGCAGCAACAGCTAATGTCACATGTGGCTGTGACTGGAGAAAATGGATCAAACAGAACACTTATGTAGCCCGATACTGTTCTATATTGCTTGTTGGAAGTATGACGGTCGTTTCATTGATGGAATGGCGAAAAGTGCAGATCCTGATCAGACTACGGATGCGCAGGCTGATCTGGATCTACACTGGTCTGAAAGCCCATAAGACCAGAGTTTAAAGTCGCCTTCACCAGGGCCATATATTTATTTATTGAATAAAATGGGCTTTCACAGTTGAATATAATAACACAGTGTAATACAAATCATAATACACTAGTGTAACAAATATGCAAATTAGCCCGCTACAGAAAACAAGTTAGATAATCGGAACAGCTTCAAATTATGATGATGTGCTTATGAAATAAATATAATCTAACATTTGTGTTGATTTAAAATGATATTTATTAAATTATTTCACTGATATAGCCATAGCATAGAGCCTTAGCGGAATGCATGAATGAAATATTAAGAATTTTTGATGAAAGAAATAGAAGTTATAACATTTTTCTCTGAAGTTAAGTTTTGTAAAGAGACTAAGCATGTGACCTTGACCTTAGGATCAGCGGGGGTTGGACGGTCTTGGATTTGTCACAGCATGGTAGTACAACCTTAGAGGAATGCACAAGTGAAATATTAAGAATTTTCAATGAAGGAAATAGAAGTTATAACCTATTCTCAAATTTGTAAAGAGACCAAATATTTGACAGTCATGGATTTGGCACAGCATGGTAGCAGAGCCTTACAGGAATGCATGTGTGAAATATTAATCAGTTTAGATGAAGGAAATAGAAGTTATAACATATTTCTCTGATGTTAAGTTTTGTGAAGATACTAAGTATTTGACATTGACCTTGGGATCAGCGGGGGTTGGACGGTCGTGGGTTTGGCACAGCATGGTAATAGAGCCTTACAGGAATGCATGTGTGAAATATTAAGCATTTTAGATGAAGGAAATAGAGGTTATAACATATTTCTCTGATGTTAAGTTAAGTGACGGACGGACGCATGCACGGACGGACAACCTGACTCCACTATACCCCCACAACTCGTAGCGGGGGGTATAACCACAACTCGCTGCGGGGGACATAAGGCCGAACAAAATTGTTTGTTTCCGCTAACACCTGGAAAAAAATTAGGGTAAGTAGGTAGGCGAAACTTTTTTTTTTCTCGATTTTTTTTTCCATTCACGACAAACTTTTTGTACTGGATATGTTAACCCACTATGGGTTAGTGAAAATATACTGTTTTTATCTTCATATGACGAAAAAAAGTGTAGGGTCGGCAGGGAAAAATAGGGTCGGTCGGCTTAGTGGAAACAAACAATTTTTTTGTTTACACCTAATGAGAAAAACGTTTAAAATAGTTTTTAAATTTTCTTCCAACAAAATTATATATCTTCAGAAGGTAAAGTGTTAATATGTAGTGAAATTACAATTCTCACAAAACTCATTTGAGGAACACCTCCTCCATTGTCGTCGCCGATGTCCCAAAACTGTTGATCCCGAGCTGCGACATTTCCTTCTCGATTTTCATAAACAACTGCTCGAACTTGTGCGACTCGTCGAACGGTAGAAGGTACGATACTTCCGCGCTGATCTCGCTAGCTAGCGTGGCTGTCGGGATGTGTGACTTCACGACCTGCGTGAGTCGGTCCACGTTACACGTATTGTTCTTCACGATAACCAGGTGGTAGCCAGCACCTGTGGTTAGACAATTAACAAATGAATGTGAATGGGTTTAATGTTCCAGCAATAACTACTGTCTGTTCCATGCTATGCTGCAGACAAACCTTTGGCTATTAAATACATTAAATCTAACAAATATTTAAAGGTACTTACTTTTTCATCAATGACAAAATAATCAGCATCCCAAAGCTTTTTTGTTTGATGGAACTCCATCCGTTCAAAAGCGAGTTCATACACATGACAAAGATTGACATTAAGTTTCAAGTGAATGTGTAAAAATACATGTACTGATAATCTATTCTATTGCACTCTATAAATATCACGCAATCTGATTGGCTGATGGTCATACATTACAGGTATATCATTATATTATTTCAATATGTATTCCTACGTTAGTAGTAAAATTAGTGCATTAGAAATAGGTTAACCGCATTGTAATTTTGAAATTTGCGGCGCATATCAGAAAATGATAGGTGGGAAAACATGTTTAATGGCTCCGCTAGCGCGTCGCCATTAAAAAGATTTTCCGACCTATAATTTTCTGATATACGCCTCAAATTTGAAAATTACAATACAGTTAACCCTATAATAGACATAATTGAAAGTTTCAGTAGAAGACAGGAGCTAGCCCAGTGTTCCACTGATCTCCAACATACAAACAAGCTTCTTCAAACACAGAGGTTAAATGAAATTATGGATCATAACAAATATTGATTGATTGATTGATTGATTGATTGATTGATTGATTGATTGATTGATTGATTGATCGATTGATTGATTGATTGATTGATTGATTGATTGATTGATTGAATTGCATTATAGGTCCATTCAACAGCAAGGAGTCAGAAGGAATCAGCGCTCATCTTCCACTGATCCGTCAATTTGCAGAAGAGATTCTTCAGGAAAAGTGAAAGTGAATGGGTTTAATGTCCCAGCAAAAGCTAGGATCATATAGACGGGACCATATTTTAAAGTCTCATCCGACACACCAGTTGGATGGAAATACTATGAAAGTATTTTTGATGCTTAATGTGAGGTTTGAACCCAAAACATCCGGAGTAGAAGTCAGGTGTTCTAAACCCCTAGGCCACAATCCATCCCAGATTCTTCAGGAATATAATTTGATTGTTTGGAGGTTGTATATCCGTTCAACAGCAAGGTCAAAAACATGACATGCCGTGAACAGGAACGTATATCTGGCAAGGCTCAGGAAACGGGATGGGCGAGGCTCTGCCGAGCACATCCCGTTTCCGAGTCGCGCCAGATATATTTTCCCATTCAAGGCACTAACCTACTATTCTATTTATCCCGTCAACACCTACAAATATCTTTAAAATGCAATAGAAATAACCCCAGCCACCGCACATATACATACGCAGTGATTATATCGTATTGACAGGATATCAAAAATGTTTCACGGCAACGTGTTTCACAGCACATACGCACTGTGTTGACGGGATAAGTAATAATACACTCAAATGAGTGAATGTTTAATTTGCTTTATGTTTTTTTATCATTTGTTACCCATTTCAGAATGAAGAACATCAATAATCGATTTGTAAAAATATACATTTAATTTGAAATCAGGGGCTACTATACTCTTTAGACACAAAGCTTATCTGGAGCTCTGGGGGCCAGTTCACTCAACTAAAAGTGCAAAAGTATGTAAATTTCACATTAACAATGTTTTCTTGTAAACGATTATTGGATTCACATTTATTGAGCATGAGCTGCATATATAAATGTAAATCCATCAATTGAAATTTCCAGACGATTCTAAATTTGCACTTACGAACATTAAAGTAGTACGAAGTTTAGTGAAACAGCCCCCAGGACCGTAGATAGACACTCACAAGTTATACTAAAGATTCAAGTGCTACTGGCAAAGCCAGTCACACAGGTAGCTAGACACTCTCAAGCTATACTAAATATTCAAGTGCAACTGGCAAAGACCGTCACACAGGTAGCTAGACACTCACACGTTAAATACTAAAGATTCAAGTGCTACTGGCAAAGCCCGTCACACAGGTAGCTAGACACTCACATGTTATACTAAAGATTCAAGTGCTACTGGCAAAGCCCGTCACACAGGTAGCTAGACACTCACAAGTTATACTAAATATTCAAGTGCTACTGGCAAAGCCCGTCACACAGGTAGCTAGACACTCGCACGTTGTACTAAAGATTCAAGTGCTACTGGCAAAGACTGTCACACAGGTAGATAGACACTCACAAGTTATACTATAGATTCAAGTGCTACTGGCAAAGCCCGTCACACAGATAGCTAGCCACTCACAAGTTATACTAAAGATTCAAGTGCTACTGGCAAAGCCCGTCACACAGGTAGCTAGACACTCGCACGTTGTACTAAAGCTTCAAGTGTTACTGGCAAAGACTGTCACACAGGTAGCTAGACACTCACAAGTTATACTAAAGATTCAAGTGCTACTGGCAAAGACCGTCACACAGGAGGCTAGACACTCACACGTTATATTAAATATTCAAGTGCAACTGGCAAAGACCGTCACACAGGTAGCTAGACACTCACACGTTATATACTAAAGATTCAAGTGCTACTGGCAAAGCCCGTCACACAGGTAGCTAGACACTCACATGTTATACTAAAGATTCAAGTGCTACTGGCAAAGCCCGTCACACAGGTAGCTAGACACTGACAAGTTATACTAAATATTCAAGTGCTACTGGCAAAGCCCGTCACACAGGTAGCTAGACACTCGCACGTTGTACTAAAGATTCAAGTGCTACTGACAAAGACTGTCACACAGGTAGATAGACACTCACAAGTTATACTATAGATTCAAGTGCTACTGGCAAAGCCCGTCACACAGATAGCTAGCCACTCACAAGTTATACTAAAGATTCAAGTGCTACTGGCAAAGCCCGTCACACAGGTAGCTAGACACTCGCACGTTGTACTAAAGATTCAAGTGCTACTGGCAAAGACTTTCACACAGGTAGCTAGACACTCACAAGTTATACTAAAGATTCAAGTGCTACTGGCAAAGACCGTCACACAGGTAGCTAGACACTCACAAGTTATATTAAAGATTCAAGTGCTACTGGCAAAGCCCGTCACACAGGTAGCTAGACACTCACAAGTTATACTAAATATTCAAGTGCTACTGGCAAAGTCCGTCACACAGGTAGCTAGACACTCGCACGTTGTACTAAAGATTCAAGTGCTACTGGCATGCAGACTGTTTCCACTTGGTAGCTAGACATCTACATAAGTGTACTAAATATTCAAGTGTGCTACTGGCAAAGCCCTCCGTCCACAAGGTACGGCTATTTTTTTTATTATTTATAGTTCGTATATTGAATTTTTAATAAATGTATTTCGAGTGAGCGCAGAGATCGAAGAAATAATTTTATTAAAATTGAATATGTGAAGTATACAATCATGTAACTATAGTATAGTTTACCCCGGCCCTTGGCGTGCACATGTCTGAATCCTTTCAACGTACCGAATAATTTCTTCAGGAACATAGAGGTGCCACAACACTTGACGACGCCCTCTGCCATGATGGCAATGCGGTCCCCGAGGATGTCGGCCTCGTCCATGAAGTGGGTGGTGAGTATGATGGTGCGGCCCTCTCGGAACTTCTGTAGGATCTCCCACATCTGGCGCCGGGCCGCCGGGTCAAGGCCGGACGATGGCTCATCCAGGATCACCGTCTACACATAGAGTTTGTTTGTTTGTTTGTTTGTTGGGGTTTAACGTCCAATCAACAGCATAGGTCACTTAAGGCCGGGTCAATGGGTTTAGTACTAAATCCCATATATTACACATGTACAAATGGGGAGAAATTCCCAAAATCAGAACTGAATATTTACAATAAACAAGAATTTCGCCACGGAAGCGGTGTCGCACCTGCCGATGCATTTGACCATAACTTGATCATGGGTATGTTCTAAAGCTTAGCATCACAAAAACCGTCGGAGAAGTACACGCTTTAAACATGAAAAAGGTTAAGGTTGAAGATATAAAAACAATGGCTAAGTGTTTCCACAACCATGTAATGGTCATGTTAATGGGTCAATGGGTTTAGCACTAAATCCCATATATAACCTGTACAAGTACATGTACATGTTCAAGTACATGTACAAATGGGGGAGGGAGGGATTCCAAAATCTGAACTGAATACTTACAATAAAAATACTATATATTCAGCCCTGAAAACAGAATAATCCTGATCTCATGCAAGGTCCTCGCCACACCAGAATCACTTGACCCCCTCCCAAAAGCAGCAGGATCAGAAATAATCTTACTACTTTTATAATTGTCAATAACCCAATTCAACTCCCATGTAACAAAAGTTGCAAAGATAAAAACCGTACTTGAGGGCAAAACCCGGCAAATCGTGATTCCTATAAGAAGGAACCCCTACCAACCACCCACTTACAGGAACTGTGATGTTTTCTGTAAATGACATCTAAAGTTGACAAAAGTTGCATAGCAAATGCGGAATGATATTGTCTCGTCTTACGTGCTATTGCCCGTACCTTTGACCCCGCGATGAGGGCTATCCCGACCGAGAGTTTTCGTTTCTGGCCGCCGGACAGTGTGTGCGACAGGGCCCCCCGTTTGTGATCCAGCCCGAAGGCGCGGATCATGTCGTCCACCTCCTTCTGTACCTGCTTACTGGGACAGCCCTTCAGCTGCAATGGCAAGGTACATGATCACGTGGTTAAAACAACAATAACAATGGATGAAAGTGTGGAAATCCCGCCTACTCCAAAGCAAGTATTAATTGATATTTTCCTTAATATGCAACTGATTTTGATGACATATGGTGTTCCACGTTTTGCTGCCGACGAACTTTTGGCCATTAAACACATTCAATCCAAAAGATATTTAAGTGTAAATACTTTTTCATCAATAATAAATAAAAAATTTATTTGATGAAATTCCGTCAAATATTGATTTTATTGCGAAAAATCTATTTTCCTATGGGAATTTAACATGAGGACTAAGCACAGATTTTTTAAATGATTTTGGAATTTGTGGACCAATTTTCAAAATCTAATTTTTGTTTTCTTAATTACATAATTTCCAAGATATCTAGCCAGGTTTCGTAGTCAATTTCCACCTCTTTTTCCCCATGTTAAATTCCTATAGAAAAATCGTTTTTTCGCTATAAAATCAATATTTGATGGAGTTTCATCAAACAAAAAAAATTGTGGGAGGGTGACATTTTTGTTATTGGTGAAAAGCTATTTACATTTCAATATTTTTTAGATTTAATGTGTTTAATAGCCAAATGTTTGTCGGTAGAAAAACGTGGAACAGACAGTAGAATAACCCGATCTGGTGCTGGTACTCACCAACGATATATATTGCTTGTTAGAAGCATGACATATGTTTCGTTGATGGCAAGGCGAACAGTGAAGATACTGATCAGAAAATACGGAAGCACAGCCTGATCTGGATCTACCCTGGTCGCAAAACCCATAAGCCCATTTCCCCAGTCACAGCCGCAAATATCAAAGTCCAGTTTATCCAGTAAACGCATAGGAATTACTAACATTTCCGAGCCACGCCGGATAAACTTGATCTCAAAATACCTTAGCCTGGTATTATATTTTACGAGGGTTATCAAAAGAAATATATGGATCTTTACTTATAACAAGGCGATCGCCAGGGAAAATCTCATCCACTAAACGAGGTGATTGCCATAAAGGTTAAGGTCAGCAAGGTCAATGTCACAAAATGAGGAATTATTGATATGAAGGTCACGGTCACCAAGATCAAGGTCACACACATTATATTGTGTAGACAGCTATCAAAGTGAGGACTTTGGAACTACATCAAAAATTACTGACACACAAGTCAAGGTCACCAAGGTGACGGTCAATGACATCGGAAAGACACTGGAGGGATAGCTATCAATGTGAGGAAGCTATTTATGAAATTTGGTAATGATATGAGGAGATATTCAACATTTGGACGCATGTCCAAAATTGTCGACACCTATGTCAATGTTAGGCAAATTACACTGGTAGATATCCATCAATGTGAAGAAGCTATTGATGAAGTTTGGAGACGATCATTAAGGTCAGGGTCACCATGGCTACGGCCATCCGGATGACACACTGGGTAGAGAGCCATCAATGTGAGGAAGCTATTGATGACGTTTGGTAAAGGATCCGACTAACGGATAAGGAGGTATTCAACATTTGGACGTATGCAAAAAAATGACACAAAGGTTAAGGTCAAGGTCACCCGAATGGCAGTGGGTGGATAACCATCAATGTGAGACAGCTATTGATAACATTTGGTAATTATCCAACTAACGGATCAAGTGATATGGGAAAATTATAAAACATTTACACCCCACAAAGATTAAGCTCACCATGGTGTGGGTCAAGATCATCCGAAAATGACACTGGATGGATAGGTATCAATGAGAGGAAGCTATTGATGAAGTTTAGTAATGATCTAACTACCAGATCAAGAGATATGGGAAATTTGGCTACATCCCAAATTTACGTCCAAAATTGTTGACAACACCGACGACGCCGATGCCGACAACGACGACAACGACTACGACGAAGTCGGAATTGCGACCGCTATATCTCACTTTTATGTCAAGTGCCAAGTATTCCATGCATTTTTCGGTCGTTGTCTTATTGTTTTAAAATTTAAACACTTTCAATCAAAAATCATGTCTAAACATAATGTGACAGTGTCAATATTTTTGCTAAAAAATGCGCCAGAACGCAGGAAATGCGATATAGATTTCAAAAAATTTCCGGCGGGGAATGCCCCCGGACCCCCCTAGCGCTATCCCGAGCTCTGCTCGGTCGACTATTTTGCAATACTTGACTATAGTCAAGTATTGCAAAATAGTTAGCGCCCCCCCCCCCAAACCCGAAATCCTGGATCCGCGCCTGGTGTTTGTTCATGTTTACATATGAAAAAATATGCAGATGTCCGAAGCACAAACACGAGTCAAACGTGGGCCAAAATGAAACGCCATATGAGTGAGACACGCCATGTCACATGACGTGTCTCATATGGCGTTTCATTTTGGCTCACGTTTGACTCGTGTTTGTGCTGTGGTTGCCAGAAAACCAGTTTTGTGGTTTCTCTTCATCAATGGATATAGAAGTTATGACAGAATTGAGAAACTCTGGCGAACTTATTAATGTGTGAACAAGTTCTAAGTTGTCATGGTCAAAAGGCCATGGTCATATTAAGGGCAGCATGGATGTGTGGCATTTGTCTAAATGTATGATTTATTGAAATATTTAAGTAATCCATCAAAGGATATAGAAATATAAGTTATGACAGAATTGAGAAACTCCGGCAAACTTTGTAACGTGGGAAAAAAGTTCAAAGTTGTAAAGGTCAAAAGATCAATGTCATATTAAGTGCAGCATGGATGTGATGCATTTTATCCACAGGTATACTGTGCTGAAATATGTAAGTAATCCTTCAAGAGATATAGAGGGTACGGCATAATTGAGACGCCAGCGAACTTCTTAATGTGCCAGACACACTATCAAAACCAGAAAATGGAAAACAGGTTTGATGTTTATAAACGGGAAAACGGGGGTTTAACTGGCTAATAGAAGTACAGGAAACACGCATTGGGTCCACGTTCATTTTCAAAGTGGAACACAAACGCACACGCTACTGTATATAACAACTCTCTCATTAACTTAAAGTATTTTCCTCAGTCGCTCGAGTAAACCAGCATAGATGGAGAATAGTAGGTTAGTGCCGTGAATGGAAACAAATATATGGCAAGGCTCAGGAAACGGGATGGGCGAGGCTCTGCAGAGCACATCCCGTTTCCGTGCCGCGACAGATATGTTTTCCCATTCACGGCACTAACCTATTATTCTATTTATCCCGTCAACACCTACAAATGGCTGTAAAATGCAAAAAGTATTTACAGGATATCAAAAATGTTTCACGGCACCATGTTTCACGGCACATACGCACTGTTTTGACGGGATAAACTATATTCCTACCTTTGCAAAGAATATGAGATGTTCCTCAACTGTCAGCAGATCAAAGAGGATGTTGTGTTGTGGACATAAGCCGAGATTCTTCCTCACGTTCGCGATGTCTGTCCGTATGTTGAAGCTGTTAACAAACGCCGTTCCACCCGATGGCTCCAAGAAGCCTGATAATATCGAGCAATGTAACATAACTGTGACACTCAGAACTCCAGATAAGGTGCGTATTGGCGTATTTTACGCACTTATTTTAGCATAATATGCATTGATTATCAAAAGTGACAGAACTAAATACTCACAGCAATGTGAAAATACAGATTGATTTTCAAATTGAGTAGTGAATATACTGTCATAAAGTTTAAAATTTACTTAGTTGATCTGCAAAAAGATTTTTGCAGCTCAAATAAGTGAAATTTCAAACATGCTTTTCTTTTTTATCATTTTTTCCCTATTTAATACGGATAATAAGGAAGAAAATCAATAATACATTTGTAAAAGTAAAATACGCATTGAATTTGAAATTATTGGTATTATACTCTTTAGATACAAAACTTATCTGAAGTTCTGTAGCCTATTTCACCAACATTGCAAAGTATACTTATCTAGTAAAGTATACTTTGAGGGAGTAATCATTTATTTTTCCCGAAATGCATTATTTCATATAGAACTAACGAATGCATATATTTGATGATTAAAAGTATGCAGAATTATCATACTGAATTTATTAAATTATCACAGCCAAAATGGTTGTGATAATGTAATAAATTCAGCATAATAAAAATTAATAAATTTATCAAAAAATTGAAAATTTCTCCCTCAAAGTATACTTTGCTAGAAAAGTATACTTTTCAATTTTGATGAAATCGGCTACTGGACTATGGCGAAATAGGGCTTATGGCATTTGTGTCCAACGAGGCTCCAGATCTATCAGCACATTGGATTGTCTGTTAAGCATCTATATTTTTGCTAAAAATCTTCTGGGCATGGCTGCTCAAAACCTGTTAGCTTAACGGACTGTTAAATCCTTAAACTAAAAGAGGTTTTTGAGCAACTGGGGCCCGGACTGATGCAGCCTAAATGGTGTTTAAAGTGGCTGAAAGGGGTATAATATGGTCATGTCAGAGTTGCACATACATATATTAGGCGACTAACTGTTGTGACGATGTGAAATTAAAGATCAGACTGACAGTCAGAATGTCAGTGTACTAAGGCAGTTGACAGTTTCAATGAGTAAATATGTGATTAGAGGAAAACACACAAAGTACATTATCTTTAAAGGTACATTCCCACTCAGTAAGCACAAAATGTGCTTTATAGGAATTTAAAAGGTGTATAATTGTGTCACTATTCCACCAGTTCTAAAAATTACGAGTGCCCGCTAAACAGATATAAGGATTTAGTAATACATGTATTTAGTTTACTGATAGTGACTTGCGTTGGTATTAGGCTATTTTCATATGAAAATGAGGCATGATATATATTATTTATTTATATTATAATTAAATGCGTCACCTGAAAAAATAATTCTTCGACCGATTATAAAGTATGATCATTGCACATCAACAAATAAATACAGAGAATACATAGTAATGTCCATTAACATTTTAAGGAAACACCGTTATCACCCCTGACCGCGAGTAACTATCAGTAAAATACATATTACTAAATGATTACATCTGTATAGCGGGCACTCGTAATGTTTAGAACGGGTGGAATAGTGACACAATTATACACTTATTTAATTCCTAAGAACACGTTGTGCCTACCGAGTGGGGATATACCTTTAATACAAGTTTTGCAACATAAGTGTAAGGCCATGTCACTCTGAGCTTGGACATGGAGGCTGCATATATTGTGTCCATCAAATGAATATATTGATGATGATAAACAAGCATATGACATTTCAAATCAATCTTGTGAGTGCAGAGATATAAAGTATTTACAATCTTTATCACAGATATCGGCCAATCACAGACGGACATACTCAGGTACCTATAGATGCAGCGACACCTGGGTGTCATTGTGATCACTATCTTTACGCTTGACAATACTACCAGTTCAATAGACAGGGCCGGCTCTAGAGGTGGGGGGTATTCCGGGGTCCCCCCCCCCCCCGTTCAGCCATGGAGTTTACATATATCACAGTTTACCACCAGTTGGAGTCAATTTAAATGTCGTAAAACACAGGAAAGTGAATTTCGAAGAGCTCGAAAATAGGACAACCCCATAGCTAGCTACGGACGGTACGGAGTAATTGCAAGAGTTACCTTCGCAACTAGACAACCGCGTCCCGTTCCCCAAATGCTGGATCCGCCCCTGATAGAGAAGTCATATTAACAGTTACGGAACTTGGAAACTCGTGAGTAATTTCCCTTAGAACAACTAGCAGGACATCCTTAACCTATTACATTCGGAAAATACGGGCATGATATTTTTTAAATATTTAATTTGTGTTATTTGTCAATGAAAGTATATGTTGTGACCACTCATTCGAACCGTCTCGACGAGACGGTTCAAATGGTGGACACAACATATATTTCTGAGCTCATATAAAGAAAATGGCGTATCCTCAGTATGAAATGGGTTAATGTTATTTGTTAATTAAAGTGATGTCAAACCGGCAAACTCCGCCAATTTCAATGTTAATCATGATGATGCCCGAGAAGTAGTTGTAATGGAAGTTACTCATGATTTTCCAAGTTTCGTAACCTATTTATATAACCAGACATATTCATCATATGTAGCTGTGACTGGAGAAATAGGGCTTATGGAATTTGTGACCAGTGTAGTTCCTAATCAAATAGCTTTATTTCTGTTTTTACATACTGCATCGCCCCCTTTCAGAGAGTATTTGCAGGATCATACTTTATTCATATATACATGTGTAACCGGAGTTGTTTTATTGTTTTAGACCACGCGATATTTACTTCTCCCAACCCAAAAACACTCTCCAAACATACCCTATAATATCCAATATAGACCTATAGCTCCCATACTATCCCATAATATTATATACCTCACCTATTCTATATCCCATATATATATATTAAGCACATAATATTTGCACTGTTTACTTTTCGCTATTTAGGGCCGTATGTGGGCAATTTTATTGTTCTGACTGACGTCTCGTAGAATCTCGTTCGGATTTGAATTTCGGGCGCGATCTACCAGATCGTGGCGCATTCCGCCGTGAGACGCCAGACACACCAGTTAGAATTTACATGTGTTTGTAAATTTGTTCTCATACCATTGCAGATCGCAAATAAACCAAACAGCCATCGATACTCGTCGAGTTCAGTTAATCCTCGCCATCACACTGTGACAACTTTGGTGCCCAACGTGGGGCCGTGACTGATAAATACTGCCCGAAATGTACCAAAAATATGGATTTCAGAGACCAATTAAATATAGAATTCGGGAACGAATTCCAATTTGGCGGGGGAGTATGTCACGGTACGTAACTCACTGTGGGGAGGAAATGTGTATTCGTGCCTGGCTAGCTCAGTCGGTTAGAGCGATGGTACGGTAAACCAGAAGTCCCGGGTTCGAGCCGCGGGCCGGTGCACATTTTTCTCACCCTGTGACACATGTACAACATTCCAATACAATCGATGTTCCGGGTGACTAGTAACTACCCATTTACATCTGGGTGTACTGAAGCAGAGTGATTAACTCTTTGCATGCTAGCGGTGAAAATATCCGCCAAACAAATTAGGAGTATATGTTTTATTTCTCTCTGTAAATATGTCTTGGAATTCTATTAGAATTGAGTCCTCAGAACTCAATTCTGTTGAAATTCCAAGACATATTCCTGATATTTACAGGGACAAATAAAAAAACATATGATGATTTCTTGGCCGCTATTTTTGAACTATTTATAGCCCACAAGTTTCCCAGCATGCAAAGAGTTAAAGTGTAGCGCTCAATGACACAACTCACACCTCAGATGAGACTCGAACCCATGGCCATAGGATCAGCAGTCTGACGCTCTAGACCACTCGGCCACACGCTCCACAAATAACACACTCATGTAGCCTGCTAGCTATATCTATATTGCTTGTTAGAAGCATGACGACTGTTTGATTGACGTGATGACGAACAGTGCAGATCATGATCAGACTGTGTGGATGCACATGCTGATCTGGATCTGCATTGGTCGCGAAACCGATAAGCCCCATTTCTCCAGTCACATCAACATATATCCGTCATTTATGCCCACCTGTAAGCATGGATATGGTTGTAGTCTTGCCAGCCCCGTTGTGTCCCAGTAGAGCAGTAATTTGGCCCTCATACATATTCAGTGACATGTCACTCACCGCAGCACTCTTGCCGAATTTCTGGTAATCACAACAAAATCTCCACATGAAATAATAAATGGATTTGACACCTCAGAATATACATTTTGGTTTCGGTAATTTACTTCAGTAAGTTATAATATTTGTCGTTTTATTGTCAATTCTTAATCCATTGCTAGACGTAATTATTCAATATTGAACTTGTGCCATGTGCAAGGATAGTGCAAGTTACATCCAATGAAAATGCTCAGATTCATTTGAATCATTTGTGGTTACAATTAACCATTAGAAGACGGGAACAGAAAATTGTCGTCTGCTGTTGTTTATATTCTGTCTTCTTTCTCAATAAAAACATACATGTAGTTTGACAGCACTTTAGAATTATTTCCAATGGAAATGATTATAAAGTGCTGTCAAAGCATGTTTTTGATGAGAAAAAGAGAAAACTAGAAATGGACGCTTGTCGACAAGCGCATGTGTATCCCCCTCCCCAGATACACAAGTAGTTTGAAAAAAGGGTGTTCGAGTTATGCTCCAGAGACAAAATCAGTGACGGAAAAACAAAGGGAGATAACTAAAGAATTAGTGATGCAAGAGTTGTCATTCTTGCGGGACACACCTTTAGGGTCGTGGTCTATGCATGTGTGAAGTTTCATGAAAATATTCCAAAGGGTGTTCGAGTTATGCTCCAGACACGAAATCAGTGCACGAAACAACAAAGGGAGATAACTAAGAAATTAACGACGCAAGAGTTGTCATTCTTACGTGAGACACACCTTTGGGTCGTCTTCTATGCATGTGTGAAGTTTAATAAACTAGAAAATGTGTTCATAGAACACGGATGTCCCACATATCGCTTTGATAATAAAAGAGGCCAAATTGCAAGTCAAAATTTTCTTTTACCTGAGCGTTAAAGTTTTTGAAGCACCAAGTATGTGACCTTGACCCTGGGCTTGGCGGGGGCAGGACAAACGTGGATTTGGCACAGGGCGGTAGAGGACCATTAGAGCAATGCTTATATGAACTATGAAGCTGATCCGTGAAAGAAAACAGAAATGATAAGATATTTACCTAGCGTATGATGTTAACCCTGGGCTTGGCGGTGGCAGGACGAACGTGGATTTGGCACAGGGCGGTAGAGGACCATTAGAGCAACGCATATATGAAATATGAAGCTGATCCGTGAAAGAAAACAGAAATTATAAGATATTTACCTGAGCGTTAAAGTTTTTGAAGCACTAAGTATGTGACCTTGACCCTGGGCTTGGCGGGGGCAGGACGAACGTGGATTTGGCACAGGGCGGTAGACGACCATTAGAGCAACGCGTATATGAAATATGAAGTTGATCCGTGAATGGAAATAAAAATTATAAGATATTTACCTGAGCGTTAAAGTTTTTGAAGCACCAAGTATGTGACCTTGACCCTGGGATTGGTGGGGCAGGACGAACGTGGATTTGGCACAGGGCTGTAGAGGACCATTAGAGCAATGCGTATATGAAATATGAAGATGATCCATGATCCATGAAAGAAAACAGAAAGTATAAGATATTTACCCAAGCGTTAATGTTTTTGAAGCACTAAGTATGTGACCTTGACCCTGGGCTTGACGGGGGCAGAACGAACGTGGATTTGGCACAGGGCGGTAGAGGACCATTAGAGCAATGCATATATGCGTGTTCGAGTTATGCTCTGGATACAAAATCAGAGCACGAAACAACAAAGGGAGATAAGTAAACAAGAATTCCGCGGAATCAGATGCCTCGCCTTGTCCCGCCTTGACCTCGAGCCTGAGGGCCCGAAAGCAATTTTCACTGGCCCGAACATATTATACAATTATTGACTAGTGAACCATAGAATATCAGATTATATTCTATGGCTCACTAGTCAATAATTGTTTTATTATATGATAATAGTCTGTATATAGCACTTACGTACCCTTATGCTACTAGACAAAAATTGAAAAAGAATTTGAAAAAAATAATAAAAAAAAAAATGGAAAAAAAAAAAATGGAAAAAAAAGTTTAAAAATTAAAACTAATAATGCTCGCTACTGGAGCCCAGAATTTTTTTTAATTTTTTTAATAGTCCTATATTTATCTACATATATCTGCACAGGTCCACATAATGCCACAATATTTTCAACACAGTTTACGGAAATGTAATATAATCATTTACCTGTATAAATTACCTGTAAGTGGTCAGTGGTCAGTTGCACATGCTAGCACATGCACAGGTGAATAGTCTGTATATAGCACTTACGACTTATGCTACTGGACAAAAATTGAAAAATAATTTGAAAAAAAAAAATGAAAAAAAAAAAATGAAAAAAAAAAAAATGAAAAAAAAAAAAAAAAATGGAAAAAAAAAGTTTAAAAATAATAATGCTTGCTACTGGAGCCCAGATTTTTTTTCCAGTCAAATTGAAAAATAATTTGAAAAAAAAAATGAAAAAAACTAATGAATGAAAAAAAAAAAAAAAAAAAAAAATGACAAAAAAAAGTTTAAAAATAATAATGCTTGCTATTGGAGACCAGAATTTTTTGTAATAGTCCTATATTTATCTACATATATCTGCAGAGGTCCACATAATGCCACAATATTTTCAACACAGTACCCAATGTAGTGATTTACCTGTATAAATTACCTGGTCAGCAGTGGTCAAGCAGTGGTCAAGCAGTGGACATCTGCACATGCTAGCCCATGCTTAGCACATGGTTCTCCAGTTTCTATTGTTCTCTCTACAGGTAAGGTGTACAGAGCACACGAGAAAAGGTATACAGAGCAGACGAGAAAACAGGTCTTCATGCATTATTGTCCAGTTTGTAGAGTGGCGCAAAACAAAAAAGGGAGATAACTAAAAAATTAGCTATGCAAGAGTTGTCATTCTTGTGCGCGACACACCTTCGGGTCGTGGTCTATGCATGTGTGAAGTTTCATGAAAATATTCCAAAGGGTGTTCGAGTTATGCTCCGGACAAGAAGTGTCTACGGCGGACGCGGACGCGGACGCTGACGCGGACGCGGACGCGGCGCGCTGTCAAATCCATAGTATCCCCCGACGGTAGTCTGGGGGATACAATAAAACATTAACAGCAGACAACACAATTTTAGCCAGCTCTGTAAGAGTTAGTTGTAACTGGTATTTACGGTACGGGACGGTGACAGAGTTACAGGCTGCAACTATGTAAGGGTTATATAAAATAGTAGGTTAGTGCCGTGAATGGGAAAAACTATCTGGCAAGGCTCAGGAAACGGGATGGGCGAGGCTCTGCCGAGCACATCCCGTTTATGTGCCGTGCCAGATATGTTTCCCATTCACTGCACTAACCTACTATTCTATTTATCCGGTCAACACCTACAAATGGCTGTACAATGCAAAAATATAACCACAGCCACCGTACATATTCGTACGCAGTGATTAGGTCGTATTGACGGGATATCAAAAATGTTTCACGGCACCGTGTTTCATGGCACATACGCACTGTGTTGACGGGATACAAAGTTGTCAGTGGTCTTCTTCCACTGACCCCTCAATGATTATTGTATGCACTTGTTAACCCTTTCAACACTTAGTAACTGTAATGGACTGTGATACGTTAATTTTCCGACCAATCACAAAATGATTTTCAGACTATTCCATTTATAAAAAGTGGGTGTTTTTTTTCTCTAAAAGATATGGAAATTACTTGCAAAAAGTGTAGATCCTGAATCTACACTGATTGTCAATACCACTATACAGGCCTGTAGTGTTGAAAGGGTTAAATTACCTTTCCGAGATGATGAATGCTGCCTGGATTTTTCTTTATTAATTCGTTCCCACGAAATGACAATTTGTTCCCTCAATTTAACAATTCGTTTCCTCGAATTAACAATTCGTTCCCACAATATAACAATTTGTTCCCTCTAATTAACAATTCGTTCCCTCAATTTAACAATTCGTTCCCTCGAATTAACAATTAGTTCCCACGATATAACAAATCGTTACCACAAATTAACACCGTGGGAACGAATTGCTATTTCGTGGGAACGAATTGTTATTTCGTGGGAACGAATTAATAACAAAAAAATGATACGTCCTTTGCGGGGCTCCGTAGCTGCCAGCGTCATTTGCAGTTAGAATTGACGGAGTCAGTGGAAGAAGTGGACATACGGGGACTTAGCTCTTTTTTCATAGACCCATTCAATTACTAGTATGCAATGGTCAAAATACCTTTCTGAGATCAGCTGACGTCATTTGGAATAATTGGAATCATTTGGTTACACTTGAAGCGGTCATTGGAAGAAATGGGATAAGTCTATAATGGACATACAGTATTTTTTTATATTATTGGGGCTGGGGGTGAAATGTGATGCGAGCTCGACAATAAGTAAGGGATTATTTCCACAGAAAGCCATCAGGGGGTCGTTTCACTAAACTTCGTACGGCTAACATGTTTGTAAGTACAACAGTATGATAGTCTGTAAATGTCACATTAACACTGTTTTCTTGCTCACAATTATTGGATTTACATTTTTTGACCATATGCACCATATGCTCAATACATGTAGATCCATCAATTGAAATTGCAAGACTATCCTAAATTTTAGTCGCACAAAGTTTAATGAAACGGGCACCAGGGCATTAATTATCAAATAAACAGGCAAATACAGTGTTTTATCTACATCTTTGAGCCAATGAGTCAAAAGCTGTTGTTTCCTAAAAATTAATTAGTCATCCCATTGAAAAATGTTAAGCAACTAAAACAATAAAAAGTGGAGCGTTTGAGGGGTACAGTCGAACCTCCGTGAACGGCCATTCTCTAAAACAACACCCTCTCTGTAACAGCCGCTATTGTATATCCAAAAATGGATGGTTTCCTCTATATCTAACCCCTAGAATACGGAGCACGAACATTGTCGTCTGCTGTTGCTTTTGCCTTCTTTCTCAATAAAAAACATGTTTTGACAGCGTTTTATAATCATTTCCATTGGAAAGATTATAAAATGTTATCAAAGCATGTTTTTGATGATACTTATCGAAGAAAATGAATAAACAGCGGACCACAAAATTTAATTAAACATTAATCTCCCTACAACAGCCACGTCTCTATAACAGCTAGTTTTGCGTCTTCCCATGGGTGGATGTTGTAGATAGTTTGCAATGTATTATTTTTGAGGGTGGAATGGGGCTTAATTTATGTCTCTGAATATTTAGTCGGAAGAACTTGGCCCGTTTCTTCCATTGACCCCTTCCATCTTGTGCACTGGTGAATATACCTTTCTGAGGTGGTGGATACTGATGCCGACGTCGACGCCCACTGGATCCCTCTCAAAGTATTCAGGGTTGTCATGGTTGTTGGCATTGTGGATTGTAGCCTCAAGGTCGCTGGCAATGGTCTTACCCCCGCACCAGTACGACGGCTGAAAATGGCCAGCAACCAGAGTCAAATACTGGGGACCGTTTCACTTGACTTTGTACGACTAAAATGTTTGTAAGTGAAAAATTACGATAGTCTGTAAATTGCACAAAACACTGTTGTTTGCTTGTTGGTTGGTGTTTAACGGCCTATCAATAGTTAATGTCATTTAAGGCCGGACACAACAAACAATTATTGGATTTACATTTATTGAGCATAGGCTGCAGACTATGTTCAATAAATATAAATCTATCAATTTAAATTTCCAGACGATCCTAAATTTGCATTTACGAATACTTTAGTCATACAAAGCTTAGTGAAACTTGCCCCCTGGATAGGGTGCTTGCTTGCTCGCTCGCTCGCTCGCTTGCTTGCTCGTCATTTGGTTTATTGACTGATGTATGGGTCAGTTTAATGATTGATTGAGTGATTGATTGAATAATTGGTTGGTTGATTGACTATGTACGGGTCATTTTATTGATTGAGTGAGTGATTGATTGAATAATTGGTTGGTTGATTGATTGAATGATTAATTAATTTATTTATTCATTGATTGATATGTCAGTTGAATGATTGCTCATTTAATAGTTGGTTTATGGGTTTGTTTAACAGATTGGTTGATTAATAATATTTTTAAGAGAAAGTGAAAAAGAATGGGCCTAACTTTTCAATATTTCTCAATAAAAACCTGTTTTGACAGCGCATGAGAATCATCTCCACTGGAGACGATTTTCATTCATGTGCTGCCAAAACAGGTCTGTTAAGAATTAAGGCAAAAATGAAAAACAGCAGACAACAATTTTCGTCTCCCGCGTAGTGAGGGTTAATGTCCCAGCAACAGCAAGGTCGTGTAATATTATAAAGAGAATGTAAGAAAGGAATGAGTTCAACATCACAGGGCGGTAGAGGACCATTGGAGCAATGCGTGTGTGAAATGTGAAACAGATCCGAGCAAGCAAACATAAATTATAAGCCATTTTCCCAAGCGTTAAGGTTTCGAGATGGACGTACGGACGCCGGTAACAATATATGCCCCCTCACTATTCGGTGGCGGGGGCATAAAACTGACTAGCCACCACTACGCTTAGCTTATCCTGACTATGTATTTATTTAATAATTATGGTGTTTAATGGCCTGTTAACAGCAAAGGCAATTTTACGCCGGGTTATTCGGACTAATCTGCCACTTCAGCATGTTCACTTTCATGTTTGGCATTACTCGTGACGAGCCGTTCCATCAGGAACTGCACTTTTTGCAAGTAATGTTCATATTTTTGAGAAGAAAGACACCCCCTTTTCATAAATGGACTAGTCTGAAAATAATTTTGTGACAATTAGATTGGTTGCAAAATGTATCAAAACCATTCCAGTTACTTAGGTGTGAAAGAGTAGGGGATAACCATGCTTTGTTTTTCAATTTGGAGCGGTATATGGGAGGTTTTATGGTATGTGAATCAGTTTTACGGCGACGCGTTAGTGGAGCCGTAAAACTGATTATCAGATCATAAAACCTCACACATACCACTCCAAATTGAAAAACAAAGCATGGTTATCCCCATTCTATTGCACATAGTGTGCTCCCCGCTTTCTGCAACGTCGTAGCATATCACGGATAGTGATATTTACAATACGTCAGCAGGTTGTTGTCGTCATCGATGACCGCCTCACATCAAATGAATTTGAAGAAATGTAACTCGGCCGAAGAATATTCCCATTTCAAATTGAGATTAACGGGACTTTTTCTAAGACATCTATACATTTATTCAACTGTAATGTTTATTTTAACAATTGTATTGCGTTTATATGTGTAGTTGCAACAATTATTTGCTTTTATTCATTTAAAGAAATGCATTGGGTTCGTATTATTTTTAAAAAGGAAATGTCAACAACTTGTGTCAACAGGCCTAGGATTTCCCTGGATTTACGCCTAATTTAGGTGATTACCCATCTGCAATACAGTTTATTATGTATAGTCATGTATGTGCACATTTTAATTCGTAAAGTTATGGGCTGGTACTGGCATATTGAGTTTGCATTTTAGCACTTTACTAAATTATTTTGTATTTTGGGCGGGTGAGGTAATATTTTGGAATTTGTTGAAGGGCCACCACACTGAAGTCAGTCGTTGGTAGATTCTCTTTTCCGCTTTCGGTTGTACAGGTCAATATAATAATAATATTTTATTTCCTCCACATCGGAGAGCATAGGAACATATTTACAAAGTAAACACAAGAAACAAATGAATGACAGAAAATAGCAAGACAAGACGTGGAAAAAGTATGGAACCCAATGTCAAACAATATACATTAACCTGTGCCATTCCTTAACTTCCGATTATCAGCCAAGTTGATGGCATAGGTCACCTCAGTGTACCTTCTTCATTATAAATGATCTTTATTACCCATATTTGCGAAGCATATACCGTTTACACCACAATATGCTGTAATTGCAGTACATGTAAATGCCACTTTATCACTAAGCAATACCATATATGTTTCCCACAGAATGGAGAAACGTAACCGAGAGATTCAAGAATGTGTCCACCTTGGACGGTTCTACATGATGCCATGCTGAATCTGCCCCGAAGAGCACAGCCAACTGCGAATTCAAGTCTAACGCAATAAAATTGTCAAAAAGCTCGTTGCCACATACCTGGACGAGCCTACGCCAAAACCGAACACGTAATTATTCCGATTCAGCGCATTCATACATACATGTAATGTGAATAATGTATGTGCCGGTGCTGACGCCACACTTGCCACATAACGTACGATATGGCATGGAAATCAGTTTACCCAACAATTTGACCGCGATTCGACATCGAGACCGGTAGTTTCTATTGGCAAGGCCATATTTTGCATGGCACATTTGTAGTCTGTAGTAGCGTGAATGCGTCGAGAGCCGCACATGCAGATACAGTGTTGTGACGCGTGCTCATTTCACGTTCATTTATTTTAGTTGTCCATAGCCGTTTCCATTCAAATTTCGTTAAGCACTTGCCTGTGTCAATATATGTTTGAAGTACGTGTGTTAGTGAATATTTCCTGAGGATGCGTTGTATATCGGGGATGAATCCTAGCGCCGCACTTGGGTTACTGCTGTAGTTAGTCAGTCGATTCACAAACACATGTTTGATTAGCAAGTCACAGGGTAGTAAAGACAGTTGTCCCAGAAATCGTATTTTTATGGCGTCTATTTCGGATTCCATAGTGTCGGCTGCTATTAGACCGATATAGAATCGATGGGCGAGTTCAAGAGTCCCAACATATTTTGCTGTCATGTGATTCCACAGTTCGCAGCCATACAATGCTCTCGGCAGTACGACAGAACGATACACTCTTTTCGAAGTCAGTGGATGAAGACCATACTCGTGGACCCCGCTATTCACTATTCCAAGAACGAGCCTTTCAGTTTCCTTGTTGCTTCGCGGATATGTATGTCCAGCGACATGTTAACACTGATTGAAATGCCGAGATGAGTAGTCCCTGGACTCCTGGTCCATGTTATTGCATAAAAACACTGTCTATTTCTGGTTAGATAGTCATTCTCCGATTTATTGAACACAATGACGGCACATTTTGACGCGTTATACTCGTATTTCCACTGTCTTGAATATTGGTAGCAAATGTCCATTAAGTTACTAAGGCCTGTTTTATAAAATGACAAAAGCACCATGTCGTCTGCTACTGTGGGACAGGCAATGCTGGACTGATAAACGACACAGCCATTGTTACTTGCTTCAAGATATCGCTGTAGGCTATCTATATAGAGGATAGAGAAGATAGTGGAGGTAACTCCGCCTTGTCTCGTTCCTTGTCGGACTGGAACTATTTCTGATGTATGTCCCTTGATTAAAACGTAACTGTCCATATCAGTGTACATATTTATAAACAGCTTTAGAAATGATGTATTAATTCCAGAACGCTGTAGCTTCACAAAGAGCCCGTCATGCCACACTTTATCGAAGGCTTTTCTAACATCGAGGAAGCAGGCATACAATTTACTTGAATGTTCAATCGCATACAGTCTCACGTAGTAGAAACGAGGACATATTTACTCCAATACCTTTTTGGAACCAACCCTGTTGTGTTGAAATTTTGATACATGTAGTTGCTTCATTGTCAATTCAATTATGTATTATTCGTGCTAGTAGTTTCAGGATCGTAGACGTCAGTGTACTTGCACGAAAGCTATCGGGGTCGTCCTTGCGCTTCTTTCCGCCCTTGTGTAAGGTGACGATTATTCCGCGTTTCATTTGTGTTGGAACATACGACAGTTGTAACATATATGTGTATAAGTCACATAGTAATATATGAAGTTCCAGACTACCGTGCAAAATGTGTTCGTAATAAATAGAATCGTCGACACATGCTTTGCCGGTCTTACAAGCTTTCAGAGCACAACATAGTTCCTCTGCTGTTATGCTGGTATGTGTAGTGGGCATGTTGTGCATGTCCTTCAGGGCTTTTGCCTCGGATACTATCGTATCATCAGTATCAGTGTCATTTATGTCGCTCGGAGTGTATAAGTTCCGGAAGTATGTACCCCACCCGGTGGCTATTGAGTTAGCATCGCGAACAGTTACACCGTCAAAGTTGAGTTCACTGCCATCCTCCGTTATAGATTTGCGACACTTTTTTTTCCAGAATTGATTTGTGTCTATTTCCGTTGATTTGTCGATTTCCGCATCCAACTGATCACAAAACAAAGTGGCACACTGTCTATGATAATGTCTGAAGTTACGTTTCGATGCCTTATATTCGCGGTAGGATACATGTTCGTGCCCCTCGGTCTGTCACGTGTCATCCACGAGGACCGCTTACATTTCATCACGCGGTGGAGCTCAGTGAGGGTGGAATTCCAGTATGGTTTCAGGAAACTTTTAAACTTTGTTTTTGGAATACACTGGTCACTAGCGTTACACAGAACATGTACTAAATTGTCATATAGTTTATCCAAATCTGCTGGAGATTAGCAGACACAAGACTTTGGTAGCAGGTAAAATGATCGATCATAGCCTTTTTCCAGTTAGTCCTTGGCATCACATCATCATAAGGAATGCACGAGCTGGAATCGGGTACGTTCATGATGCACAAAATGGGCCGATGTCGGGATACGTTAAGCACATGATTGTCGAGAAATTCGCACTTTGATTTCGTGTCTGCTCTCTCACACGGTATGACGATGTGATCAATTAAAGAGTGGTGTCGCCCATCGTATGAGACAAATGTGGAGTCAGCACTAACACAGAAGTCTAACGTATTCACTGAGACCAAAGTGTTACTATTCAAGAATGAAGACAGCTCCAGTCCCCTAGAATCAGGCTCTTTAACAAAATGACGACCCTGTAAGTGAGCATTAAAGTCACCGATGATCAAAACCAAACCCTTGTCTTTGTATTCGTGATATATGGTAAATAGTCTGTCAATATAATCACGAAACACTGTAATGGAGTGATTGCTACAAGGTATATACACTTGAAAAATATATATATATATATTCCACGTAACACTTCGTATCGTATACCAATAATCGTATCATCGTCTATGGGGACTGTAGTTATCCGAGAATCTAATTTGGCTTTCCAGAGCAATGCTACTCCACCTTTCCCCACACGTCTGCTACCTGGCAAACCCAGATCAGCATCAACTTTAGCATAGCTTTCATAGCTACTTTGTATGTAGTCAAGAAAATATAAGTTATATGCATACAGCCAATGTTCTGAAATTCCACAAATATCGATAGACTCATTTTTGACATAATTCCAGTAGCATTCCAGGTCATTAGATTTATAGAGGTTGGACTGTCCATGGTTGATATGGGTTTGTCGTGTATCAGACTGTGATGGAATGTAGACAAATGCGAGTATATACACATGTATGTATACATGTCTAAACCTCAACAGTTTCCGGCAGCAAATACGGATTGTACTCATGTACATAGTCCGGTACTGCGTTATTACCATAACGGTTGAACGTTGAGCGCCCATCTGCCCGGTTTCCGCCACGATACACCCAACCATACCCATGGCCCTTTCTGTAACGGCCTCCAGTAACCCATGGTCAGGCTCAACGTTCAATCGTATGGTAACGGCGCCCGGGCTACGTTTGTTCATGAAGATCAAAACTGTTGTGATAGAGGGCCCACGTTTGGTTACATATCGATATAGCTTAAAACCCCCAATAAAATACCTTATTGGTGGTTTTCGGACGTGGTAATAAAAGTCATCATCATCATCATCATCATCATCATCATCATCATCATCATCATCATCATGAGTGACGTCATCATAAGACGTCATCTGGTCATTATATCTACCATGAACATTCGCCGATCGAGACTTTGCGCTCGTCCTATTAGTAGCAATTACAGGAATGTGCCCTACAGAGCTTACTGGTTTACTTGCTGACCAGGACGTCACAGTCTGTGGTGTGCAAGCCGGTACCAAATTCGTAGAAATAGACTGCTGTACGCGCTCCTGGTTATGTTTACCGAGCGGTACAGCGGTGTATACCTCGGGAGACTCGCATGAAGTCCAGCAGAATCGATGACAGTTACAGGAGCAGCAGTATCGGTACCATACGCGGCCGCAGGCCCATTCACATATGATAGTCATGTATGTGTGGACGGAGCCGGCGGCGACAGACCATCCATGCTGACTGCTGCTCCCACACATGCAATCCTCTTCTGGGCATCATCATCACACGTCATGATACCCACATGTGTGTTTACACTATCTTTATCAAACAACTTATCTGCAGTGGCTCTCATGGCATGTGTGTGTCTAAATGTGCCTGCATCATACCCACCGTTTTGGGCTACGGCTCACGAACGACGTCACCCAAGGAAGAGCCAGTAGAGCCGCTCCCCTGCATCCCCCACTTACCACCATATTGGTATCATTGGAGTGGTGGAGGGGATCGGCGAAAACCGCCACGTCCTTGCGAGACATGACTCGTGCGCCGTCGACGGGAGTAGACATTGTGATACAAGGATTAGATATAGTCATGTGATCAGTTGTATGAGTACTCATCTGCGATGAACCTGTGTTTTTGCGTTTTTTGCATGAGTTCAGTTTGTCAATACTGCACTGAAAATTATATATAGAGTCTTCGCAGCTTTTAAGTTTCTCAGAGGACAGTTTAATGTCACTCTTTATGGACGTAATACCTGAACGGTTCTCAGACTCTAGCCTGGCCAGAGCTTTCTCAATACCATTTAGATGCGAAATCACCGTATTTTGCGGTCTTAAACTCTTGGCCAATAATACCAACATTGTTTGTGAGAACTTTTATCTGCTCCTGACGTAGTTCATTTGCGCTCTGCTTTTGTTTCACCATAATCATGTCCGCACGCAAATTCGCGATTTCATCCCTTAGGATATTAACCTCGGCCTGACATTCCGACGGACCAGCATCAGACATCGGACACTGGGATGCTGGCTGCTGAGATACTGATTGTGACCGCGTACTTTTATTCAGACGCGGCATGCTCATGAGGTCCGTAAGTTGGCTGTAGTCCTCACCGTCAATGACAGCTACTAAACTATGGACGTCCCTGGCCAGTTTCATCACGACAGAGTCACAGCCAGAACGTAATACACGGTTAGTTCAGCCTGTGATCCATACGGGATTTCCTCATTGTCTTTTACAATTTCAAACAATTGTGACCTGATTGTGATAAGAGTGGTATCACTGGAGCCGCACATGGAAACTACCCTGTTTATAAAAGTATCTCGCGACGTTGTCCTCATAAGTGTTATTAGTCTGTCGGCTCTTCCGCCGCAATGAATATCGACGTCGTCGTCGGCAAATAGACCCGCCAACGTATCGTCCAAATCCGTGTATTTGGACTTAATACATACTGCTGGAACCCCGCTTTCACAGCGAAAACTACCCTGGGAGACGCCGAAATCCTCGATAAAACCATCGGCAGGTTGCTTCACAAACGTCTGTGAAGTTGGCGAATTAACATGCTTGTCGTCGTACTGCTGTTTCACCGCAGTATGATCAGTCGCAGACACTGCGAACTTGGTGCTCATGTTATCATCCAACATTACGAGCGTCAGTTCTGTTAAGACAGGATCATTCCATTCTTCATCTGTCTTCATACTAAATGTTACTGCCCTGTCCGCCTGTCATCGCTAGCCCAGTGCGCGCCACTGAAGCGTGACCGAACCGGCGAGGTAAAGCCATAGTGCTATGTCTATCCCCACCGCCGGTCATTGTTTACAAAAGCGCGTAGGGTTACATAAATCTGTCAAACTGTAAAACACAGACTGGCACAACGGAGATTTTATATTCTGTGATTTTTCTTATTTTATAGGCTGTGATTTCAATTGACTAATCAGATGCGTACTTTCTATTTTTGGTGCATTAGAATATAAGCAAACATATGTAACTCACCAGGAACGGGAACCATGGAGGTTGGGCGACGCCGGCGTCCCCGGGGTTGATGTTGTCCACATACCATGCGATCGCCATGTACAACGCGGTGTCAATAAGCAACATGAGGATCGCGTCCAGCAGTGAGAAGTTGTCATCGATCGTCGCCGGCTTGTAGAAATTGTCCCAATTGACTCCTTCACCTGCAGCAGAGATATAGAGAATACCATGCTAGCTAATTTTGATATAAAGTTTGTCAAGCAATGCTATGAAAATTGCAGGAATTCCAAGGCTCGGGGAGGAATTCCTACCGTTTCAGGGCTCAGATAGATGGACTTGGTATCAACAAACATTAGTGTTCTATTAGTATTCTATGTATCAGGCTACCATTATTCTATTTATCAGGCTAATGGTATTCTATATATCAAGTAACTAGTATTATATTTATCAGGTGATTAGTATTCTATTTATCAGGTAACTAGTATTATATGTATCATGTAACTAGTATTCTACTTATCAGGCAACTATTATTATATTTATCAGTAACTAGTATTCTATTTATCAAGCAACTAGTAATATATGTATCAGGTGACTAGTATTATATTTATCAGGAGACTAGTATTATATTTATCAGGTGACTAGTATTATATGTATCAGGTAACTAGTATTATATGTATCAGGTAACTAGTATTATATGTATCAGGTAACTAGTATTATATGTATCAGGTAACTAGTATTATATTTATCAGGTAACTAGTATTATATTTATCAGGTAACTAGTATTATATTTATCAGGTAACTAGTATTATATGTATCAGGTAACTAGTATTATATGTATCAGGTAACTAGTATTATATTTATCAGGTAACAAGTATTATATTTATCAGGTGACTAGTATTATATTGATCAGGTAACTAGTATTATATGAATCATGTAACTAGTATTCTATGTATCAGGTAACTAGTATTATATTTATCAGGCAACTAGTATTATATTTATCCGGCAACTAGTATTCTATGTATCACATAACTAGTATTCTATTTATCAGGTAACTTGTATTATATTTGGTAAGTAGTATTATATTTATCAGGTAACTAGTACTAGTATTTTATGTATCAGGTAACTAGTATTATGTTTATCAGGTAACTAGTATTCTATGTATCAGGTAACTAGTATTAAATATATCAGGTAACTAGTATTATATTTATCAGGTAACTAGTATTCTATGTATCAGGTAACTAGTATTATGTTTATCAGGTAACTAGTATTCTATTTATCAGGTAACTAGTATTCTATTTATCAGGTAACTAGTATTATATTGATCAGGTAACTAGTATTCTATTTATCAGGTAACTATCATTGTATTTATCAGGTAACTAGTATTCTATTTATCAGGTAACTAGTATTATATTTATCAGGTAACTAGTATTCTATTTATCAGGTAACTATCATTGTATTTATCAGGTAATGTTTTATGCCGCAGGATGGGCATGGTTTCCGTTGGAAATAATGCAGACTTGTTCATGATGTGTCATTACACTAAATTTGACATTATTGGGTGGTATATAAGATGCTGTTCGACCAATGGACTGTCAGAGATAACAGTTGTGACTGTCATATGGGCATCTCATAAACCCTAAAGACGGGGTGCAATGGTACAGTGGAACATCTCTAAACCGAATAACAAGACAACACATGTGATCTTATTGTTGATAAGTTTCTTGGTCATTTATTCCCGGTGATAATATCTGTTCGTGATCGCATAGCACACACTTATGGCTCAGAATGATAAAATGCCCGATTTACAGTGAAACCTCTCTAAACCGGACGCCCTGTGGACCTCCCACACTGTACTGGGGACCTCCCACACTGTACTGGGGACCTCCCACACTGTATTGGGGACCTCCCACACTGTATTGGGGACATCCCACACTGTACTGGGGATCTCCCACACTGTACTGGGGACCTCCAACACTGTACTGGGGACCTCCCGGGGTGTCCGGTTTAGAGAGGTTTCACTGTAGTATGAAACTTTTATGAAAAAAATCCCTATTTTCTTTACTTCATCTCGAAAGTATATGTTGTTACCACTCATAAAAGTACGAATCAAATTTTTGTAAGGGCAAATTAAGAATCGGCTGCAAATTTCAATTGATGGATTTACATGCATTGAGCATAGGCTGCATATGCAGCCTATGCTCAAGAAATGTAAATCCAATAATTGTTTACAAGAAAACGGTGTTAATGTGAAATTTACAGACTATCATAGATTTGCACTTACGAACATTTTAGTCATACGAAGATTAGTGAAACCAATGGCCAAGCGGTTTGTATGAAGAAGATATTTGAAATATCTAATAAAAGAACGACCTTATGATTTCGAATTTGGCCTGGCGGTTCGTGAGAAGATTTTTTGGATTTCGCAATGAGCATATTTTTAACAAAAATGAAAAGGCTTGAACCATTGACCATTACTGTGAAGTTTGGCCAATATTGGCCATGTGGTTCACAGGAAGAAGACGTTTGTAATCTATATTGAAAGAACGACCTTTTGACCTTCTCGGATGACTTAATTACCTGATTTCGACATAAAAAAACTCCAGAGTGACCGTCTCGTCCCTTCCTGCCCCGCCCATTTTTGACCCGGGATCCATCATTTGAAGGAATCTGAACCAGCGTTAACTATCAATCATTCATACCAAGCTTCGTAAAAATCAATACCTTCGATTTTATATAGACATGACCATAGTCGGCCAAAAAATAAAATTTGACATCTGTTTGACCTCACGGGCCACGCCCAATTTTGACCCCGGGGTCACCATTTTAACAAGTTTGAAAGAGCATTGTACATCGATCATTCCTAACAAGTTTCGTCGAAATCCGGTTAGCGGTTCATGAGAAGAAGATTGTTTAAGAATGTATGCTATTTTTAGACGGCGGCCATCTTGGATTAGCGATAATCTCCATTTTAAAAAATCTGAAAAAGCTTCACCCATGGACCAAAAGATTTAAGTTTGGCTACCATTGGCCAAGCGGTTCATGTGAAGAAGAATTTTGAAATCTCTAATAAAAGAACGACCTTTTGACCTTTCGGCGGCCATCTTGGATGACATAGCCATCCGATTTCGACACAAAAGTCACGAGCGTGATCGTCTCGTTGATACCTTCGATTTGATATATGACATGACCATATTCGGTCAAAAATAAAATTTGCTATTTTTAGACGGCGGCCATCTTGGATTACGTAATGACGTCATTTTAACAATTTTGTGATCCCCCTAACTAAGGACCATCACCATGAAATTTGGTGACAATAGGTACAATGGTTACCGAGGAGAAAATGTTTGAAAATGTTCACGGACGGACGACGCATTGCTGTAACAATAGTTAACATGAGCTTCGCTCAGGTGAGCTAAAAAGAAAATAAACAGCAGACGACAAAAAAAAAATGATACCGGTGTAAGGGTTAAAATTGCTACACCGCTATCGAGGGGTATTGCGCATGTAATGGACTAAACACGTGTATCCTTACCAGTTCCTTGAGATATCAATAGAACATTCACACCAAACGACATTCCCACGTTACACAGGAGGCAGGCGGCCATCTTGCTCGACTGCGACATGTCTTGGTAGCGAGTATTCAGGAAGATGACGGGGACATAGGACAACATGAATAAGACTCCGGCAGCAATCGTGGCTGAGCTTGCTGAAATACAAAGTAGGCAATTTACAGTTAAAGGTACATGCTCACTCAATAGGCACAACCTATTCTTTATATCAGATACATCATCTGAGACATTTTCTGGAAAAATAATCAGTTCAGACATGTTCTAGCAAAATAAACAGTCATTCACCATTTCCCCACATATTGATTTGCATTTGTATACATTTCATATCAGACGTAAATGTGCACACTGCTATCAGGGGCGATAACCTTGTTTCCTTAAAATGTTAACGGACATTGCCATTTATACTCTGTATTTATTTGTTGATGTGCAATGATTATACTTTAAAATCTGTCGATTTGTTAGGTGACGCATTTAATTTGTATAAATAATTAAAAAATAGCATGCCTCATTTGCATATGAAAATAGCCTCATACCACCGAGCGTCGTTATCAGTAAAATAAATATTGCTAAATAATTATATCTGTATAGCGGGCATTCGTATTTTTTAGAACTGGTGGAATAGTGACACAATTATACACTTATTTAATTCCTATAAAGAACATGTTATGCCTAATGAGTGGGCATGTACCTTTAACCCTTAGAAAGCGGGAAGCTAAAATATTGTCGTCTGTTGTTGCTTTATATGTTGTCTTCTATATCAATAAAAAAATAATATGACAGAACTTTATAATCATTTTCATTTGCCAATTCTAAAATCAAATAATGGATTTTGATGAGAAAATGGAATATAAAAAAAAAATCAGTTAGACGACAAATTTAAATCAGCATCGAAAGGTTTAACCCTTCCAACAATACATACCGCTATAGCGTTGTTTGCAAGCAGTGTAGATCCAGGTAAGCCGGCTCATGAGCCATCTTATCAGAATCTGCACTTTTTGCAAGTACTTTTATAAATGGACCAGTCTGAAAATCATTTTGTGACGATTGATTTGGTCGGAAAGTTAACATAGCACAGTCCATTCCAGTTATGCAAGGTATACCCTTTGACCCCTAAATTTATCACATGTTAAATCTTTGGACCATTAATCAGGATAGGTGTATTATTCTCAAAATCCAATAAACGATTGCTCACATTGTAGATCCTGATGAGATGGCTCGATGTTTGTTTGCCGGGGTTTAACGGCCTATCAACAGCCAAGGTCATTTAAGGCTAGCGAGCGCGCTGTCACTGTTGCGCTTCAAACTTATGATTTTATTGCGAAAAGAAAATTTCCCAATGTTAAATCCCCATAGACATATCCTGTCTATGGGTATTTAACATGGGGATTTATTTCAGAATCAATTTCCGAAATATTTCGTTTTTCGACTCCTCCTCATAATTTTGCACTTACGAACATCTTAGTCGTACGAAGTTTAGTGAAACAGCCCCCTGAAGAGATATTAATTAGCCGAAAATCAGAATGTTTCTAACTAAATTAGTTTGTGTGAGTATTTACCTGAATATGTCGCTATATAACTTCTAGTTGTGCTAACACATTCCAGAATAAATTTATTGACCCCCGAATATAGTCCCTACCTTACACCTGTCCCATCTACCGACTGCGCATGCGCACACCGGTAACACCTCCTCTTGCGATGGAATAATCAACTCCAACTTGTGGGGTGTGAGGAGGGTGTTCACTATATACAGGTAAGTACTCACAGAAAGTAACTTTTCTTAGAAAAGTTCTGTATCGTACTTCCCTCCCTGTATATGTTGCTGAATCTCAACAATCAGAAACAATATTAAATTATTCTCTGGGAGTACAGTAGGTTGCGGAATCAATAAATATCACCCAAAGTCAATTGTGTTCGACTCCCGGGCACCGTCTCGGACAGCACCCCACCCCACCCCTTGTTTTCGCCCGGCAAGGAACGTCCGTCCACACACCATCTACCATCTCCTGTACAGTAGCCGGAGTCCCTGGGCACGTCATTGACTGCCTGCCTGCGGCACTCATGGAGTCTACACACACATATCCCTTCACGGCATAACCGATTTGACACTAAACTACGGCGTGTAACACATAAATGAATGTCTTACAGTTACATAAACATATATGTATAGTTCCACACAGTCTAATGTATACACATAAACAATATAACATCCATATTTGCATGACCCTAGATGATCACTAAGATTGTCGTCCAGTGTCATGCTAAATAATACGGGTATAACGTCGGGCCCCAGGGAGTATTCCGCCGCTCTAACCGGACATTGCAATCACCATGGTAGTAACTCTCAACTAGAACCACAATGTAAGAACTGGTATCAGCTGGGCATGCTCAAAAGGTAGTACAGATACGATTTATACCTTTCCAAATAATCTAAACACAACAGAAGCGATCTCTAGCTCGCCTCTGTAATGCCAATGTGAATGTTGTTGATGTCCTCGTTTTATCCTAGAAACGATGAAAACAACAGGCTCAAATGTAGGATATAGGCTTTATACACATCCTGCTTTCCTACATATTGAATGAATAGCCTCTTGCGTCTACCGCTCAGTGATTTCGACATTGAGAGGTATTACCGGATAGCTCTAGCGGGACATAGCGAGTTGTCCGTAGCCGATAATTTCCCAACGTTGGACAATGCCGGGACGACAATGGGTCGTGGGGGCTGGTTGAGTTTTGGCAAATAATCCTACTTCGCAGTTTAAAGTAACAGGATCCTTCCCAAAGAATAAGCTGCGGTGGTCCGTGTACTGTGCATGTATTTCTACTCTCCTTTTAGCCGACGCAAAGGTGAAGAGAAACGCTGTTTTAACTGACCCTGCAATGACGACAGTTTGCTCCAGGGGCTCGCACGGGTCTTCAGTTAGTGACCATAATGTCACTGTGAGATTCTATCTGGGAATGACCGTCATGGTAACTGGTCTCTTCCTAGCGAAAAACGAAATCATGGTCGACACTATGGATTGCGACCCGATATCCATTACTGAACGCGATTTGAATTTCAGGCAGATAGCAAACGCAGACCTATATCCGTTAATAGAGGAGACTGACGCTTTCCTCTCCTCAAACAGATATCTGTGCTTGGCCCACAGTTGGATGGATCAGATCAATAGTTTTCGCACATACCAATTAACCCCGATCTTCCATTTACATCGTAACATGCTGTAATTGTTGGTAGCCTTGTCTGAGCGATGATCTCAGTTTGTCCAGAAAACAGTCCTATCTGACTCCTCCTTCCCTACTAACCTCCAAGCGACAGTGTTCAGGAAGAGTGAATTTGTGTGCAGTTGCCACAAAGACTGTCAAGCACTGGTAAAAGTACCAGATACTCAGAAGCCACAGGGTGCTTGAAAACCAACTACTTGTTAGCCAGCATGGAGCTACCATTGTCATTTGGCAGTCCGACTGACGGATTTTCTGCACGAGCTGTGTACAAATAACGAACGGCGGAAATGCGTATCCGTCCACTCTGCTACATAACAAGGATATTGTGTTCACTGTCCATGTACATCCGGTACTGGTACATTGGAAACTGTTTGTTAAGTCTGGTCCCAAACAGATCCATAACGTGTTGCTTCACCTGTTGATTACGCATTGGACACCTAACGAGAGTGCCCATTCGGTCAATATTTAGTCGTGTCTTGACAGATAGTCTACCACAGTCGTGTTGTCTGTGACCGTCTGAACAGAACAGACTTCCCCTGACTTGGGTTGATGCTGCTGAGATACATAGAGTATGTCAGTGCTCTCAGTTCGGGCACTCTGATGTGGTCCCTTGCCGAATCATGTGGTCATGTCCCCAAGTAGAGTAGACGCGGAGTCTCCAAATGAGTTCACTATCCCGAGCTGGGGAGTCTGTGGTCAAAATCAGCTCTGGGTCGGGCAGCGACATCAAGACCCCTGAACCCACCTTCTGAGGTGATGCTTGAAATACCCTGACAGTGGTATCATTGTGTCAAGAGATTGAGCGTGTGGTCTTCAGTGGAACAGAACATATGTCTGCAAAGGTCGCATGTGCAGATACCATAGGCAAATACGATCCGCCACTGATCTCAGGACACCCACAGCAGGGACAGCATTTCCATGTCTGTCAATGAAGAAGTGTCCAGGATCTTGAAAATCAGTGTCAAGATCCAGCCCACCCTGTCAATGATACCATGACTATCACCAGATTACTTAGGACGTTCATTCCTACGTATCAGAACTCCTAAGTCGGAATCAGTTCTGACTCTCTAGATTTGGAATGAGTCCCAACCCCGTGATCTGAATCCAGAACGCCCTCATATTCATCATCATGCCCATCGATTGATCGTACAGGTATTAAAGAATCGGAAAAACTCTCTGCATGGCTTCTGACGCAATTACCTCCATTAGTTTAGTGAACCCACTCGGAGCCGCGCATATTCCGAAAGGTAGGACAATAAACTGATTTATCCGACCTTCCGACAAGAAGCGTTGCAACTTCCTGGATGTCGGACATATCGGAACATGTAGGTAACCAACCTTCATGCAGATCGATGGATACGGCCCAATCGTTTGCCTTTATAGTACGACCTATCGATCTGGTGGTCTCCATTTTAAATTATCTACCTGAATGAAACGCTTCAGCATTGGCAGATCGAGCACGGGGCGCAACTTTCCAATTCGTTGTGACACTAAGAAAGTCTGCTGTATAAGCCTCGGGATAAACAATCCCGCACTTCTATAATTGGGTTCTTCGCTAAAGGGGAATTCACCCTCTACCACAAGGGCATCCCTTTACCGCGAAACCTTGTATGGCTCCCACTTTTGTGGAGAACACTCTAGGCAGAAGCTGTGTAGAAGGGAGTTAAGTAGCCCTTCCTCACTATCTGACAGGTTCATTTGCAATCCGTTATTTACTGCCATTGCTGTAGGTTATTGGAATTATTCCTCCTACAATAATGTATGATGCGAAAATGGACAACGCCCTCGAGCGCAAAATATCCCTCGATTCTCTAGTATGAAGCCCCACGAGGAAAAGCCCCTACTATCTGTTTCACGAAACTTGCCCAAATCTTACGGCCAGATAAACAATGTAAAAACAATATTTTTTTTGATAATATTAAATTTTATCAAAATTTAAGAATGAGCCTTCCTTTTTATTTCGTGAAATTTTTATTTGAAATCTAGCTAGATAGCTTGGAAAACAAAAGTTAAATTTTAAAAATCGGTCCACAATTTCCACATGTTAAATCCCCAGAGTGAATGGTGATTTAACATGTGGAAATTGTTTTTTCGCAATAAAATCAATATTGGACCAAATTTCACGAAAAAGTAGCCTCATTCTTAAATTTTGCTATAATTTAATATTATCGAAAAAATATATTATTTTTGTATTATTTATATAGCCGTATGGGCGGGTTTCGTGAAACAGACAGTAGGGAAATTACCGCTACATTTCCTGACCTGAGGATCGATGAGGAAGCGAGACAAGCGTCAATCTTCCACCATACCATGTCTGCTGACATCGTCATAGCCTTGGCCATAATAAGCTTGGAGGCTCTGGCCAACGATGATCTACCGATGATTCTACCAATGATTCTAGTGATCTGGAGTCACCCGATTCCATAGCAGACCTGAATGCGGCCAACAACAGATCCGTGTGTGAGGACGTGGAAACAAGTGAACGCGCCCTGACATCTAAATATTTCCATAGCGCACTTGACGCCTATGTTGAAGTGTCTGTATGTGGTACAACTTGAGTCCTTGATGAGCCAGAAACACATTAGGCGTAAGACAACCCACTTTCGTTGGGATCAGAACCCTGCGTACTCTTGTCTCATTGGAGTTTAACGTCTCAGCAACATTTAAGTCCATATCGGGACATAAGAGACCCAACTGTTTTGTTTGCCCTGTTCAAGTCTTCTAACAGAGCTCCCGCTGTGTGGAACTGAGACAGTCTATGCATCTCCTTGGGAGCCGTAGCTGAGTCTGCTGCCCACAGAGATTGGCCCTCGGCACCGGTGCAGGTTGCGCATGACAACTATCATGAGGCAGGTATTGATATACCGAGGCTAATGCCTCCGGATAAGAAGGGGCAATGTCCTCCTCAGTTACACTAGCTGTTGAGTCTAGTTCTGAGACACC
Source organism: Conchocele bisecta (assembly GCA_029237695.1). Lineage (NCBI taxonomy): Eukaryota > Metazoa > Mollusca > Bivalvia > Lucinida > Thyasiridae > Conchocele > Conchocele bisecta. Next base: position 92,008,254 of record CM055275.1, on the reverse strand, counting down.
CATCGCAGGATGACTCAAAGTGTGAACCCTATCTTCCCCGCTTGACGTCATCGGAGGATCGGTAACATTCACCCGTACCCGTGAAGTGCCCCGTTCCTCGGACATGCCTGGTTCATTATGTCTCGTGAAATTCTCCATCATCTTAGAGATGGAGGATAACAAGACCATAGTCAGGTCCCTAGACGATGACCTATCATCTGAGCGTGACCGTGATCTATGTCTGATATGCATATGACGACGTTTATGATCGTGCCTATATTGACGCGACCTAGAATGTCGTCTGAGTTTCCTGGATATATAAGCCTGAGCGCTGGTAGACGAGCTACTGAACGACGAACTAGAACTAGGTCTCTTCCAACTAGACTCGGATCTACTCGTCCTAGTCGGTGAATCTACGCACCCCTGTCTCACGTCATCAGACTCACCGCTGAACGAAAACAGTGTGCCGGTAGGCCTATGCCCCGTACCGCTAGCCTGTTGCTTATCCATAACCCGGAACTGATGTCCGGTGTCCGGTGTCCGGTGTCCGGTGTCCAACGCATCGCGTTGGTAAACCACTGTGACATAGTCCGCTGAACCGGCGTGGTCAAGACCAGCGTCGCCGATATCAGCGGCTATATTTGACACGTCCGCAGTCCGGTGTCCGCTGGAATATTTTTGCATTCTACCGTGGCACACTCCACTGGATCGGCGTGTACTATACCAACATCGCAGTCATAAGCACTTCCCTGTCACCACCCGGAACTGAACTGGGCTTATATTCAGAAACAGTCTTAAGTTTCTGAATCCTAGCAAAGACCCCCTGCTTCCAGTCCTGATAGGACCTTATAGCAAGTGTCTGTGTCCACGTCTAGTATCCCAGTGGGCCGAAACGTAACACGGTTTTTCCTTAAACAACTTTTCTGTTTCTGACAACATCTGAAACAGATAATTTTGTGCGAGTAACAAGTACCCGCTTTGTGACCACAACATAACGTCTTCTGACTCGTGTTGGGCTTAGGCGTACCCTTATCAATTATAAACACCGAGCCGAAAAGACTAAAATTCCGAATAAAAAAACAAAACATTTGCCGAAAATAGGAACGTCCGAGAATAGGTTCACCTCGGGCGTGGTCACACACTCTATCTAACTCTACTCTAACATATGTATTAACCGTAAAACAGGCAATACTCATTAACGGAGTGCATAATCAAAGCAAAAAACGAATTGGTAAACAAAAGTATACCTGTCACGTTGGCTTCCAGAAGCAAGAGGAGGTTTTACCGGTGTGCGCATGCGCAGTCCGTAGATGGGACAGAACTATATGCGGGGGTCAATAAATTTATTCTGGAATGGGTTAGCACAACTAGAAGCTATATAGCAACATATACAGGGAAATACGATACAGAAACTGTAATCGCAAAGCTCAGACAGTCAGATGGACATACAGACAGGGTGGCAAATACATGTATCCCGATTAATTTTTTTCGGGATGCAAAAAATTGCAGTGAAACACATCAAAATGAAGTTTATATGATGTATTGTTTTTTAACAGCCTATCAACATTTAAGGCCGGGCCAACGGGTTCAATCCCGTATATCTGCTGCATCGGGGTGGGGGAGATAAAACATCGAATAAAAATATAGTCAGAACTGAAATTAGAATAACCTGGCCTGTAGCCGATTTCATCAACATTGCAAAGTATACTTATCTAGCAAAGTATACTTTGAGGGAGTAATCATTTATTTTTCCCAAAATGCAATATGTCATATAGAACTTAACGACTGCATATATTTGATGATTAAAAGCATGCAGAGAATTAAAAATTGATAAATTTATCCTGAAATTGAAATTTGTCCCTCAATGTTGGTGAAATAGGCTACTGGTGCCAATCAAAATGAAACACAACGAGGTTGTCTGTTGTGCAGTTTACGAGAGGTTCTACTGTATACTTTATGTATATAAAGAAATGTGAAAAACAATGAAAACAATGATGAATAATTATACAATAGCTGCAATGGATTAGCAATGCAATAGAAACTTACTTTGGAAAAAATACACACCATTTCGGGCTCAATCAAAATCCAATAACACAGCATGAACTCTGAATTGTAGTTGCGAACAGTAAGTATTGAAATCTACTACCGTACCGTCCATACGAAGGTCAATGTCACCAAGGTCAAGGTCACACTATGAGGAAGCCCAAAATTATTGAAACGAATGTCATGGTCACCAAGATCAAGATCACACACAGACACTGGGTGGATCAGGAGATATTCAACATTTGGATTGTGTTGACACCAAGGTCAAGGTCAGACAAATTACACTCATAGATATACATCAATGTGAAAAAGCTGAGATGATCCAACTAACGGATCAAGAGATATTCAACGTTTGGATTATTTTACGTCCAACATTATTGGCACAAAGGTCAGTCGCCATGGTCACCCGAATGAGATACTGTGAGAATAGCCAGCCATCAATGTGAGAAAGCTATTGATGAAGTTTGTATCCGACTAACGGATTAGGAGGTTTTCAACATTAAGACGTATGTACAAAATTATTGAGGTTAAGGTCACCAATGTGAAGGTCAATGTCACCTATGACAGTGGGTGGATAGTCATCAATGTGAGAAAGCTTTTGATGAAATTTGGTAATGATCCGACTAACGGATCAAGAGATATGGGGAATTTTGCTATGTGTCTCTTTCCACTATCATGGGTGAGGCAAATATGTTGATTTTTAAATAATCAATAAAAGAGCTTACCCTTTGAGAAGAACGTGCTGATCATAAAACAAAAGGACACGATGGAGAGAACATAGCTGAGTAAGAAGAAGAAGAAGAGCGCCGGCTGGACGTAGTTGATGATGGCACCCATGCTGAAGATGATGGTGTACGCGGTAACGACGAGTAGCATGTAGATGAGGCACTTCACGAACCACGACAGCCAGTACATGAACGTGGACAAACCCATCATCTTCATTGCCTCCTGAAATAAACAGTGACATGTGGTGATGTTTACGTTAAAGGCACAGTGTCTCAGGGGCCCGTTTCACTAAACTTCGAATGACTAAAATGTTCGTAAGTGCAAATTTAGGATCGTCTGGAAATTTCAATTGATGGATTTACATTTATTGAGCATAGGCTGCATATGCAAGACAACATTGTTAATGCGAAAGTTACAGACCATCATAATTTTGCACTTACAAACATTTTAGTCATACGAAGTTTAGTGAAACGGTCCCCATGTATGCAATATGCCGTTGTTTTGTGTCTTCTTGCTTGCAAATGATCCAATAAGAGATCAGCAACACTGATGGGTGAACCCCTAAAAAATATTAACACAAACAAACGTTAACGCATATTTCTTAGTTATTCGATCCATACCTTGGACACAGAGCCCGCACGAGATGAACACAGAATGAAAATATGGATGAAAATTAATAAGAATATGAAGTCAAGCCAATCTCACTTACGGTTACAGAGATAGTAGGTACCCGAAAACTTTAACGTACATCTTGGAGAGATAGACAGACGGACAGACATAAAAAGTAAAATGCTACTCTAGGCCACATTTTTCACAAACTACTGAAGGTATAAACCTGTGAATTTGTGCATATGCATAAGCAAAGCTGGCACCAATATTTACCAAACTTGCCAGACACGCTTTGATCAACGATCATACAATTACCTTAAATTAATTGTTGACAATAAACAAGAAGCTACATATACTACAATTGCAATAAACATTTCCAGTAAACAACAATTAGTATTGTGAACAGGATACTATTCTTCATAAATCGGTATAATAACAACATTTTTTCTGACTATAGCTTAACAATTTTACATGAAATTATTTAAAAATATATTTGTCAGTAATCGAGGCTTACGGAATACCCCCGCGTGGGCCCATGTGCCCCTAAATATGTAAGGAAATAGAAGATATAACATATTTATCTGATGTTAAGTTTTGTAAAGAGACTACGTATTTGACCTTGACCTTTGGATCAGCGGGGGTTGGACGGTCGTGGATTTTGCGCAGCATGGTAGTAGAGCCTTACAGGAATGCATGTGTGAAATATTAAGCATTTTAGATGAAGGAAATAGAAGTTATAACATATTTTTCTGATGTTAAGTTTAGTGACGGACGGACGTCCGGACGGACGGACAACATGACTCCAGTATAGCCCCACCCCGCAACAACTCGTTGCGCGGGGTATAATAAACATTTGATACTCAAACATTTAGAGTATTGTATCCATCTATGAGGTTCCAAGTCGGTCAGATGCTATTGCAAATAGGCCTGTCCAGTCCGAACCCTGCTATAGATTATATTAGCCTCATATATATGTCACGCCTTTTTACTATTTATTCAGAGTAAAATATATCTCGTGCCATACATATATACCTTGAGCTTTTTTTCCTTTTCATACGCGATATTCTTAGCTATCTGTAGGGTGTTCAGGGTGAAGCTGATCATTATAAACAGGGGCATGATCTGCTGGAACACGGTTGTGAGGTCATCTTGGAGGTAGGGTGGGTAGGCCATCTTCTTCATCTCCACCATATAGTTGGTGCCGATGGTTGCCGAGCGATTGTGGGTCACGATGATCGCCTTGTCGATGTAGTATTGAAGTACGAGGAATCCTGTTCCTCTGTAGCCTGAAACGAAGAGGAAATGATGTTCGTCGGTATGCAAACAGTGATGTTGTAACAGCCATAAATAATTATAATGCACTCTATAAATATCACGCAATCTGATTGGCTGATGGTCATACATTACAGGTATATCATTGTTGATGAACGGTCCCAAATTATTTCAATATGTATTCCTACGCCAGTAGTAAAGGAGTGCATTAGAAATAGGTTAACCGCATTGTTATTTTGAAATTTGAGGCGTATATCAGAAAATGATAGGTCGGAAAACATGTTTAATGGCTCCGCTAGCGCGTCGCCATTAAAAGTGTTTTCCGACCTATCATTTTCTGATATACGCCGCAAATTTCAAAATTACAATACAGTTAACCCTATAATAAAGGATCTTGCAGGATTATGACTTAATATGATATTTATTACACGAGTGATGACTTAATATGATATTTATTACACGAGTGATGACTTAATATGATATTTATTACACGAGTGATGACTTAATATGATATGTATTACACGAGTGATGACTTAATATGATATTTATTAAACGAGTTCACTGATTTCATAAGAGCACTATGCTGTGTGTGCCTCATTTCTTATGAAATCAGTCAACGAGTTTAATACATATCATATTAAATCAACACAAATATTAGATAACATGTATTGCATAAGCAACATATTATACATTGAAGATGTACTGGCCATCTATCATGTTTTCTGCAGCGGACTAATTTGCAAATGTATTACACTAGTCTATTACTATTATGATTTTTATTACACTGTGTTATTACACTGTGGAAACTCAATTCATGTAATAAACATGAGACATATAGGAAAGAAGGAACTTATTTCATTTGAAGTGAGGAACCAGTAAGCATCAAGGACCCGTTTCACTAAACTTTGTACAACTACAATATTCGTGCAAAATTATGACAGTCTGTAATTTTCACATTAACAATACGTTTTTGTAAACAATTATTGGCAGTCTCCGCGAAATTCGTCGGTCCGTCGGCGCCGGTCCGACGGTAAACCGGAAGTCGCCCGACCGAATGTACGACGATAACAAAAAATATATTTTGTTTACTTTTCTATTCTAAGCTTCAATCAAAATCACCTTCCTTCTGTATGCCCTTCTGGTGCTAGCTATCTTTACTTATATGACTGATAGCTCTTAAATATCACACAAAATCAACTTTATTTTTATAAAAAAAAAAATCGGTCTGGTAAATGTTTGTCAGGTCGGGTAAAATTTTCAAGTTTACCAGACCGACTGTATTGAATTTACATTTATTGAGCCTAAATTTGCACCTACGAACATTTTAGTTGTCCGAAGTGAAACAGGCCCAAGTTTCTAAACAGTAATACTGTAGCACCTATCAATACGACATGCATCAGTTTGCAAACTACTGTGAGGCTATGTGCTGCCCTGGTTTTAGTTACACCCACACCCCCCTCCATCCTGCTAGCTTTTACAATGTACAGTGCAACCTCTCTACAACAGCCACCCATGGGAAGACGCAAAATTGACTGTTATAGAGAGGTGGCTGTTGTAGGGAGGTTAATGCTGAATTCAATTTGATCGTCTGATGTTTATTTTTTAATTCAACAATTCTCAATAAAAACATGTTTTGAGAGCATTTTAGAATCATTTCCAATGGAAATGATTCTAAAGTGCAATCAACACATGTTTTTATTGACAAAGAATGCAAAATCAACATCAGACGACAATTTTCATGCTCAGCAGTCTAAGGGTTATATATAGAGGCAATCATCAATTTGGGATATAAAATAGCGGCTGTTACAGAGAGGGTGTTGTTGTAGAGAGGTGGCCGTTCTGGGAGGTTCGACTGTAATACACACAGTTTAATCGGGAGAGATGGACCTATCTAATGGGGGTATGCGGGTGGGGAGTTAAATCGCCCGTGGTAGCAAGTTACATTGCAGCCTAGAAAAATATGAGTTAGTTAAATATTTGTTTGTTGGGGTTTAACGGCATATCAATAGCTAAGGTCATATTTAAGGCCGGGTCAATGGATTTAGTACTAAATCACATATATAACCTGTACAAGTAAGTACATGTACATGTCCAAGTACGTGTACAAATGGGGGGGATCCCAAAATCAGAACTGAATATTTACAATAAACAAGAATTCCGCCACGGAAGCGGTGTCGCGCCTGCCGAGGCATTTGACCGTAACATGATCATGGGCATGTGCTAAAGTAAGCATCACAATAACCGTCGAGAAGTTTAAAATATGAAAATGGTCACGGTTGACGAAACGTTTTGACATAAAAAAAATGGCTATATACAGTGGAACCTCACTAAACCGGACACTCTGGGGATCACATTGTGTTTAATTTAGATGGGTTTCGCTGTGATGTATTACACTGTCGTGTCTGTTCATGATCGAACATGATAAAGCATGTTTATGAAGTGGTTAATTACAGCGGAACTTTTCTAAACCGGACACCCTGAACCTTACAGGGTGTCCGGTTTAGAGAGGTTCCGCTGTAGATCATTATCACGCAACTTGAGTGTGTTATTTGATCAGCAGCTATTCTGGTCATAAATCTCATAAGCACCACGTCTCGAGTCACGGCCACACATGTGACTATGACTGGAGAAATTGTCGAGTCACGGCCACACATGTGACTATGACTGGAGAAATTGTCGAGTCACGGCCACACATGTGACTATGACTGGAGAAATTGGACTTAAAGGGTTATGCAACCAGTGTAGACTATTTCTGTTTGTAGAGCCTTGATAATTAGTTCCAATATGGCGTTGAAATAAAACATAGATAGAGATAGGAGCTTACATGAGTGATGATATAATATGATATTTATTAACCCTTTCACCCCTACATAACTGGAATGGATATTGATATGTTAATTTTTCAACCAATCCAAGAGTCACAAAATGATTTTCAGACTGGTCCATTTATGAAAAGGTGGTGTTTTTGCTCACAAAAATATCAAATTTACTTGCAAAAAGTGCAGATCCTGATGAGACGAGCCAGCTGATCTGGTTTTACGTTTTTTTGCCAATATAGTCGAACCTCCCCGAACGGCCACCTCTCTACAACAACACCCTCTCTATAACAGACGCTATTTTATATCCCAAATGGATGATTTCTCTGTCACTAACCCTTAGACTGCTGAACACAAAAAGTGTCCAATGCTGTTGCTTCTGCCTTCTTCCTCAATACAATATTTTTACAGCATTTTAGAATCATTTCCATTTGGAAATGATTCTGACATGTTGCCGTAGCATGTTTAATTCGTATCTGTGCTGATTATCTAAGCAAACACGTTTTCTGTGGCGGGCTAATTTGCATATTTATTGTACCAGTGTAGTATGATTTGTATTACACTGTGTTATTTCGCTGTGAAATCCCATGTTATGTAATAACTAATGTTACGTACCAGGTTCGCCCCCACAACAAACAGAATTCCGTGGACCGAACGTTTGGGAAGATTGGTATGTGTCACCAGTTGACCATTCAAGCCATTCGCCTAAATTTGGCACCCGAAGTTTGTATGAAATCTTGGCGGGCAACCCAGCGGAGAAATCTCCGTCGAATACAACGCCCGCCCACACGTTGGCCGAGTTCAGCTGGTACGCCTCCAGTAATGCTGCTTCTGACGGGAAGCTGGTCACTGAAACTATCAAAATTCAGGGATTATCGCAAATTTAGAGAAATGGATCAGAACTCGAGATAAGGTGCATATTGGCATATTTTACTCACTTATTTTAGCAGAATATGCACTGATTATCAAAAGTGGGAGTACAAAATACGCATAGCAACGTGAAAATACGCAATGATTTTCAAATTGAGTAGTGAAAATACTGAAATAAAGTTTAAATTTACTTAGTCGAGCTGCAAAAAGCAAGCACTGTTTGCTTTTTGCATCTCAAATAAGTAAATTTTTAAATATGTTTTGTATTTGTCTTTTGTTCCCTATTTAGTAAGGAAGAAAATCAATAATGCGTTTGTAAAAGTAAAATACACATTGAATTTGAAATCTGGGGGTAAAATACACTTTAGATACAAAACTTATATGCAGCACTCACGCTCAAGATAAGCTTTGCCGTGTGTCTAAAGCGAACTATACCCCCTGATTTCAAAATCATTGCGTATTTTACAAATGGATTTTATTTATTATTTACTAAATAGGGAACAAAGGATAAAAACAATATGAAGAAATTAAACATTCACTTATTTGAGCTGCAAAAAGCAGCTCAACTAAGTGAATTTTCAACTTTATGATAGTATTTTCACTACTCAATTTGAAAATCAATGCGCACATTGCTGTGCATATTTTGTACACCAATTTTTGATAATCAATGCGTATTCAGCTAAAATAATTGCGTAAAATATACCAATACGCACCTTATCTGAAGCACTGAGCACTGGTGGATTTTAGGATTACCTCCCTTCTTGTATCACAATTTTTCACACTTTGTTTTTTTTTAATTCTGTAAATTACATTGAAAGTTAACATAAAATTCCATTATGCATGAGCTGTGATTTTTGTGTCCATTTTCAGCGTCATACGTAAATACGTAATTCAACACAAGGCCCATATAATGGATTATTTATTTTATTTATTACTTACTACATGTAAATAGGGAACAAACGATAAAAAAAAGTATAAAGAAATTAAACATTAACTTATTTGAGCTGAACAAAGCAGCTCAACTATAGTCTGTTTCACGAAATTTGGACAGCTTTCGTGAAACAGACAGTAAGTGAATTTTAAACTTTATGACAGTATTTTCACTACTCAATTTGAAAATCACTGGGTATTTTCACATTACTGTGCGTATTTTGTACTCCCATTTTTGATAATCAATGCATATTCAGCTAAAATAATTGCGTAAAATACGCCAATACGCACCTTATCAACAAATGATACAAAAAATGTAACAAATTTAAACATTCACTTATTTGGGCTGCAAAAAGCAATCACTGTTTGCTTTTTGCAGCTCAACTAAGTGAATTTTCAAATTTATTACAGTATTTTCATTACTCAATTTGAAAATCACTGAGTATTTTCACATTACTGTGCATATTTTGTACCACTGTGCGTATTTTGTACCCCCATTTTTGATAATCAATGCGTATTCAGCGGCAAGGTCATTACCAAGGTCAGGAATGATCGAGACAAATTGTCTCCCCTATTATCATATGAACCAAGTATCCTTCAATTGTTATGACGTTATGGCCAATATAGCTTGATCTGACAAACGAAAAGTGGTAACAATGCAGTTGAAGTGTAAGGGATAGGCTAGAGTAGATAAGTACACGTAGTCACTTAATCACTTATAATGTACACTATATTACATGGGGAACACACAGGAATACATGATACATTGATATGTGAACATCACTGTACTGTGCATGATACCATTCAATTACAAGGTTGTAAGCCAATCGACTGTTATACTTTAACGCAACTTAAAAGATATAGACGAATAAACTCAGTATGTGGTATCTCAATGGTCCCGTAGTGGACAATAGTATGAATGCACAAGTACTTTGATGATCGCTAATCAAAGTGAAATAACATACAAGTATAACATGGCAGAACGAACATTGGAGGACAAATGACAATCATCTGAGCTACCCCAGTGCTGGCGTATCTCAATAGATAGTGGTAACCTCTGAGTATCAAGGTCCCAAGGTCTGCCTCACCCGCAGTATGAGGTCTAGTCACCAACATGGCTATTATCCAACTTCAAGTGGATTAATCCATAAACAATATATGTAGTCTTACTACAATCCCTTAGCCATGATATGCCATGATAGGAGTATTACCATACACTATCAAAGTATACATATGTATTGCCTATGCAATATATTTCCAAAGTATGAATGTCAAAAGTCAAAGCCGGATGTGGTTACATCACATGATAGTCAATAATGATAATGCTCCGGAAGCTGGTACCGGAAGTAAAGTTCCAAAGGTAGTATTATCTCCGGAAATGGTGGACCAGATGTAAAGTTCCTATGGTATCACTCGACTGTAGCAACCCGGATGTGGTGGACCGGATGTAAAGTATCCATGGTGAATCAATGGGTTGTAATACCGGAAGTGGTAGACCGGATGTAAAGTTCTGATATAATACAAACGGCGATTATAACGTTGGCTAAGACGCCGGGAAAAGTTTCACTTAGGCGACATTCAACTCGGTGGTAGTATAATGATATGATATGTGTATATGGCGTTTCACTTCACTAATCTATGGCTGTGACTGTCTGCTGAACGCGATGTAGCTATCACACACTGCTCTATACAGGCCTGTACCCGGAGCTGCTACACACACTGCGCCAGACAGACGTACGGACACTCGGACGACCTTGTACTCTGCACTGACTGGGGTCTGCCCTCAACGAGTGGACCAAAACGTCCAATGTTGCTCGCTGGAGCGATCTCAAGAGGCTACAAAAATGAAACGTGTCTCCTACTGGACGAATACGCACAGACAGACAGACAGGATGCACAACGGACTAAAACGGGAATCGAACAACGGCAAATCACAGCTGAAATAAAATGTTGTAGGTACATACCAAAATCCTCCGTGTCACTGGTGAATAGAGTACTATTCTTCTGTTACCAGAAAATATGTGTCTCACCAACACATAGCGAGACATCGCTTATATACGCACCAGTGAAACCACGCACGGAATAATGAATATGCCTACCCCTCGTTCGACATCTCACATAAATATTACAAGACCATGGCTTTTGCCATTTCACCCGTAGGTTATATTTGGCATAAATATATGTTCCCACGCCATAAATTCAACCAAAACTTAGTGTACAGCCCTCGCAGAATAAATACCATCCAACATGGTATATCCCACACTACCATAAATCTGACACTATAGACCCAGATCTCATAATCCGAAATCTACTCGACTGGTCTCGACAATGCGAAGGTCGCTTTTTGGCCCCGCCAAACCCCTCCATATCGGTCCTACGGGCTGTACACTCAAATGAGAGTGTAGCACATACTAAACTCAAATATCGTGGTCATTTACGGAAATATCACGACACAAAGCATCACCAGTATGGGATCTGATATATCCGTGTTGGCCAGTACCAGGCTATGCTGAAACACTAACCCGTAGCATACATAACAGGGCAGACCATGGTATGGTCTGCGCTATATACTGGCTTCACCTACAGAATGTCCCATTCCCCTTATCTGGTGAACAACTGACACGCGGACAAACTCGGCTGGCACGGATAGTGGACATCCGTAATACTAAAAGGGGAGGGGTCTTTTCCCTAGCGAAACCAGCACACGCAGTCAACGAGTTCTCTACCACACACATGCATAGTATGTGGCAAATATGGCGTGACATCAGTAACATTGCTCATAAAATAGACGTGTATTTAAATCCGCAAAAAGGACACGCATAAACGTATTTCCACCAATACAACATACGCCCCGTTATTACACGCACATTGTACATGGCAAATGTACATGCTAAGTCACAGGTATGTAAAAATCACAGGTGTGTGAAATCACAGGTACGTGTAATCACAGGTATGTGAAATCAATAGTACGCACAACAATACAAAACAGTACCACACATCACAAATATACAATTATACGGAATCCAGAATGTACAAGAATGCACGTGTCACGCGACATTCAGCTAAAATAAACAAATGATAAAAAAATGTAACAAATTTAAACATTCACTTATTTGAGCTGCAAAAAGCTAACACTGTTTGCTTTTTGCAACTCAACTAAGTGAATTTTCAAATTTATTACAGTATTTTCACTACTCAATTTGAAAATCACTGCGTATTTTCACATTACTGTGCGTATTTTGTACCCCCATTTTTGATAATCAATGCATATTCAGCTAAAATAATTGCGTAAAATACGCCGATACGCACCTTATCAACAAATGATAAAAAAAATGTAACAAATTTAAACATTCACTTATTTGAGCTGCAAAAAAGCAAACACTGTGCTTTTTGCAGCTCAACTATGAATTTTAAAATTTATTACAGTATTTTCACTACTCAATTTGAAAATCATTGCGTATTTTCACATTACTGTGCGTATTTTGTAACCCCATTTTTGATAATCAATGCGTATTCAGCTAAAATAATCACAATTGTTCACACTTTTTTATTTTTAGTTCTGTAAATTACATTGAAAGTTAACACTAAATTCCATTATGCATGAGCTCTGATGTTTGTGTCCATTTTCAACGTCATACGTAAATACGTGTATGTCTGATTTTCAAAATCAATATCCATAAAATTAGGGGATAACCATGCTTTGTTTTTCGACTTGGAGCGGTATGTGGGAAGTTTTATGGTATGTGAATCAGTTTTATCGGCGACGCGTTAGCGGAGCCGTAAAACTGATCCACAGACCATAAAACCTCACACATACCGCTCCAAATCGAAAAACAAAGCATGGTTATCCCCATTCTAATGTACCTAGTGTGCTCCCCGCTTTTTGCAACGTCGTAGCATATCACGAACAGTGATATTTTTCATTACGTCAGCAGGTTGTTGTCGTCATCGATAACCGCCTCGTACCAAACAAATGTAACTCCGCCGAAGAATATTCCCATTTCAATTAGAGATTAACGGGACTTGTTCTAAGACATCTATACATTTATTCAACTGTAATGTTTATTTTAACAATTGTATTGTTTTTATATGTGTAGTTGCAACAGTTATTTGTTTTTATTCATTGGGTTCGTGTGATTTTTACAAAGGAAATGTCAACAACTTGTTGTGTCAACAGGCCTAGGATTTCCATGAATTTACGCCTATTAATTCAGGTTATTACCCATCTGCAATACAGTTTATTATGTATAAGCATGTATGTGCACATTGGAATTCGTAAATTTATATGCTGGTACTGGCATATTGAGTTTTGATTTGAGCACTTTATTAATTTTTTCTGTATTTTGGGCGGGTGGGGTAATATTTTTAGGAATTTGTTGAAGGGCCACCACACTGAAGTCATGTTTGTCAGTCGTTGTTAGATTTTCTTTTCCGCTTTGGGTTGCACAGGTCAATATGGCAGAATGGATAACCGAAAATGTACCGAAATTAATTTGGAAATAATTGCAAGCCCCGCCGCTGGCCATTGTTTACAAAAACGCGTAGGGTTACATAAATCTGTCAAGTTGTAAAACACAGACTGGTAAAACGGAGATTTTATATGCTGTGATTTTTTATATTTTATAGGCTCTGATTTCAATTGACCAATCAGATGCGTGTTTTCTATTTTCGGTGCATTAGAATACAGCATTTACAGTGAAACGACCAGCGTAATTCAACACAAGGCCCACATAATAGTTTATAACTCGAAATTGATAATACAATAAACATCCAAAATGAGGACACCCAGAAAACATCTGTGTGTTTAATGCTAACCTTAGACCACTACACACCACACCTTTCAACCCGAAGGAACTGGAATGGACTGTGATATGCTAATGTTCCGACCAATCCAATGGTCACAAAATGATTTTCAGATTCGTCCATTTATGAAAAGGGGATGTTTTTGTTCTAAGAAATATGAAAATTACTTGCAAAAAGTGCAGATCCTGATGAGACGGCTCGTTACGAGCCGGCTCATCTGGATCTGCACTGTTTGCATAAACCGTTATAGCGGGCTTTCGGGTTCAAAGGGTTAACCCTTAGACCACTGCACACAACAACTGTTGTCTGCTGTTGCTTTTATATCTTGCACTATTTCTCAATAAAAACATGTTTTAACAGCACTTCAGAAACATTACAATGGAAATGATCCTAAAGTGCTGTCAAAGCATGTTGTAAATTAGTCTAAAGTGCTGTCAAAGCATGTTTTTGATGATAAAAATGGAAAATAGAAAATAAACAGCAGACGATACAAAATTAAGATAGTGATGTAATGGTTAACCCAATTCATGCTGAAGATACGCCATTTATTTGTGCTCTGAAGTATATTTCGCTACCATCATTTGAACCCTCCCGGTGAGTGGTCACAACATATACTTTCATTGAGAAATAACAAACATAAAATAGTATAGCCAATACTGGCAAAGTGAGCACTAAAATTGGATATTCTTGTCTTAAGTGTATAGTAAAATTGGATATTCTCGTCTTCAGTGTATAGTAATATTGGATATTCTCGTCTTCAGTGTATAGTAATATTGGATATTCTCGTCTTCAGTGTATAGTAATATAAGGTTTGATCATGTCCAGCCGTGTGCAAACGTTTGCTGTGGCCCGAGGGAACTGTTTGAACCCAAGGCCGCAGGCCTGATGTAATTTGAGCATTATATAATATTCAGTATTTTCAGTACTTTTATAAATCGCCCCATTCATGTAAATAATTTTCGGTATGCATATTCCGGGGCCGCGTCATGAACGTCATGAGCGTCATAAAGTAGTGACGTCATGAAGGCACTTCCGCGTAGTGACGTCATGAAGGCACTTCCATTACGCGCGGCCCAGAAATGAGCATTGCATAAAGCCATGTGCAAACAGCACGGGCTATTTGTTTGCACATATGTGCAAACAACGGAAACCATGTAACAATATTGGATATTCTCGTCTTCAGCATGTTCAGTGTATAGTAATATTGGATATTCTCGTCTTCAGTGTATAGTAATATTGGATATTCTCGTCTACAGTGTATAGTAATAGTAATATTGGATATTCTCGTCTACAGTGTATAGTAATAGTAATATTGGATATTCTCGTCTTCAGTGTTTAGTAATATTGGATATTCTCGTCTTCAGTGTATAGTAATATTGAATATTCTCGTCTTCAGTGTATAGTAATATTGAATATTCTCGTCTTCAGTGTATAGTAATATTGGATATTCTCGTCTTCAGTGTTTAGTAATATTGGATATTCTCGTCGTCAGTGTATAGTAATATTGGATATTCTCGTCTTCAGTGTTTTGTAATATTGGATATTCTCGTCGTCAGTGTATAGTAATATTGGATATTCTCGTCTTCAGTGTTTTGTAATATTGGATATTCTCGTCTTCAGTGTATAGTAATATTGGATATGCTCGTCTTCAGTGTTATAGTAAAATATTGGATATTCGTCTTCAGTGTTTTGTAATATTGGATATTCTCGTCTTCAGTGTATAGAAATATTGGATATGCTCGTCTTCAAAGTTGTTTATATAATAATTGGATATTCTGTTCTTCAGTATTTAGTAATTATTGGTATTCTCGTCTTCAGTGTTTAGTAATATTGGATATTCTCGTCTTCTGTGTATAGGTAATTATTGATTATTGGCTCGTCTTCCTTCAGTCTTATAGTAATATTGGGAATTTTCTCGTCTTCAGTGTTTAGTAATATTGGATATTTCACGTCTTCATCTTCAGTGGTATAGTAAATATGGATATTCTCGTCTTCAGTGTATAGTAATATTGGAATATTCTCGTGTTCCGTGTTATAAGTATTTTATTGGATATCTCGTCTTCAGTGTTTTGTAATATTGGATATTCTCGTCTTCATTGTTGGTTATTAGTAGGTAAATATTGGATATTTCGTCTTCAGTTGTTATAAGGTAATTTATTGGATAATTCTTGGTTTCTTCTTCCAGTGTTTAGTAATATTGGTTATTCTCGTTCTTAAGTTGTTATAAGGTAAATTGGATAATATGGTCGTTTCAGTGTATTAGTTAAATATTGGATATTCTCGTTTTCAGTGTTTCAGTAAAATAATTGGATATTTTCTCGTCCTTCCAGTGGTATTAGTTAATTAGGTAAATTATTGGATAATGGTTCCTCGTTTCAGTGTTTATAGTAATATTGGAATATTTCGTCTTCAGTCGTTTGTAGTTTAATTATTGGATATTCTTCGTCTTCAGTGTTTAGTTAATATTGGATTTTCTTTCGTCTTCAGTGGTATAAAAGGTTTAATTAATTGGATATTCTCGTCCTTCAGTGTTTAGTTTAATATTGGGATATTTCTCGTCTTCAGTGTAAAATTTTAATATTGGATTTTATGGCTCGTCTTCAGTGTTATAGTAATATTGGATATTCTGTCTTCAGTGTTTAATAAATATTGGATATGCTCGTCTTCGTGTTTTAAGTTAATATTGGATATTCTCGTCTTCAGTGTTAAATAGGTTAATTATTGGGAATATTTCTCGTGTTCAGTGTTATTGTAATATTGGATATTGCTTCGTCTTCAGGTTTGTTAATATTGGAGGATATCTCTCGTCTTCAGTGTATAGTAATATTGGATAGTCTTCGTCTTCAGTGTAGTAATATTGGATATTCTCGACTTCTCAGTGTATAGTAATATTGGATATTCTCGTCTCAGTGTAGTAATATTGGATATTCTCGTCTTCACGTGTATAGTAAATATTGGATAATGGCTCGTCTTCAGTGCTAGTAATATGGATATCTGTTCTTCAGTGATATAGATATTGTCTCGTACTTCAGTGTTTTGTAATATTGGATATCTCGTCTTCAGTGTATAGTAATATTTGGAATATTGGCTCGTCTTCAGTGTATAAGGTATTATGGATATTCTCGTCTTCAGTGTAAGGTATATTGATAATTCTCGTCTTCAGTGTATGTAATATTGGATATTCGCTCGTCTTCTGTGTATAGTAATATTGGATATTCTCGTCTTCAGTGTTTTAAGTAATATTGGATATTCTCGTCTTCGTGTGTAATGGTAATATTGGAATATTGGCTTGTCTTCATTGTATAGTAATATTGGATATCTCGTTTTCTTCAGTGTTTATAATAGGTATTCTGCTCATTCAGTGTATAGTATGGATAGTTCTCGTCTTCAGTGTAGTAGGATTATTGGATATTCTCGTCTTCAGTGTTCGTAATAATAGGATATTCTCGTCTTCAGTGTATAGTAATATTGGATATGCTCGTCTTCAGTGTATAGTAATATTGGGATATTCCGTCTTCAGTATTTAGTAATATTGGATGTCTCGTCTTCAGTGTTTAGTAATATTGGATATTCTCGTCTTCATTTGTGTAATATTGGATATTCTGTCTTCAGTATAGTAATATTGATATGCTCGTCTTCAGTTTGTTTATAAAATGATATCTCGTCTTTCAGTGTATAGTAATATTGGATATTCTCGTTCATGTTTAGTAATATTGGATATTCGTCTTCAGTGTATAGTAATATTGGATATTCTCGTCTTCAGTGTTTAGTAATATTGGATATTCTCGTCTTCAGTGTTTAGTAATATTGGATATTCTCGTCTTCAGTGTAAAGTAATATTGTATATTCTCGTCTTCAGTGTATAGTAATATTGGATATTCTCGTCTTCAGTGTATAGTAATATTGGATATTCTCGTCTTCAGTGTATAATAATATTGGATATGCTCGTCTTCAGTGTATAGTAATATTGGATATTCTCGTCTTCAGTATTTAGTAATATTGGATATTCTCGTCTTCAGTGTTTAGTAATATTGGATATTCTCGTCTTCAGTGTATAGTAATATTGGATATGCTCGTCTTCAGTGTATAGTACTATTGGATATTCTCGTCTTCAGTGTATAGTAATATTGGATATACTCGTCTTCAGTGTATGGTAATATTGGATATTGTCGTCTTCAGTGTTTAGTAATATTGGATATTCTCGTCTTCAGTTTATAGTAATATTGGATATGCTCGTCTTCGGTGCATAGTAATATTGGATATTCTCGTCTTCAGTGTATAGTAATATTGGATATTCTCGTCTTCCGTGTATAGTAATATTGGATATTCTCGTCTTCAGTGCATAGTAATATTGGATATTCTCGTCTTCAGTGTACATGTATATCTAAATGTTTGAAGTTACAAAACTTCTGATTCAAAAGATAACACAGAACAACCAAAATGTGTAGCTTGTCCCTTTTAAAACTGTTATTGCACTGTAGAGCATTTTTAAACTGGACTTCCTGGAAATTCCCCAGGGACTCCAGTTTAGACAGGTCCCACTTTAATTCAGGGGACCGTTTCACTAAACTTCGTACGACTAAAATGTTTTGTAAGTTGCATTCGACTTCTGCTACAGCAGGCGCGACAAAAATATTGTAAATTTTGTAAATGTATTTAATGAAATTACGCAGATTTCTGAAGATACAAAATCACGTGTCGTGCCTCGTATGGAAATTCACAGATGAGAATTACTATGGCAACAGCAGGCTAGGGGTTTCACTAAACTTCATACAACTAAAAAAAGTGCATTTAAGATCGACTGAAAATTTCAATTGATGGATTTACATTTATTGAGCATAGGCTGCATATGCAGCTTATGCTCAATAAATGTAAATCCAATAATTGCTTACAAAATATTTGTAATGTGAAATGTACAAAGTATCATAATTTTGCACTTACGAACATTTTAGTCGTACGAAGTTATAGAGTTATACGGATGACGGATGAAGGTCGAATGCTGTGGGCTAGTTTCTCATGATATCAAGTTATCAGAGGCGAGGGATCGTGTAGCCTCGGACGTTTCACTAAACTTCGTACGACTAAAATGTTTGTAAGTTGCATTCGACTTCTGCTACAACAGGCGCGACAAAATATTGCATTACGCAAACACGTCTTATTTGGAATTAATAAATCAGTGAACTACTTTCGGCAAGGGAAATAATCAATATATACCACTACCACCACTTGGGAACCCTCGACCCATTCCGTAAATAGAGACTCGGGAGTGACTGTGACAGAAATCGTGTAGCCTCGAAACGGAACGCAAACTTCCAAGTCATTTGACCTTGACCTTGGGCACAGAGGCCGCATGATTGGGATACAGCATGCATATATGGATGATGACTAATAAGCATATGAAGTTTCAAGTCAATGTAACTTAGGATTGCAGAGATATAAGGTATTTAAAAACTTTAACGCAAATTTCGGACGGTCGGACGGACGGACGCACGGACGGATGGACGCACGGACACCCGGTCTTCAGTGTGATCACTATGTCTCGCTTTCTGTAAGCGGGCTCGACATTAAAATAGCCTATGATATTATATTTATCAGGTAAGATGTTATGGTACATAATGAGAAATCGTGGTTTTCTTTGAAAAGAAATGTTTATGTTGAGTCATGCAGTAACGCCATGTGACATTGTTTGACCACTGGAATGTCAAAAATATATCTGGCACGGCACGGAAACGGGATGTGATCGGCAGAGTCTCGCCCATCCTGTTTACTGAGCCTTGCCCGATATGTTTACCCATTCACGGCACTAACCTACTATTCTCCATATAGTCAACTCAAGATACGACAATGTGCTAAGAGTCAGTATGTATTCAGCCAAAATTAAGTTTGGCATGTTGTGTATGTGTATCTGTATCTGGCATATGTAACTCATTCCTTTCGGAATACATCTTTACGGGTATGAAATTTATTAAATATTTTTTATTTCTGAATGAATGTTTATGTTGCGACCACTAATTTGAACCGTCTCGACGAGAAACAGGCAACCGGTCAATTTTGTTTGTTTGTTGATTGGGGTTTAACGACCTATCAACAGCTAAGGTCATTTAAGGCCGGGTCAATGGGTTTAGTACTAAATCCCATATATTACCTGTACAAGTACATGTACAAATGGGGGAAAAAATCCCAAAATCAGAACTGAATATTTACAATAAAAAACAATATAGTCAACCCTGAAATCAGAATAATCCTGATCTGATGCCAGGTCCTCGCCACACCAGAATCACTTGACCCCCTCCCAACTTGAAAAGCAGTAGGATCAGTAATATTATTACTACTTTTATAATGGGCAATAACCCAATTCAACTCCCAGGTAACAAAAGAGTCAATGATAATCAAAGTACTGAAAGTACTGAAATATGTTATCTCCACAAAAACTGATCACTTGCGGAACTACTGTCTGTTTCACAAAAGCTGCCCAAATTTTACGGCCATATAAACAATTCGAAAACAATATTTTTTTCGATAATATTAAATTAAAGGAAAATTTAAGAATGAGCCTTTTTTTTATTTTGTAAAATGTTGTTAAATATTAGTTTTTATTGCGAAAAAACAATTTCCCCATGTTAAATCCCAATTCTCTGTGAAGATGTCTATGGGGATTTAACATAGGGGATTTTTTTTAGAATTTCAGAAATACTGGACCGATTTTCAAAATGTAACTTGTGTTTTCTTAGTTAGATCAATTCCAAGCTATCTAACTAGGTTTCGGAGTCAATTTCCATTTTATTTTTGGACTCCTCCCACAACTCCTCTACATGTTTTTCCCCTATGTTAAATTCCCATACAGAAATCAGTTTTTCGTAATAAAATAAATATTTGATAAAATTTCACGAAATAAAAAGAAGGCTCATTCATAAATTTTGATAACATTTAACATTATCGAAAAAAATGTTGTTTTCGCATTGTCTATATAGCCGTAAAATTTGGTCAGGTTTAGAGACTGGGAGTTGCATATTTACTCAATCATCAGCTAGAGCAAGGTATTCCACGGTTTCAATCCGCTTCCTGGGTCGCTCCCTTCACGCGGAGTAACATCGTACGTAGCGGTTAGCGTCGTATTTATTTGACTAAATCATCATCCAGAGGCAAATGTACTGTGCTGGTGTAAACCCATTCACATCCACACGTTTTGCTCTAGAATAAATTACTCTTTGTAACTCCCAGATAAATAGTACGAAATTGGCGGCTAACTAGTCACTAGTACCTAACTGTGAGAAATAAAGAAAATAGCTGCTGTATTCATACGCACGAAATGTCTCGATTCGTATTTTCCAAAATTTAACTGATAAACTGAGCCCAAAACTGTGAAAACTATAGAGAATAGTATATGTAGAATTTTCGATACCAAGCAAGACATACCAAAACACAATAGGATAAGTTGGCACAGGGTACTATTTTCTTGGTCGTACTCACCATGTATGCATAGCACGACAACATGAAATTTGCGCAACATAATATGCTGTCTCAATGGGAATAACATATAAAAACGTACTTGAGGGCCAAAACAGGCAAATCGTGATTCCAATAAGGAGGAAGCCCTACCGTTAATATACGCCATCGCGTTCACCCGACCAACCACCGACTGCCAAAGCTAAGCTTGCTTAACCCATTCCTTGCGGAATACACCTTTACGCGATTGAATTTTATTAAATATTTTATTTTTGTTATTTCTCAATAAATTATATGTTGTGACCACTCATTTGAACCGTCTCAACGAGACGGTTCAAATGGTGGTCGCAACATATACTTCTGAGCGAATAGAAGGAAAATATTTAGGATTTTCCGCAAACATAATGGCGTATCCTCAGCATGAAAAGGGTTAATACCTGATTGCTCACTTGTTTGTTTAGCATAAGGACCCAATCACTAGTGCAGTATTTCAGCTCACCAGTTTATATAAACGGTATGTAAACATGTATCTTATCCGGCTGCATATACGATGATAAGGTGCGTTACAAAACGTGCAACAACTGTAGATCACGATCGCAATTTGAACAGACAAACAGTCTAAGTATAGTCTACACAGTACAGCAGCGTGGCGAACACCGTAGACCCTGATCAGACTACGCAGATGATTTGCGACGCCGCTGGATGCAAATGGTTTAAGGTCCCTTTTCTCGGCTGTATGATCGTAATATATAACCATATTTTTTCCATTTTAACATGATGTCTCAAATTACACCAGGTATGGACCTAGAGCGGGGGGATTCAGGGGTTGCAACCCCCCCCACCCCCCCCACTCACCCCCGCTTAGACCACGGAGTTTACATAGATCACAGTCTGCCACCAGTGCGAATTTAAATGCCGTAACACAGGAAAGTGCATTATTTCGAAGAGCTCGAAAATAGGACAACCCCCTAGTTGCGAACAGTAACTGTTGCAATTACTCATGTACCGGGAGTAGATTGTAAGAGTTACCTTCGCAACTACGCAACACCCCCCCCCCCCCCCCCCCCCCCGCCCCCCCCCCCCCCCCCCCCCCCCCCCCCCCCCCCCCCCCCCCCCCCCCCCCCCCCCCCCCCCCCCCCCCCCTTCCCCAAATGCTGGATCCGTCCCTGTACTCTGAATCAAGATTAGTACATAATTAGTCAGCCACCAGAGTTGTTGGCAAGTGTAGCTCCTGATGAACTAACTCGCTTGTTGAGCCGTATACAGATATAGTGTCTGTTTCACGAAACCTGCCCAAATTTGACGGCCAGATAAACAATGCAAAAACAAATATTTTGTTACATAATATTAAATGTTATTAAAATTTAAGAATGAGCCTTCTTTTTATTTCGTGAAATTTTGTCCAATATTGATTTTATTACGAAAAACGAGTTATCTATGGGAATTTAACATGGTGAAAAAAAGAGGTGGGGAACCTGTAGGACGAGTCGAAAAACGAAAACTTTTGGAAATTGTTTCTGAAATCTAACTAGATAGCTTGGAAATGATCTAACTAAGAAAATAAAAGTTACATTTTGAAAATCAGTCCTCTATGTCTGAAATTAGAAAATCTCGATGTTAAATCTCCATAGACATCTTCACTCTGTGTCACTCTGTGAAAATGGCTATGGGGATTTAGCATGTGGAAATTGTTTTTTCGCAATAAAATCAATATTGGACCAAATTTCACTAAATGAAAAGTAGGCACATTCTTAAATGTTGCTATAATTTAATATTATCGAATAATATATTGCTTTTGCATTATATATATTGTATAGCCGTACAATTTGTGCAGGTTTCGTGAAACAGTCAGTAGACCATTTGTCGAAATAACTGATTCCCCCATGCAACAATGTCACAACTGATCAGACTGCATTTGTATGCAGGCTGATCAGGGCCTACACTGGTCATATACTTTAATAAGCCCCTATAAGCACAGTATATTTATTCACATGGGAGCTCCAGATAAGTTATGTCTAAAGATAATTGTACATGTGTTTGATTATCAACTCTTCACATTTATTATATACCTACCCATGAAATACATAGTTATAGGATGTAAATAAAAGTCATATATTCTCATCGATGAAATAAACAACTTCCGGTAACAATACGACTACTTCCGCTATCTATATTCATAACGCGCATCTGCCGGACTGCAAATAGCATGCAAATACACATTCATTACCGTATACAGTCTAAAAAAACTGCTAATTTCCATGGAGCGGTATGTAATAGAATATTCATATTTTTGCAACGAATATAACATATATGTTCATCTCTATGTACAATATATCCTCTATGTACAATTAGTCACATGGGTGTTCCAGATAAGTTGTGTCTAACGATAATTGTACATGTGTTTGATTATCAACTCTTCACATGTATTTATTTATGTAAAATCGGTTATTTTCTATCGTTATCACAGGGTCTAGCAGAGCTGAGAAATATTATTGTCACGTGACAGTATTAATTTACAAGAATTTTGCAACGGAAGTGGTGTTGTGCCTGCCGAGGCATTTGACCGTGACATGATCATGGGCATGTGCTAAAGTAAGCATCACAAACACCAGAAATGCCAGTTTTAAATACGAAAAAGGTCAATGTTATGGTAATGGCAGCATGAGTGTGTTCCAATGCTCACATGTATCAAGTGTCCAAATATAAAAGCAATCCGTCAAGTAATGTTAAGCTTATATGATGATGTAGAAACTCGTACAAACTGTTTGATGTACAAATGGCTAAGTGTATCCGCAACAATGTGAAGGTCAAAATGTCAAGGTCATGTTCATGTCGGCTTGAGTGTGTTCCAAATGCTCACATGTATCAAGTGTCCAAATAATGAACTAATCCGTCAAGAAATATTAAAGTTATATGATGTTGAAGAAACTTGTACAAACTCTTGGACATTTTTGACGCGGACAACGATCTGAACGACGATGCGGACGACGGAAAAAGCGTCGACTATAACAGGCTAAAACTGGCGCAACACAAATGAAAATATTTATTTCTCATCATTTTGAAACTCATTAGGTTTGTTCAAATTCATTCATGGTTTGGAGTATATTTTTTGCAGTATATTTTTAAAATAAGGGCGAACATGAATGCACCGCTTATCTAGAACACTAAGTCACCTAGAAACAAAATTGTTACCCCATTCCATACCTCTCGCGAGGGTAGCAATTTAACCCCATCTCTTTAATGCAACGCAACTAGAGAAAAAATGCCTTCCATGGGAAAATTATTTCCCTGTTCTATTATTTTTCGCAATTTACTAGTTCTACATCACATATTATTTGTTTAAATGTATAAAATATACAGTTTACTAAAGTTTGACATAACATCAACAGGTTTGGGTATGCATTTCGGTTGCCCACATTTTTGAATGGGTAAAATTGTAGCCGTAAATAACATATCGGAGGCGAATTATTGTAGCTATGAGTCATCATCCACTACAAATGATTGATAGGATCGCCTAGATGTATCAGTTAGATCACGGTTCGTCCGCATGTACGAGGAGATAATCCGCGAGCTTTAGCGAGCGGATTATCGCTCGTACATGCGGACAAACGTGATCTAACTTATTTATCCCATCCTCATGCACATACCTTGCACACGAACTGCGTTAATACAGAAACAACACCCGGAAATGTGTCAAAGATGTGCTAAAAGTTAGATAATGTATTTGAGTTGAATATGGTTAGTTAGTTAGTTAACAGCAGATGGGGGGATTTAGGGGGCCGGACATCGACGTATTTTGCCCGCCATTAATTCCCCCACGCGCTGTTAACTAACCATAATGAACGAGAAGACATTATCTAATTTATTGCACGGATACGACGAAAACCTGAGATTATATATTTGGTCGATTTTTTTGTAAGTTTAATGCGATAGATATTATTACACAATTTAATTCCAGCCATTCCCCCCTTGGGTACCCCGCTTTTATTTATATTTTCGCAGACATGCCCTCAATACCCCTGTCACGTGACCATTTGCAATAACAGGCGTCTGTTATCTAGTTCACAATCTTGCCAAGGCTGGATTAGTACATTTGCAATCAGTGTATAACCAATCCAGCCAGCACATCTGGGCACATTTGTTGGTCTATCACCGTAGTCATTATACTTTCTGTGCACACTATCCGAACGACAGTTTGCCGAGACTGAGCATAACTCAACATCAACCAAACATGTTTTTTTAATCTGATTTTGAGCATAATCTTAACGGGTTACGTACTCGGAAAGTATATTCAGCACAGGCCGCAGCGTATATCAAGAAAACGATGCACATGTTCATTATTGACAGGTGGCAAACTGCAAATGCTGATCTGGATCTACACGGCAAGTAATGCACACAGTGGCCCATATATTATATCATTCCGGAAACTGTAATCGATAGTTTCCAATGTGCATGATCACGTGATTACAACAACAACAACGTCGTTCAATCCAAAGTAAGTATTATTTGATATGTTAGTAGTATGTGAGGGTCAAACTGATATCACCTCCCTCTGAGAGACCACACGCTTCGCGCGGTGCCTCTCAGAGGGAGGTGGTATCATTTATTACCCTCATATACTACTTGGGGTTTCCTCCACTGTTCGCATGGTATGGATGAGAACTTATATATATCAATGAGGTCATAGTGACGACTAATATATATCAGTGAGGTCATAGTGACGACTCGTACGAGATGGTGATGCGAGATGTCACCACCTCTGACAACATGTTAGAGATAAGTCATGTTATACTCAGTATATATCATTATCATCACACAATGGTTCGAGTTAAGAATAATTGTGCGTGGTTGAAGATAGGTAGTCACGAGAGATGTCATCGTATCGGTATTTACGAGTATTGCAAGCATCACCGGGCATGATTGCGAAGAGGATCTGTTTCGTCTCGCCCATGTCGGCATTGCGGGGTAGGGACCAGATCCGAGTCACCGTTATGTCCACCATGCGGTGGCAATCGCTCTACGCATCGACTGGTTAGCAAGGAAGTACGTACGTATGGTAACACGATAACTTCCTGGTGCACACAAATCTTTAGTGGTAAACGATGTGTAGCATGGTGGCCAACGATGTGTAGCATGCTTCGTAAGGTGGTACTGATGGAACAGCTGGACTGTACGGTGGCGGGATCTCCCCCGTCTGCAGACACTCGAATAAGCATATCACGTTCCGATGTGGGCGAGGAGATTCCTTCTCTCGTCGGCTCGCCCCTCTATGACGAGTTTTGTTACGTCTTCGTCCGCAAGAATTTGTGGTCGAGCCTTTGACCGGATCGCGCCCTTTAACTCCTGCTATCTGGCTATCTCTTCGACGACCAGTTTGAACTCACTATCTGATATATCGTTGTCGGCTATCGCTTTCGATACGATAACGTCAATACTGTTTTTCTTAGACCTCGCAAGAACTGCTATTCGATCATGCTTTCGACTCTTGGCCTCGAGTTTGCGGGCCACGAGTCTGCTCGCCATGCAAAGCAGGCCTGCTGCCTCTGTTGCGACTGTACTCAATGCCACCGCGATCGGTGAGGCAACGACTGTTGACAATGAAGACACACGGAAGTTGAGGCTAGCGCGGTGTTCAACCTCTCGACGACACTGACTGCCCGCCTATATTTGTTTGCATGACCCGTCCGCGTCTCTCCCTCATGCTGGAGAATCTGTTGTATCTACACGATCCTGGTCAACCTAAAAGATGCCGAGTCAGCCGTCCCGGATGGCAGTTCAGGATATAGTTGTTCGTCATTCATCATATATCAAGTTCAGTAGTATATGAGGATTAAAATGATACCACCTCCCACTGGAAGTCCCCCCGCTACGCAGATTTTCCCCCACTGTTCGCACGGTATGTATGAGAATAATGGGAATTATTTTTCATCAACCGCGAGACAATATACTTCTGGATGAGAAGTTATCAACGAGATGTCACCCTATTAGAGATAAAAATCCCTTTGCTATACTCAATATAATACAGCAATCTGTCATAAATATCAACTGACACCCTATTAGAGATAAGAAATACATAAGTTATACTCAGTACAATACAACAATTTGTCATACATTTATTAAAAATAAAATAACAACTTACACCCTATTAGAGATAAAAAGCCATTGGTTATACTCAGTATAATGCCTACCATAAAGCAAATGAGAGAGCAAACTAAGAGTTGGGGAATTTCCCTAAGAGGTTTGAGACACAAGAAAGCTATAGCAGATAGGATAAGTTCGCGAGGAGAGGATTCGGCGTGCCGTTTTGACCGGACGACTGCCTGCCGACCCCGAAAAACGAGAAATTGGAGAACGAGACGACGGCCAGTCTGCGTGCCACTGCTTACGCGCAGCGTGTAAGAGAAGATCCCAGTGCACGCAGAAAACCACTATACAAGGCACACTACAATAAGATTTATCAAAGTCTGGTGGGGAGACCTCCTATGAGTAGGAGAGAGCTCGCCAGAGATTTGGTGGAGGAGGGTCCCAGGGTTCTCGCCGAATATGCCGAAGCTAGGGCAACTGTTGATAGGGGTAGGCGGAAGATAGTCTGGACCTTCGAGAGGGGGATAGACGGGGAGATTGCTAATCGCATAATAAATAACATTCGTCCAGAGATGACAACGGCATTTTATCGGGCTCGTATCGTATTAGGAACATCGAGACCGACGCTACGATGATCTATCACAAACAATCAAAGGGTAGTCCGTGGATAAACGAGATCGCCAAAGCTGAGAGTTGGATATCCGAGAGAGAGAGAGAGAGGTCGAATGGATATCGACAAAGTCGATAGACCAAACACAAAATGGACCTTCGTCCGTTGGATATCGGTCGAGGTGAAGATGATCATCGATACTCAACAACTTCTCATGGGAGCGGGAAAACTCCCCGATTGGTTAAGACAGAAAAAGGGAATGTATTCCGTCGACACGTACGACGACTACTTGTGTCTGTTTAGGTGCATAGCCATCCACCGTGGAGAGAGACCCGACCGATGTTGTGAGAAGGCACGAGCTCTAGCTCGCGAATACCTCGGTCACGATAACGGACCGGATCGCAAGGAATCCCCCTGGACGATATTAAGAAGGTCGAAGAGCACTTCAAGCTAGGCATTCGTGTATACGAGCCCACCGACGACGAAGTGTGGTACCTCACGAAGTATCCGGCAAACTACGATGCGGTTGGGGAGAAGATCATGACGATAGGAATGATTGGAGGTCGCTCGTTCCTCATAACGAACCTTCGCAAGATTACGAATGTGTACAGGTGCAACAACTGTCAACAACGGTCCACACAGTCGTGTCACATGCACAGGCACGCGACAACTTGCATGGGTGGGAAGACCGCGGTGATATGTCCAGGTAAGAGTGTAGAGAGACCGCAGTCGGCATACGAGAAGGCGTGCTATCCCAAGGGTTCCGCGAGCGCGATGTCGATTCAATGGTTGAGCAGAGAAGAGGAGAGGGTGGGAAAGCACATACATCACGCGAGATGCGGTCACGGTGGCGAGAGGTGGGTGGCCGGCGATCCGGTCGACGGCTACGGTCACGAGACCAAGACCGTGTTTCAGTTTCACGGATGTTACTGGCACGGGTGTCCGAGGCATTGCAGGAGAGGTAACGCGAGATCGCTGTACAAGAGGACGAACATCCAAGACGCCAAGATAAGGAAGGCGGGTTACGAGCTGGTGGTGATGTTGGAGTGCGAGCGGTTGAATGAGGGGAATCCCCACTATCCACCATCGCCGCGCGAGGAGGAGACGACTCTGTACCCTCACCAGATAGTCTACGACTTCGATGCGTATCTCGACAAGTCGAAAACCACGCGACCCACCCAAGACCTGACCTTCGAGGTCGAGCACGTTCCTATATCGGTGTCATTGGGGGATACGATGCACGAGGGTATCACCCACATCTGCGAACGAGATCCCTACACGCTGGTCGAGAAGTTCGTGACCGAGCTGTAGAGGAGAGGTAATGATACCAGGGAGGGGGTTATGAAAAAGTATATGCCGACCGACATAGAGATGCTTTCGAAACCTCAGCGAGAGAAGATCGTCTCGTGGATCGACCAAGTCCCGCTGGTGGGGTTCAACTGCAGCAGGTACGACCTGCATCTCATCAAGCAGTACCTTGCCGAGAAGTTGGCGGCCACCGTGAATAAGGTTATGGTCGGAAAGAGAGCCAGCACGACGATGTTTCTGTTTACCCCGGAGTTTAGATTTCTCGACATCATCCAGTATCTGGGACCCGGTACCACGTACGACCGGTGGGTTAAGGCGTACGACTGTAAAACGGTACAGTCCCACTTCCCGTACGAGTGGTTCAATTCCCCAGAAAAACTCGACCATCCGGGGCTGCCCGACTATCCCGAATGGTACTCGAAGTTTGAGGGTGCGTACCTACTGTCGATGTCCGAGTGGAAAGAGTGCAAGAAAGTTTTCCGAAAAAAGGGGATAAAGACGTTCCAGGAATGGTTGCGACACTATAATGACTTGGACGTCGGACCGTTCCTGGAGGAGGCCCTGACTAAAATGACGGAGTTCTACAGGGGGAGAGGTGTGGACATACTCAAGGACGCTGTATCTCTGCTCGGTGTTTCCCTTCAGTACCTGCTCCGCGGGTCGATCGATCGGAAGGCGGACACGCCCGAGCTGTGTTCGCCGAAGGATGAGACTTACGCGATGATGAAGGCGGGATTGGTCGGTGGTCCGTCCATACTATGTTCTCCAGATACGCCGAGGCTGGCAAGTCGACGATCAGGGGTCAGGTGAGGAGTCGGGAGGAGAAGATGTGCAAGGCGGTGCTGGGGTACAACGCCAATGCGCTGTACCTGTCTACCCTGTCGAAAGACATGCCGTGCGGGGAGGAAAAGATATGGACGTGTGACTATCCGGAAAAACAGTCGCATATAGACCGTTTCGTGAGGAAGGTCAGGCGCGACGAGTGGTTCGGATTTGCGGAGTTGGATATAGAGTTCCCGGAAACGTTGCGAGACAAGTTCTCGGAAATGTCGCTGCTGATCGTTAATCGAGAAGTCGACGAGACCGAGGTTCCGCAGCACATGAAGGACTACCTGGCCAGGACCGAGAGGAAAAGGTTCGAAGGACAGAGAAAGCTCGTCGGGGCACTGTCCGCCAAGAAGATGATCATATACTCCCCGCTGCTAAAGTGGTATCTGGAGCACGGTCTGGAAGTCAAGGCGGTGCATAGGGTGATAGATTACACGCCCGGCAAACCGTTCGTTCGTTAAAGAGGTCGCCGCCGCTAGACGGACGGGGGACGTCGACAAGAGCAAGGCGGTGTTGGTGGAGATATTCAAACTGGTTGGTAACACGTGTTGTGGCAAGCTGATAGAGGATCAAGAGAGACACATGAAGACCACTTATACGAAGGATGTGAAGACTGTCGACCGGGCACTGAGGTCGGCGTGGTTCGAAGACCTGGAGGAGATTGGGGAGGCTTACGAGATATCGAGCAGGAAGACTAGAGTGGTGATCAACAGACCGTTTCAGTGTGGAATAGCGGTCTACCAGTTGGCCAAGCTCCGGATGCTGGAGTTCTACTACGGCTTCTTGGACACGTACGTGGATCGCGGAGATTTCGAACTTATACAGATGGACACTGATAGCATGTACTTCGCGCTGTCGGAGAAGACGCTGGCGAAGGTGGTGAGAAAGAAGATGAAGAGAAAGTTCAACAAGGAGAAGGCCGAGTGGTTGGAGTGGGACGCGTGGGTCAACAGAACTCCGGGACTGTTCAAGCTGGAATTCGAGGGAGATAGAGCCATCGCGATGTGCAGCAAGTGTTACTACGTGAGCGGTGACGAACAAACTAAGCACTCGACCAAGGGGATGTCGAGGAGATCTAATGATCTGACTTGGGGGAGGTACAAGAGCGCTCTCGAAGGGGGTAGGGACATGGCGGAGAACAGGGGATTCCGAATGGTTAACGGTGTGATGAAGACGTACAAGCAGGAGAAGTTGGGGTTGTCGGCGTACTACGACAAGAGGAGAGTGATGGAAGACGGGGTACACACCGAGCCTATAGGATAGGTAAAACAAAAAGGACTCTAAAAAAGGGGACAATACGAGAGTCTGACCGACTATGACGACGGACGGTCCGGTGGTAGCTGGGTGTCAGAAGGCACCGCAAGAAGTTCTTCACGAACAAACCCGCACGATGGACCATCATCCTAATAGTAGAGCACGGGCTCATCGGGTTTGGTTATAGATCGATCTAGATGATATACATTGAGAGACCACAACGGGGACATGGGTTCATCGCGCGGCGGCGGCCGCTAAGGCGGCGTCTCCCACCCGGTGGTGCACCCCAGTATCAAAAAATGTTTTTTTCGCAGCTCAATAGCTGGAACAACAGCTGGTTTTTCAAACCAACTTCCCTGACATCTTTGAACAATATAGGCTGCCCAAGATTCTACTATGGAGACCGAAGAAACGGTGGAAAGCGATAGCCCGATGCAGTTTGGCATAATCAGCTCAAACCTTCGCCGTTATGCTGCGCATCAAGCCGGATGCAAAGTGGTTTTCCTCTCAGGACCATCTGGCCCCGCGGAGACCCTTCTTGAGGGCTGTCTACGACTTTCAGTGTACTACACACTATTAGAAGGATTCTCAAAGAACAGAAAATCTCTCTCTTGCGACAGGACGACGGCTGGAATCCCATTTTCCAACGCATACGACCCGCAGCGTGTTCGAAAGGCTTTGTAACAAAAGTGGGTACCAAAAGACGCGGGAATGGTGCCCAGAAAGCATTTCCGAGCAGCACTGGCCTCGGGGGAACGTTCTCATTGGTCGGGGCCACGGGAGTTGGATAATCGGGTCTGGGGTTCCTCGCCTCAACGGCGTATGGATCTCATCAGAAGTAAACACGCCGTCCTCAAGGATCTGTTGCGAGCAAAACGAATGGGTGTTTCGCCCTCTTTTCATGCAAAGCAACGAAAGACTCACTCGATGACTGCCTTCGAGAGAACGTTATCCCCAACGCGCGAGCGGCTGGAAGGTTTCGACAGATGCTTCAGAAACTAAGCACACCAACCCTCTGCTAAAGGACTGATCAACCAACTATTCTTTACAAATAGTTAAGCTCATAGCTTTACAATGTGTAACGATCGTTTAACGACTGCTGAACAATTGTTAACGGACTGCTTTAACAATGTGGTCGAGTATACATAAAACAATAGTAGAGTCGTCATGCCTAACGAGTGTTAGTAACGCTGAACAATTGTTTACGAATGCTGAACAATTGTTAACTAATGCTGAACAATTTGTTGCTGCGCTGTAAGCTTTACTGCGAGCATAACGGTGATCATAAGTTTCGGGTGGGTGGCGCTTGGCAATAGTTAGACTATGAAGCGAATCAGAATAGCACTGCTTAAAGATCCAAACGTACAATGAACTGCGACAAACTTCTCGATCAGCTGCTGAAGATGCTGTTCCAACAGTAGTCGCACTGGACAGCTTGGAACAACTGCGATTGCCGCACCGACAGCTGAAAACGCGAGTTCATCTGAAGGAACCTCAACGAAAGACAAAACCGCAACTTCAAACGGCGGCCAACGGCTCGCTGCGCTTTTGTTGGCAGGGGTAGGCCGAGCAGTATCTGGGGGCGACGTCTCACAGTCGACCAGTGGATAAGATGCCAGACGCAGAGATTGAGAAATGGTATGCCTGATACAAGCGCGACTAGCGCGGTGATGACGAAAACTGTAGGGGGCGGCAGCCATTCAGTTCTACGCAGCAGCGGCGGCGTAGTCGTTTCCGCCGATCCAGAATCAGTCGGCATTGGTCGACGACCTCGGGGCTGACCCCTTTGTCGGACACGCGCTAAGACGATTTGTCAATTTGGACACATATGCCCATGGATTATAAGCTCAGAAAAATGTTGACACAAGACACACCTGCGAGAAATGACGGAGCAGCAATCTCCGATTACACCTCATCAGCAGGAGCAATCTCCGATTGCACGACATAAAAACCCAAAACGACAGGCAGCGGGGCGGGCTGGGCCGCTGCCTGGAAAGTTAAACAAGATGAAAGACGTGTCCTCTTAAACATTTATTGTGCGGGGGATACCGTCTCGGGGACCCTGTCTATGAAATTACTGCCGGTACTATTTGATTTCTTTTTTGTTAAGTTTTCTTCAAATAATTATGTTCGCATTTATCAACCGTACTATGCAGATTCCCTTCATACATTTGTTATTTTCATGGAGTGATATCCCCGCGAGACAGCATACGTATTTATTAGAAGAAAAAATGGAATGCATAGTTGTTAAGATCGAAAAGTGGTCAACAGAACATTTCAGAAGCAAAATTAAATAATTTACTGTGTATTTTATATTTGTGTTATTTTTAGGTTTGAATTTTTGATAATGGGGCTTACCATTAAAAATATTTGATTTTCATAAACCTGCAATATGTATACATCAATGTCGGGAAAATGTGGAGAGTAAGAGGGAAAAAGACTCGGAAAGGGCCGCTAAATCGCCACAGGAATGTGTTGCATGATAACATCCAGCAGGATGTTGGTTACGTGATAACATCCAGGGTATCACAAAGCCAGCTATCCGCCGTTTGGCTCGCCGACATGATGTGAAGCGAATCTCTGGCCTGATCTACGAAAAGACCCGTGGTGTCCTCAAGGTTTTCCTGGAGAATGCAATCCGTGATGCAAACACTTATACCAAACACGCTAAGAGGAAGACTTTAACCGCCCTAATACACTAAATTTGACCTGATCACAAAATATATTTCGTTGGAATGAGGCTCCACACACTGCGACATTTGTTTAGACGCGTTTAATCTGCAAATCTGGAATGTGTGTGTCTTTGTACAAACCCAGTTCCGATTTTCGGATTTATTTATGGATTAGACTGCATTACGCGTGTTGATGAGTAACGCTAACTTTCATTTGTGAAAAGCGATTTTCGAAATATGTACACACTCGGGTAAATCTGCATTCATGTATTCATGACTTAATTATGTGTCTCCGTAGATCTATATATTGCATGATCATATTTATGAAAAGGTCTTGGTTTACAGATGTCGTTCTATGGAAATCGATTTAATTCGTATTCAATTTGGCAATACTTTCTGCACTGTTTGTCGCAAAACTCACGGGGAAATGAACGCAATATAAGATATCAACTGAGGCTTAAACGTGTTTTCTGATGCGGGGGGCGGTTAAGGCCGACGGCCGGTTAGACCCGGCCCCGCTCTACGTGAAAGTGGGCCAAACATGTTTTATTATTTAGTATTTAGTGTGTTGGTATTGTGTCACATGCATATTTAGTGCGAACATAATTGTAGCCACCGGTGCCAGTTTCACTAAACTTCGTACGACTAAAATGTTCGTAAGTGCAAATCTAGGATCTTCCCTGGAAATTCAATTGAAATTTCAATAATTTTTTTGGTTTACAGGAATTAATGTTGTACTTTACGAATATTTTAAGTCTACGAAGTTTAGTGAAACGCCCCCCAGGGACGTAGCCTACTGATTTTGTATCTGTATTCTACACCACTTGCATGTACCTTCTAATGTCACGTTCTTTCGTGCGACTTTAAAAAAATATCACATTGCATCAGCCGTACGATGCCGCTTTGATAACTGTTAAATATTATTTTAAATTGACCACGGGTTGGTAAAAATGGTTATATGAATGTAGGCGGCATATATTTTACTAGTATTTTTTGGAAATCAGTTCAGACCCTGATCAGGCTGCGCAAGATGCACAGTCTCAACAGTTTCTACAAATTTAAGAAGTCCTACTTTAGATCGTTGTTAATTTACTTTACTACTAAACACTAAGATGTCTGCGTGCTTTATTGTTTTTTTTTTATCAAAGGGACGTTCTAGTCGGAGGTGTGTAAATAAATAAAGCAAATACCAGGAGCGGATCCAGGGAGATCGGGAGATTGCAATGTGGGTCCATCGGTTTTATGCCCTGGGGGGCCGGTGGGGCCCCCCCCCTTACCGATATTTTGATATTCACCCCCATTTTGCTGCGCTATTAGCGCATTTTAGAGCAAACATATCTTTACTCGCCAAATTTTATTTTAGGGGGGGCGCGCCGCGGTTTTCCCCTACGTGAATCCGCCCTGGAATACACCAAATTATACGCGTCTAAATTGAAACTAGACGCTGTCAAAAAAACAAATGTCGCAATTTTGTGGTCGGTACAAAGTTTAGTGAGTAAATCACTGACTTGATTATATAATGTGCAGACATGAATTATAAAAATACATGTACGTATGCCCACGGGGTGCTTTTTAGCATGACTTTTTGTTGGCCACTCATTTCTTTGTTTACAAAGGCGTTTGAATGTACTTTTTCTGAAACGCAAAACACAATTAAATTGCAAATTTGTGTCAAATTAAGAGGATAGATGCATACATATACATGCACCAGGTATTATATATCTTTACTACTATTTTGGCCGGTATTTTTATCAAACATTTTATATAAGCAATTATACAAATCATGTATGTCACATCGACACATTTTCCCGACATTGACAGGTTTAATATATATATTTTTATTTTCAAAGTAAAATGGTAAACCCATTATCAAAAATACAAACCCACACACATTTAAAAATACACAGTAATGGATAATTTTGCCCAGAATGTTCTGTTGGCCACTTTTGATTTTAACAACTATACATTCGATTTACTAAATAAATACGCATGCTGTCGCGCGGGCATCAATCACGCAAATAAAAATATATGAAGGAATCTACAAAGTACGGTTGATAAATGCGTACATTTATAAAATAAGAAACTTATATAAAACAATCAGTACCGGCAGTAAGTTCATAGACAGGATCGAGACGGGTAGCCCACACAATACTTTCTTTAAGCGCACACACCTATATCTGCCCTCTCGGTGTGGGGGCAGTGGCGCGGCGGTGAGCAGCCGAGGGATTGGGGGTCAGCGCAGGATTTCCCCATATACCTCCTACCTGCTAGTACGAGGTACATGTACACAAGACCGTCCGTCAGTCATATTGGCTACACATGAAAACGTTCCTCCCGCTTTCTGAGATGTAAATTTAATTCCAAGAGTCAGGTATGGACAGTATTTGGAATTTAAAACTCCCGGGGGTGTCCGACTACCCTCTAGACACCATCGGGCGCTGAAGTCATTAATATATGCAGCCATAGGCCTATCCAAATTCTAACCAAATTCAGGTCATTCATCACAGATTATTTCAATTTCAAACACCAGGAATGTCGTTTAATTGTTTGTGTTTGGTCTTTGGTGAGTGACGTCATGTCTACATCAATAAATGACGTCACAATTAACTGTTACGTAAATAACGTCAATAATATTATGAACTAAATTCTCAAATAATTACAATGTACCTTTCTGACGGTATATGTATATGCATAATCTGTGATAGTTGGCGATAGTAGCAAATTACGAAATCACATGTCGGCTAAGTATAGATTTAACTTTGATAGTGGTGGGTTTGGTTTGTTCACTACATGTACATATCATAGTTTTATTCTGTTCAATGTTTGATAGTTTACATACTAACACTTGTAGATACATTTTGTGCAACTTATCAGCAAATACAGTTTACAGCAAGCACAGTCAATGAGTCTATGAACACGAATTTCTACTGTAGGCTGTTGTGTTGCATTGTTGTACAAAGCGTTTCAATAACGTCATTTTGTCGATGACGTTACTTTTGTTTCCTTGCGTGATTCACATGGTGCTACAAAAAGTGAGTTAAAACTATGGAACATATTTGCATTTTCTTTTCAGCATATTGTTTTTGAAAGGTGTCCGCATAAAAAAATGTAAAAACGTGCAAATTGAAAATATTGTCATTAATGCTGGTTTTCACAGAGCGCGGCCCATATATAGAACGATGTTAGTTGACGAGCTTTATTTCGCTCTGCTTGGACTCGGCTACTCAGCCCTTAAACACCGTCTAGCTGGCGCAAAGGCTCTGATCCGCTTGGCTCAAGATTCTCTCAAGAAATGGCGCGAAGACGAAAACACGGCCACCCTTTCCGCAAAGCGGACGGTAGATCCAGAAAATTCCTCCAATATCCTTCAGAACTTAACCAGCAGCTGCCACTCCAGTGAAACTTTCCCGTATATACAAGAGGAGCCCTCTCATTTTGCCGAATCTTCTCCAGGTCGATCCTGGCCGAGAGTTCATGGGCGTGGTCTCTCAGCTGTTGGCGAAGCACGACTTTCCTGTCAGACGCGGTCGTGTGGACGTCCATCGTGACCAGGGGATCGTGGAGCGGTTCAATCGGACACTGGCTAAGACGCTGTTCGGACACCAATATGCACAAGAGCTTGCAAACCCTCATACGCGATCAACAGAGTGGGTGACCAGGCTGCCCGTCGAGGCCTGTCAACAAGGGGAGATAACTCACTGAAAACCGATACGGTTCTTCCTCCTACCATGATAAACATTTGTGCCAAAGTTGGTCATGATCCGTCAAGTAGAACTCTAGTTATTGGGCGGACAAGGATACATAGTGCAACAATTAAAAATGGCCACCAAGGGGAGTAAGACATTGGAGTGTTGAAAATCAATATGTTTTTTTCGTCTTGTTGTCATAAACGTGTATACCAAATTTGGTTACGATCGGTCAAATAGAACTTCAGTTATTGCGTGGACAAGGATACAAAGTGCGAACATTAAAAATGGCTGTCAAGGGGAGATAATTCGTCGCAAGTTTTGAAAATGAATATGCACTTCGTCTTGCCGTGATAAACATGTATACCACATTTGGTTACAATCCGTCAAGTATTGCGTGGACAATCTGTGCCCGCAAATGGTTAACTAATTTCAGTCTAATGATACGATAATGTGTGTTGGAAAAATCTCATTATCTTGTTTGTTTCTCCATACACGTTCAGAAAGCCAGTACAAATCTATCGTTTAACCCCTAGAAAGCGGGAACCGAAAATATTCGTCTGCTGTTAATTCATATGTTGTCTTTTCTCTCAGTAAAAACATGGTTTGGCAGCACTTTTAGAATCATTTACTTTGGAAATGATTCTAAAGTGCTGCCAAATCAAGTTTTTTATGAGAAAAATGGAAAACAAAAATATATTCAGCAGACGACACAAATTAATTCAGCATTGTAAGGGTTAATGCTTTTCCACATGAGTGGAATGGATTGGAACGGTGCTTAACGGTCCAACAGTTATTATCATTTGCAAATACGGCAGATCTGCTGTTCTTGTCATTATCCTTAAGATTTTGAAACAATATTCCCTTTTTTAATTAATGGAAGAGTTGAAAATTAAAATGGAACAGACCATTTTATGTATTTAGGGGTGAGAGTGTTCAGAAATGAAAGTGTTTTTCTCTCTTACCCGTATGTTCTCTGTTACCCGTATGTTCTCTGTTACTGTTCTCTGTTATCGGTATGGTCTCTGTTACCGGTATGTGCTCTGTTATCGGTATGTTCATTAGGTTGGTAACACTCGCAGTCACATGTAAATTCCAGTACAGGTTGTATGTTTAGTGGAATATTTACTATGTGATCATGAAACACAATGTCCTGATATAGTGGCAAGCACCCTTACAACACCAGGTAACTTAAATGCAGCACAATGTGTTCATACTAATGAATGGCCAAACACAATATTCAATTCTTATATTTGAACTTTATTTATCACATTATAATTTATCATATTTTTAATGTTACTGTATTGATCACGTATCATTTCATTTGCATCGTTATTCACCTAGTGTTATATGATTGAATACCCTTTGTTACTGCACTATCAGTATTCGACTAGTGTTTTAAGATTGAATACCTGTGTTACTGCACTATCGTTACTCAACTAGTGTTGTAAGATTGAATACCCTGTGTTACTGCACTATCGTTATTCAACTAGTGTTATAAGATTGAATACCCTGTGTTACTGCACTATAAGTATTCAATTAGTGTTATAAGATTGAATGTCCTGTGTTACTGCACTATCGTTATTCAGCTAGTGTTATATGATTGAATACCCTGTGTTACTGCACTATCAGTATTCAACTAGCGTTATAAGATTGAATACCCTGTGTTACTGCACTATCGTTATTCAACCAGTGTTATAAGATGTAATACCCTGTGTTACTGCACTATCGGTATTCAACTAGTGTCATAAGATTGAATACCCTGTGTTACTGCACTATCGTTATTCAACTAGTGTTATAAGATTGAATACCCTGTGTTACTGCACTTTCGGTATTCAACTAGTGTTATAAGATTGAATACCCTGTGTTACTGCACTATCGTTATTCAACTAGTGTTATATGATTTAATACCCTGTGTTACTGCACTAGCAGTATTCAACTAGTGTTATAAGATTGAATACCCTGTGTTACTACACTATGGTTATTCAACTAGTGTTATACGATTGATTACCCTGTGTTAGTGCACTATCGGTATTCAACTAGTGTTATAAGATGTAATACCCTGTGTTACTGCACTATCGTTAGTCAACTAGTGTTATAAGATTGAATACCCTGTGTTACTGCACACTCGTTATTGAACCAGTGTTATAAGATTGAATACCCTGTGTTACTGCA
The DNA here is from genome assembly GCA_029237695.1 of Conchocele bisecta. Taxonomy (NCBI): domain Eukaryota; kingdom Metazoa; phylum Mollusca; class Bivalvia; order Lucinida; family Thyasiridae; genus Conchocele; species Conchocele bisecta. The sequence goes on along the minus strand of CM055275.1, from coordinate 91,968,143 downwards.
CTATCGTTATTCAACTAGTGTTATATAATTGAATACCCTGTGTTACTGCACTATCGTTATTCAACCAGTGTTATAAGATTGAATACCCGTGTTACTGCACTATCGTTATTCAACTAGTGTTATATAATTGAATGTCCTGTGTTACTCAGTATTCAACTAGTGTTATAAGATTGAATACCCAGTGTTACTGCGCTATCGTTTGTCAACTAGTGTTATAAGATTGAATACCCGTGTTACTGCACTATCATTATTCAACTAGTGTTATAATGAATGTTTTTCCTGTGTTACTGCACTATCAGTATTCAACTAGTGTTATAAGATTGAATACCCTGTGTTACTGCGCTATCGTTTGTCAACTAGTGTTATAAGATTGAATACCCGTGTTACTGCACTATCGTTATTCAACTAGTGTTATATAATTGAATGTCCTGTGTTACTGCACTATCAGTATTCAACTAGTGTTATAAGATTGAATACCCTGTGTTACTGCGCTATCGTTTGTCAACTAGTGTTATAAGATTGAATACCCTGTGTTACTGCACTATCGTTATTCAACCAGTGTTATAAGATTGAATACCCGTGTTACTGCACTATCGTTATTCAACTAGTGTTATATAATTGAATGTCCTGTGTTACTGCACTATCAGTATTCAACTAGTGTTATAAGATTGAATACCCTGTGTTACTGCGCTATCGTTTGTCAACTAGTGTTATAAGATTGAATACCCTGTGTTACTGCACTATCGTTATTCAACCAGTGTTATAAGATTGAATACCCTGTGTTACTGCACTATCGTTATTCAACTTGTGTTATATAATCGAATACCCTGTGTTACTGCACTATCGTTATTCAACTAGAGTTATATAATTGAATAACCTGTGTTACTGCACTATCAGTATTCAACTAGTGTTATAAGATTGAATACCCTGTGTTACTGCATTATCGGTATTCAACTAGTGTGATAAGATGTAATACCCTGTGTTACTGCACTATCGTTAGTCAACTAGTGTTATAAGATTGAATACCCTGTGTTACTGCACTATCGTTATTCAACTAGTGTTATATGATTGAATACACTGTGTTACTACACTATCAGTATTCAACTAGTGTTATACGATTGAATAGCCTCTGTTACCGCACTATCGCTATTCAACCAGTGTTATAAGATGTAATACCCAGTATTACTGCACTATGTAGTATTCAACTAGTGTTATAAGATTGAATCCCTTTGTTACTGCACTATCATTATTCAACTAGTGTTATATGATTGAATACCCTGTACTGCACTATAGTATATCCAACTAGTGCTATAAGATTGAATACCCTGTGTTACTGCACTATCGTTATTCAACTAGTGTTATAAGATTGAATACCCTGTGTTACTGCACTATCAGTATTCAACCAGTGTTATAAGATTGAATACCCTGTGTTACTGCACTATCTTTATTCAATTAGTGTTTATAGTTGATGAAAACCTGAGTTTACTGCACTATCAGTATTCAAATAGTGCTATAAGATTGAATACCCTGTGTTACTGCACTATCAGTATTCAACCAGTGTTATAAGATTGAATACCCTGTGTTACTGCACTATCAGTATTCAACCAGTGTTATAAGATTGAATACCCTGTGTTACTGCACTATCGTTATTCAACCAGTGTTATAAGATTGAATACCCTGTGTTACTGCACTATCGTTATTCAACTAGTGTTATATAATTGAATACCCTGTGTTACTGCACTATCAGTATCCAACTAGTGCTATAAGATGTAATACCCTGTGTTACTGCACTATCGTTATTCAACTAGTGTTATAAGATTGAATACCCTGTGTTACTGCACTATCAGTATTCAACCAGTGTTATAACATTGAATACCCTGTGTTACTGCACTATCGTTATTCAATTAGTGTTATATGATTGAATACCCTGTGTTACTGCACTATCAGTATTCAAATAGTGTTATAAGATTCAATACCCTGTGTTACTGCACTATCAGTATTCAACCAGTGTTATAAGATTGAATACCCTTTGTTACTGCACTATCAGTATTCAACCAGTGTTATAAGATTGAATACCCTGTGTTACTGCACTATCGTTATTCAACCAGTGTTATAAGATTGAATACCCTGTGTTACTGCACTATCGTTATTCAACTAGTGTTATATAATTGAATACCCTGTGTTACTGCACTATCAGTATTCAACTAGTGTTATAATATTGAATACCATGTGTTACTGCACTATCGTTATTCAATTAGTGTTATATGGATTGAATACCCTGTGTTACTGCACTATCAGTATTCAAATAGTGTTATATAATTGAATACCCTGTGTTACTGCACTATCGTTATTCAACTAGTGTTATAATTGAATACCCTGTGTTACTGCACTATCAGTATTCAACCAGTGTGATAAGATTGAATACCCTGTGTTACTGCACTATCGTTATTCAATTAGTGTTATATGATTGAATACCCTGTGTTACTGCACTATCAGTATTCAAATAGTTTTATAAGATTGAATACCCTGTGTTACTGCACTATCAGTATTCAACCAGTGTTACAAGATTGAATACCCTGTGTTACTGCACTATCAGTATTCAACCAGTGTTATAATATTGAATACCCTGTGTTACTGCACTATCGTTATTCAAACAGTGTTATAAGATTGAATACCCTGTGTTACTGCACTATCGTTATTCAACTAGTTTTATATAATTGAATACCCTGTGTTACTGCACTATCAGTATTCAACTTGTGTTATAATATTGAATACCATGTGTTACTGCACTATCGTTATTCAATTAGTGTTATATGATTGAATACCCTGTGTTACTGCACTATCAGTATTCAAATAGTGTTATAAGATTGAATACCCTGTGTTACTGCACTATCGGTATTCAACTAGTGTTATAAGATGTAATACCCTGTGTTACTGCACTATCGTTAGTCAACTAGTGTTATAAGATTGAATACCCTGTGTTACTGCACACTCGTTATTGAACCAGTGTTATAAGATTGAATACCCTGTGTTACTGCACTATCGTTATTCAACTAGTGTTATATAATTGATACCCTGTGTTACTGCACTATCGTTATTCAACCAGTGCTTATAAGATTGAATACGTGTTACTGCACTATCGTTATTCAACTAGTGTTATAAAATTGAATGTCCTGTGTTACTGCACTATCAGTATCAACTAGTGTTATAAGATTGAATACCCTGTGTTACTGCACTATCGTTTGTCACTATGTGTATAAGATTGAATACCCTGTGTTACTGCACTATCGTTATCAACCAGTGTTATAAGATTGAATACCCTGTGTTACTGCACTATCGTTATTCAACTTGTGTTATATAATCGAATACCCTGTGTTACTGCACTATCGTTATCAACTAGAGTTATATAATTGAAATAACCTGTGTTACTGCACTATCAGTATTCAACTAGTGTTATAAGATTGAATACCCTGTGTTACTGCATTATCGGTATTCAACTAGTGTGATAAGATGTAATACCCGTGTTACTGCACTATCGTTAGTCAACTAGTGTTATAAGATTGAAATACCCTGTGTTACTGCACTATCGTTATTCAACTAGTGTTATATGATTGAATACACTGTGTTACTACACTATCAGTATTCAACTAGTGTTATACGATTGAATACCCTCTGTTACCGCACTATCGCTATTCAACCAGTGTTATAAGATGTAATACCCAGTATTACTGCACTATGTAGTATTCAACTAGTGTTATACGATTGAATACCCTTTGTTACTGCACTATCATTATTCAACTAGTGTTATATGATTGAATACCCTGTGTTACTGCACTATCAGTATCCAACTAGTGCTATAAGATGTAATACCCTGTGTTACTGCACTATCGTTATTCAACTAGTGTTATAAGATTGAATACCCTGTGTTACTGCACTATCAGTATTCAACCAGTGTTATAAGATTGAATACCCTGTGTTACTGCACTATCGTTATTCAATTAGTGTTATATGATTGAAAACCCTGTGTTACTGCACTATCAGTATTCAAATAGTGCTATAAGATTGAATACCCTCTGTTACTGCACTATCAGTATTCAACCAGTGTTATAAGATTGAATACCCTGTGTTACTGCACTATCAGTATTCAACCAGTGTTATAAGATTGAATACCCTGTGTTACTGCACTATCGTTATTCAACCAGTGTTATAAGATTGAATACCCTGTGTTACTGCACTATCGTTATTCAACTAGTGTTATATAATTGAATACCCTGTGTTACTGCACTATCAGTATTCAACTAGTGTTATAATATTGAATACCATGTGTTACTGCACTATCGTTATTCAATTAGTGTTATATGATTGAATACCCTGTGTTACTGCACTATCAGTATTCAACCAGTGTTATAAGATTGAATACCCTGTGTTACTGCACTATCGTTATTCAACCAGTGTTATAAGATTTAATACCCGTACTGCACTATCGTTATTCAACTAGTGTTATATACCCTGAATACCCTTTGTTACTGCACTATCGTTATTCAACTAGTGTTATATAATTGAATACCCTGTGTTACTGCACTATCGTTAATTCAACTAGTGTTATAAGATGAATACCCTGTTTGTTACTGCACTATCAGTATTCAACCAGTGTTATAACATTGAATACACTGTTACTGCACATCGTTATTCAATTAGTGTTATATGATTGAATACCCTGTGTTACTGCACTATCATATTCAAATAGTGTTATAAATTGAATACCCTGTACACTGCACTATCATATTCAACCAGTGTTATAAGATTGAATACCCTGTGTTACTGCACTATCAGTATTCAACCATATGTTTATAAGATTGAATACCCTGTGTTACTGCACTATCGTTATTCAACCATGTTATAAGATTGAATACCCTGTGTTACTGCACTATCGTTATTCAACTAGTGTTATATAATTATATACCCTGTGTTACTACTATCAGTATTCAACTAGTTATTAAGATGTAATACCCTGTGTTTACTGCACTATCGTTAGTCAACTATGTTATAAGATTGAATACCCTGTGTTACTGCACACTCGTTATTGAACCAGTGTTATAAGATTGAATACCCTGTGTTACTGCACTATCGTTATTCAACTAGTGTTATATAATTGAATACCCTGTGTTACTGCACTATCGTTATTCAACCAGTGTTATAAGATTGAATACCCGTGTTACTGCACTATCGTTATTCAACTAGTGTTATAAAATTGAATGTCCTGTGTTACTGCACTATCAGTATTCAACTAGTGTTATAAGATTGAATACCCTGTGTTACTGCACTATCGTTTGTCAACTAGTGTTATAAGATTGAATACCCTGTGTTACTGCACTATCGTTATTCAACTTGTGTTATATAATCGAATACCCTGTGTTACTGCACTATCGTTATTCAACTAGAGTTATATAATTGAATAACCTGTGTTACTGCACTATCAGTATTCAACTAGTGTTATAAGATTGAATACCCTGTGTTACTGCATTATCGGTATTCAACTAGTGTGATAAGATGTAATACCCTGTGTTACTGCACTATCGTTAGTCAACTAGTGTTATAAGATTGAATACCCTGTGTTACTGCACTATCGTTATTCAACTAGTGTTATATGATTGAATACACTGTGTTACTACACTATCAGTATTCAACTAGTGTTATACGATTGAATACCCTCTGTTACCGCACTATCGCTATTCAACCAGTGTTATAAGATGTAATACCCAGTATTACTGCAATATGTAGTATTCAACTAGTGTTATAAGATTGAATACCCTTTGTTACTGCACTATCATTATTCAACTAGTGTTATATGATTGAATACCCTGTGTTACTGCACTATCAGTATCCAACTAGTGCTATAAGATGTAATACCCTGTGTTACTGCACTATCGTTATTCAACTAGTGTTATAAGATTGAATACCCTGTGTTACTGCACTATCAGTATTCAAACCATGTTATAAGATTGAATACCCTGTGTTACTTGCACTATCGTTATTCAATTAGTGTTATATGATTGAAAACCCTGTGTTACTGCACTATCAGTATTCAAATAGTGCTATAAGATTGAATACCCTGTTTACTGCACTATCAGTATTCAACCATGTTATAAGATTGAATACCCTGTGTTACTTGCACATCAGTATTCAACCAGTGTTATAAGATTGAATACCCTGTGTTACTGCACTATCGTTATTCAACCATGTTATAAGATTGAATACCCTGTGTTACTAAGCACTATCGTTATCAACTAGTGTTATATAATTGAATACCCTGTGTTACTGCACATCAGTATTCAACTAGTGTTATAATATTGAATACCATGTGTTACTGCACTATCGTTATTCAATTAGTGTTATATGATTGAATACCCTGTGTTACTGCACTATCAGTATTCAACCAGTGTTATAAGATTGAATACCCTGTGTTACTGCACTATCGTTATTCAACCAGTGTTATAAGATTGAATACCCGTGTTACTGCACTATCGTTATTCAACTAGTGTTATATAATTGAATACCCTTTGTTACTGCACTATCGTTATTCAACTAGTGTTATATAATTGAATACCCTGTGTTACTGCACTATCGTTATTCAACTAGTGTTATAAGATTGAATACCCTGTGTTACTGCACTATCAGTATTCAACCATGTTTATAACATTGAATACCCTATTACTGCACTATCGTTATTCAATTAGTGTTATATGATTGAATACCCTGTGTTACTGCACTATCAGTATTCAAATAGTGTTATAAGATTGAATACCCTGTGTTACTGCACTATCAGTATTCAACCAGTGTTATAAGATTGAATACCCTGTGTTACTGCACTATCAGTATTCAACCAGTGTTATAAGATTGAATACCCTGTGTTACTGCACTATCGTTATTCAACCAGTGTTATAAGATTGAATACCCTGTGTTACTGCACTATCGTTATTCAACTAGTGTTATATAATTGAATACCCTGTGTTACTGCACTATCAGTATTCAACTAGTGTTATAATATTGAATACCATGTGTTACTGCACTATCGTTATTCAATTAGTGTTATATGATTGAATACCCTGTATTACTGCACTATCAGTATTCAAATAGTGTTATATAATTGAATACCCTGTGTTACTGCACTATCGTTATTCAACTAGTGTTATAAGATTGAATACCCTGTGTTACTGCACTATCAGTATTCAACCAGTGTGATAAGATTGAATACCCTGTGTTACTGCACTATCGTTATTCAATTAGTGTTATATGATTGAATACCCTGTGTTACTGCACTATCAGTATTCAAATAGTTTTATAAGATTGAATACCCTGTGTTACTGCACTATCAGTATTCAACCAGTAGTTATATAAGAATAATACCCTGTTACTGCACTATCAGTATTCAACCAGTGTTATAATATTGAATACCCTGTGTTACTGCACTATCGTTATTCAACCAGTGTTATAAGATTGAATACCCTGTGTTACTGCACTATCGTTATTCAACTAGTTTTATATAATTGAATACCCTGTGTTACTGCACTATCAGTATTCAACTTGTGTTATAATATTGAATACCATGTGTTACTGCACTATCGTTATTCAATTAGTGCTATATGATTGAATACCCTGTGTTACTGCACTATCAGTATTCAAATAGTGTTATAAGATTGAATACCCTGTGTTACTGCACTATCGGTATTCAACTAGTGTTATAAGATGTAATACCCTGTGTTACTGCACTATCGTTAGTCAACTAGTGTTATAAGATTGAATACCCTGTGTTACTGCACACTCGTTATTGAACCAGTGTTATAAGATTGAATACCCTGTGTTACTGCACTATCGTTATTCAACTAGTGTTATATAATTGAATACCCTGTGTTACTGCACTATCGTTATTCAACCAGTGTTATAAGATTGAATACCCGTGTTACTGCACTATCGTTATTCAACTAGTGTTATAAAATTGAATGTCCTGTGTTACTGCACTATCAGTATTCAACTAGTGTTTATGAAGATTGAATACCCTGTGTTACTGCACTATCGTTTGTCAACTAGTGTTATAAGATTGAATACCCTGTGTTACTGCAATATCGTTATTCAACCAGTGTTATAAGATTGAATACCCTGTGTTACTGCACTATCGTTATTCAACTAGTGTTATATAATCGAATACCCTGTGTTACTGCAACTATCGTTATTCAACTAGAGTTATATAATTGAATACCCTGTGTTACTGCACTATCAGTATTCAACTATGTTATAAGATTGAATACCCTGTGTTACTGCATTATCGGTATTCAACTAGTGTGATAAGATGTAATACCCTGTGTTACTGCACTATCGTTAGTCATCTAGTGTTATAAGATTGAATACCCTGTGTTACTGCACTATCGTTATTCAACTAGTGTTATATGATTGAATAGACTGTGTTACTGCACTATCAGTATTCAACTAGTTTTATAAGATTGAATACCCTCTGTTACCGCACTATCGCTATTCAACCTGTGTTATAAGATGTAATACCCAGTATTACTGCACTATGTAGTATTCAACTAGTGTTATAAGATTGAATACCCTTTGTTACTGCAACTATCATTATTCAACTAGTGTACTATGATTGAATACCTGTGTTACTGCACTATCAGTATTCAACTAGTGCTATAAGATGTAATACCCTGTGTTACTGCACTATCGGTATTAAACTAGTGTTATAAAATGTAATACCCTGTGTTACTGCACTGCAAAAGTCCATGTCATGCAATAAACTACAATTTTATATATATATATATATACATTGTGATTATTACCCGTTCATAATATTCCTGTACAAGTAACTATCGTAAAATATCTCTCCTTGGGAAAGCCAGAAAACACATGTGTGCTTAAGTATGTCGAGTTTCGTTGTCAATTATCTATGATCAAAATGTGTATTCCTGTTCTCACAGTACATAATCATACACTGAATACCTATGTTGCCTGATTTACAGTGGAACCTCTCTAGACCGGTATTATTGTGCGTGTAAAGATACATGCCCTCTCAGTAGGCACAACATGTTCTTTATAGAAATTAAATAAGTGTATACTTGTGTCACTATTCCACCATTTCTAAAAATTACAAGTGCCCGCTATATAGATCTATGATCATTTAGTAATATTTTTTAATGTGTCCAGGGCTTTCAGTGTTCTTGATTTGTGCATGATTATACAACAAGGTAATTAATTTTCACTCAGGATTGAAAGCCTCGATACCAGGTAAGACATATTTCGATATTTACAATAACAGATGAAATAAAATATGGTACACAATATCATTCATATCACATATCATATCAGCATATACATATGACTACATACAGTTACATAAGTGTCCGGTGCATTCGTTGTTCTTGATTCACGTATGGTTGGTTACAACAAAGTAATTCATTTCAATCAGGTTCGGAAGCATCGCACCTGTGGCGGAGTCAATACCCATGGCATCAGGTACGAAACTCTTCGATATTTTCTGACATCAACAGCGCTCAGGTATTATCCTAACATGCTGTACCAAATCGTAGATACATATCTAGTGAATCCGGCTTAAGAGCAACCTAGTCATATCTTCATCCGCATCAAACATGCTATCTAGTAAGCTGTCGGGCTCATGGGTATTTGTTTCATCAACATCCACCGTATCCACTTCTTCCTCTTCTTCTACCAGTAGATCTATCATTTCAGTTGGCAGGTAATCGCCCTCTGTCCATTTGCACTTTAGTGTTCCGTTTATGACCTCCCACCCACGGCCATTTGGTGGCGGTATGCATGCATTTGATTGGTCAGTGCTGCACAAAATGAGGGTTTGGTGATTAGCTCTCATTATATACATTCTCAACGATGACCTGCATGGTGGCAGAATGCTAAGATCAGCCCCATTGTAACTTGACAGCAGCTCTCCTGACTTGGGACTGAACTTTTGCAGGAATAGCTCCATGAGCAGTTTGTTTATGTCTGTAATACTAGTACTAGTACTCCTGTACATCAGACACACAAAGTGTTCAAGGTCTTCGAAGAGTTGTGGTTCTACAGAAGGCGACAAACCCAACTGCATGAATGTATCAATGAATTCTGGGTGCTTCTGAAGTAGTTTTAGCGGTGTCACCTTTCCACGACGAACGAAAGCACTCGTGCTGTCACAGCCGATGAATGCATGAAGTGCTGGCAATGCCAAACACAGCTGCGTACCAACCTCAGCAATGATACCGTGTATGTCAAGCAGTCGTCGTTTGTTGCCGCACCGGTGTCAAACAGCACACGCTGTTTCACCAGCTGTGTAAACCTGAGTAACAGTACAAACACGTCGGTATCTGGAGATCTGTCAACAATTGTATTGTTCTCCGATAAATGCGATGCATGGTGCAAACAATGCAATACCAGTCGTGTGTCTGCTTCCTCTTGTGACGAATTCAGTTCTTCTATTTCGTCAGTGTGTGTTGATATGCCATACATACTAGTAATTTGACGCATTTGGTTTCACACACAAACACAATTGTTCTTCCCTTCACCTTGTGTGTGTATTTATCTTGCATCCATTCATTAAGTAGGAGTTTTCACAAGTGTGTCTTGTTGACATCGTTCGAGAGGAACTGCTTCCAGTCACGTGGAACATTTTTCAGCGGTCCCTTGATCAAGTAGGTATTTGTGGTACCTCTTCGTTGTCGTTCATTGGTTTTAATTGACAGAGGATGGTACGTGTTTGTTACAAAATCCACGAGTTCTGCTTTCGGCATTTGGTGATATAGACTCTCCGCCAGATCTGCAAATGTGTTGGGCAAAGCAGTTTGCATATGTAGAATTGCATTTCCGTCAATGATGTAGCTCACCTGTTCTAGCGGAGGCCTGTAAACCATATGCGTCTGCCCTTCCAGTTGGTGCATCAATTTCGCTTTGTCAGTCCTTGCCGGTGATCCATCAGCTGTTGCAAGCGACCATGGAACTGGACCTAACGGGTAACTGAAGACCTTAGCCATGTCAATGTTGTTCCTGAGTGCAATGGAAACGAGCTGTCCAAATACATTCCGTTCTGCTACTAGTTCCTTTGACATTCGCTGTGGACTCGTAAGTGTCACCGATTTTGCAAGCGTTGCAAATGTTTTGAGTTTTTGTTGCTTTATTGGCACATGGAAGCTGGCAGATCTTTCTACAAACAGACTTCAGTCTGCACGTGGCAGCTAATTTGTGACGTTTACTGACAAAATGTACCGAAATACATTTGAGACCAGCGTAACGCCCCAGATGTGACAGTATGATAATGGCACATGCTGTTCGCTATTCAATCTATATTATGAAGTGTCATTTCTATTGAATATCTTAGATCCAGAACAGACTGCATTTCAATACATGTGTAAGTCAAGATATCCATAGGTCGCATATGTCATAAGATTAGGCCATGGGCCAAATATGGAAAACTTACCCCTGGGTAAAACACACATTATATTATGCAATTGTCATGTATATTGATATCCATCACATGGCATTAATTTGCGGTGTAAAAAGTGGTTCAAATGCCACTAAATCATCAGTAAACATGGAAAATTGTTAACATAGACAATTGTTGAAAAAACGCCCTTTTTGGCGGCCATTTTGAAAATTTCCACCATTTATATCATGCTGTTAAGTCAATATGTATTACATAATTGATATGCATATTGATATGCATTACAAGGTATAAGTTACAATGTTAATAGCGGTTCCAATAATACTTAACAGCAGTTACAGTGCAAACTTTTCGCAAAAACACACTTTTTAGCGGCCATTTTGAAAATGGCGGCCATTTGGTAAAATAAATTGATTTTGAATGTATCACACACTGTTTTATATTCAATTATAAAGTAGATAAGAACGATTTAGAAAATTTAAATCGGTCCTACCTACCGTTACAGGCGATAAAGCTAGATCCTGTAAACCAAAACAATTGTTTTTGTACGGCCTCTTGGAAAATGGCCGCCATTTGTTCATCCAGCGGCTTTTTAATGGCAGACCTTCTGGAATGACAGACAATTGACTACTGAATTTGAAAATCATAGTGGCGTATGTACCACAGTGAGGAGGGGGGTTATTGGTGGCCCAACGACTAGTACCTTTAAGTACACACGTTCATGACCACATTGATAGCTATAGCCTGATTCACGTTTTGTTCTATCACATGACCATGATATACGGATACAGCCCGTGACATGACAAAACAAGGCTTATATATGTGGATGTGATTGGAGAAATGGGGCTTATGGCGTTTGTGTCCAGTGTAGCTCCTGATCACATATCACACTCTTGTAGCATGAAAACGATCTATTTCGCTTGTTAGAAGCATGACAAGTGTTTCATTGATGGACTTGTGAACAGTATTGATCCTGATCAAACTGTGCGCATGCACAAGGCTGACTGGATCTACACTGGTCACAAAACACATATGCCCCATTTCTCCAGCCACAGCCACAAAACAGATATGGCCCATGGCATGACAAAACCAGGTTTTGGATTTAATGTGTTTAATGTCCAAAAGTTCGTCGGCAGCAAAACGTGGAACAGTCAGTAATAATTGAGTATTGTCACTCCATCATTTCTGAAGCAATTGGGTATTTCAAAATTTTAATTGTGTAAAATAGAATCACACAACTGTTTACACATCAGCAGACCGCACTCATTGAATAGTTTGCTTCTAAATGAAAACACATCTTGGTATTTCATTAGAATTGTCTCCTTGGAGACAATCGTAATGAAATACCAAGATGTGTTTTCATGGAAAAATAAGAAAATATGCTATATTTGTGGTCTGTGTATTGTTTTCTGTAGCATGATAAAGATACCACAAATTTTTCATTGCTTTATGATACTCACTACTGCTGATTTCAATTAGGTTTTCGGCAATTTTAATTGGGTAATTACGCAAATACGCACCTTATCTGGAGCCCTGGACAGCGATTTACATTTTAAAATCCGCCGCCATCTTCAATTTGCTGTTGAGAATGACCAATCAGAGGCCGCGATTAGGGGTCAAGGGTGAAAAAATAAAGGCAAAATCGGCACTTCATGTATATTAGGTTACTTCAGATATAAACGACATTTATTCAACCCCCTTTATTATGCGACATGGAGCAATGGTTGTGGTATAACTATATATATATATATGAACAAGGCTTCTATGTCTTGCTTTATTTCTCAATAAAACATGCTTTGACAGCACTTCAGAATCATTTTCAATGGAAATGATTCTGAAGTGCTGTCAAAGCATGTTGTAAATTATTATAAAGTGCTGTCAATGCATGTTTTTGATGATAAAAATGGAAAATAGAAAACAAACATCAGACGACAAAAAAATAAGATAGTGGTCTAAGGGTTAATGCTTTTTTACCAACTGTTTTGCTCACATTTCATCCTCACCCGAGACAAAGGGCCTATAACCCTTACACCGCTATCTTAATTGTTTATCGTCTGCTGTTTAATTTCAGTTGTTATCATCAAAAACATGCTTGGACAGCATTTTAGACTAATTTACAACATGCTTTGCAGCACTTCAGAATCATTTCCATTGTAAACCATTGGAAAAGATTCTGAAGTGCTGTCAAAACATGTTTTCTTTGAGAAATAAGGCAAGATATAAAAGCAACAGCGGACGACAATTGTTGTGTGTAGCGGTCCAAGGGTTAAATGTTAAAATGTTACGTCTGTCACAGGAAACGGTTAGTCTTAAAATTATCAGCTGCTCATTTCGCAAGACAGCTATAGGAATATATCGTACATTTTGAAAGACTGGCCACATTTGTGTTGATGTTATATAAACATGTTAAATACATGTACGTCACCAACACTTATTTCGCTAAAGTGATAAGTAAGCACATAACTGTAACATATATATAAACGAGTGTGTAACCCATGCATTCGTCATACTTGTATGTCACGTAGAAAATCAACCCCGTGATTATTTAACAATTAAAAGGGAACATATATTGCTGTCAGGTGTTTTTCATTTTTAGCTTATTAACCCTGACAATGTTGAATTATATTTGTCGTCTGTTGTTTAGTTTTTAATTTCCAACAATAACATGCTTTGGCAGCAATTTAGAATCATTTCCATTGGAAATCATTCTTAAGTGCTGTCAAACCATGTTTTCTTGATAAAATTAGAGAAAATATGACACAACAGCAGACAATTTTCGTTTCCAGCCTTTTAAGTGTTCAACAAAAATAATGTTTTACTGACCACACGTGAGAATTGTCTCCATTGATGAGAAGTCTCATCTTGTCACGTGTCACGGTAGGTAACTCACAATGGATAGAAGGTGTGTATTTGTGGCCGGCTATATCAGTCGGTTAGAGCGATGGTACGGTAACCCAGGTCCCAGTTTCGAGCCCCGGGCCGGTCCACATTTGTCTCGCCCCGCGACTGATGTATACTGCCCAAAATACACCAAAGGATATGGAATTCAGAGACGAATTATAAATATAATTCGAGGACAAATTTCAACTTGGAGGGGGAGTATGTCACTGTACGTAACTGACTATGGGGAGAAGGTGTGTATTCGTGCCCGGTTAACTCAGTTGGTTATAGCAATAGCACGGTAAACCAGAGGTCCCGGGTTCAAGCCCCGGCCCGGTGCACTGTTTTCTCGCCCTGTCACACAGGATTCACGTTTTCCTTCAGAAACGGAAAACAAAGAAGAAACAACAGATGGTAAAATTGCATTCAGCATTGAAAGGGCTGACTTCTTCAACGTTCATGGATTCCTACTACAAAACAGGGGGCCGTTTCACTAAACTTCGTACGACAAAAATGTTCGTAAGTGCAACATTATTGGATTTACAGTTATTGACAATGGCTGCATATGCGTTGACCCCTGGGCGAAAGGCATGAGTGGAATGGATTGGAACGGTGCTTAACGGTCCTACAGTTATTATCATTTGCAAATACTGCAGATCTGCAGTTTTTGTCATTATCCTTAAGATTTTGAAACAATATTCCCTTTTTTAATTAATGGAAGAGTTGAAAATTAAAATGGAACATACCATGTTATGTATTTAGGGGCGAGGGTGTTCAGAAATGAAAGTGTTTTTCTCTGTTACCCGTATGTTCTCTGTTACCCGTATGTTCTCTGTTACTGTTCTCTGTTACCGGTATGTTCTCTGTTATCGGTATGTTCATTAGGTGGGGAACACTCGCAGTCACATGCAAATTCCCGCACAGGTTGTATGTTTAGTGGAATATTTACCATGTGACCATGAAACACTGTGTACTGATATAGTGTCAGGCACCCTTACTACACAAGGTAACTTAAATGCAGCACAAGGTGTTCATTCTAATTAATGGTCAAACACAATATTAAATTCTTATATTTGCACTTTATTTATCACTTTATAATTTATCATATTTTGAATGTTACAGCAATTTAGAATAATTTCCATTGGAAATGATTCTAAAGTGCTATCAAACCACGTTTTTCTCAAATTCCAGTTGTCTCAACAAAACCATGGGTTGGCAGCAATTTAGAATCATTTCCATTTTATATTCGACGGCACTAACCAGGTATTTACTATATATATATGAACAAGGCTTCTAACTTTGCTAAAATATCTATCTTGCTAAAATAACATAGTTATAACCTATTTATGTAAATAATATCGAATTACAGCTCCTTTTGCTATGTGGGAAACAACCTCGTATCATAACAAATGAACTAATGTGTTTAAGGCTCTAACGTCAATATTGTGGTGGCAAGTTCACACGATCATTTGAGAATTACCGATATCCTGAAGAAATACATAGAAAATGGGGAGGGGTTTTCCGGAGCTGCACTACCCCCCCCCCCCCCCCCCCCCCCCCCCCCCCCCCCCCCCCCCCCCACCCCCCCCCCCCCCCCCCCCCCCCCCGCCCCCCGTCGGTTCAGCAACGGAGGAGTTTACATACATCACAGTTTACCACCAGTCGGGGTCTGAATTTAAAATGCCGTACACAGAGTTATACCGAAGAAAGCCGAAACACGCCAAATGTCTGTGATTGTGACTACTTACTATCATCCACGTTACTTACTATCATCCAATCCACGTTACTTACTATCATCCACGTTACTTACTATTATCCACGCCAGTTGTCAGTTGCGCTTTAACTGTTTTCATGATCGCATCTATTGCCGGATTGCTGGGCGTATATAACAGTTGGTCGGGATGTGTCTTCTGAACGGAATCCGGTTTGAAACTCTTACAGGTTGTGTCCTCGCTGATGTTCTTGGACTTCGCATTGCTTCGAATGTACAGCAACAGCAAGGCAAAGCACATCGGTATAACAATCTCGAACACAGTCACACATTTTTTACGTTTCTGTAGCACAAAATCTTTCCACAGTAGTAGCACAAACTGGCCACCCGCCGAAGACATGTTTCAATGTCTATTGTACGAGCACAGTACACACAATGATGCTCAATAATGTATTCAATGACATTTTGTCCAGATTTCCATATTTAGTATCAGTATTTCATTACACAGTATGTATTATCATACGACAGTATGTAACTGCACAGTATTATCGTAAGACAGTTGTTAATTTCCGCAATATGTATTTCACGTTCAGTAGAGTATACACATATCCAACTTTCGCGGCCATCGTACCTGTACAAAATCCATAGTGACCACATGGTAAATTTTAGCTGACCAATACGTGATGGTCAATCGGCAATTTCCGTAATATCGGCTTTTTCCGTAATCTCTCGGAAATCTACAGGTGTCACGTTATGTACGTAATTTTATCGATATGTAAATCGATAATCCATGTACATGTAGTGTGGCGATTCCACCATTGACCACTGTGATATTATTTCTAACCATATCAAATAAAGATGAAATTATATTAAATATTGCAATTATGTCAAAGATAATCAAATAAGACAAAGTCTAAGCTGAAATTACAAATTCTGTTTAGTTTGCAGAAAATAATTCTACCACGGTTGTACAAATAAAGTTCAAGGAAGTTTAGTTTGCAGTAATAATCGTTAAATTGCGTAAATAATTACAGATGACCGATGTACTCGTTATATATATTCTCAGACTGGCGAACTTTTTTTAACTTAATATTTCGGGCAATATATATGTATCCTAATGCAAAACAGTGATTGAAACCATCGGCATATTCTGAACGGGGTCTACCCTGGTTGTACAAATATAATTCAATGAGGTTTAGTTTAGTTTGCAGTAAATAATTCGCGATGATTCTGCTTAATTCCCTGGAAATAAAAACAACACATTTCCATTTATTGACAATTTTATAATTTGTGACACTTTCACCAATGCTAGTTTCGATAATCGCTGGAAATCTCGTTAACATTGCCGTGAAATCAAGAGAAAACATGCAACGGTACAAATAGTTAAAACCAGCGTAAGTAATCATAGTTTGTAAACTAACGTAGTCTGATCCAAGATTTATAATTCCCGTGTATGTAAAAAGGGAATTATGTTAATTATTTCTAACCATATCAAATAAAGATGAAATTATATTAAGTATTGCAAGTAGTAGTATATAGGGAGTCAAAATGATACCACCTACGGTGGTATCATTTCCACCCCATATATACTACCCCCACCACCCCCGAAAAACCTAAAAATTGGTTAACGAGGAAATTGTCTCCCTACAGCAAATTTATGAATTTTTGGAGAAAATAATTTTGAAATCATTAATGCAATTCCAATGTGCCCGCGAGTGATAGTTTATATTCCAACACCCCCATTTTTTCTCCTCCAATATAACTAATTATTCGCAGATCAGCAACTAATTCTACCAGCTCTAGTCTACCACGTTCACCTTTAGCCACAGGGCAGCGTAGTTGCTTATGTCCTACAAAGAGTTTGGGCACTAACTAATTTACAAGGGTCATCTGGGCATTGAAATGAAATTGGGGGTGACACAAGGAAATTTTATTTTCTACGTCTCGATAGATGCCTTCGTAGATAGTCCTTTATTTACACGCAAAAGTCTTACAACAATTCACACACTCCATATATATGTATATGTATATGTTTATATTCAATTGGACGTGAAAAAAACATGATGTAAATTTTTCACGTCCAATTGAACAGATAAATTTCATAGGTTATATACAGAAAATATGATAACGCCAGAAACTAGAGCAGAAATAGAAAGTTTGAGAAGAGAAGCCGAATCTCTAGGGATTATTTATGGTAAACGGTTGAGAGTTAGGGGGTTGACAAAGATGATAAACGCCACAAAGAATGGGGCGTTTATGAAGCGGTTTACCCGCGCCCACAGACGAGGAGCCTTTAAAGACCTCTCACTAGCAGAGGAAGTTGGTAACAGAATTCAAAAAGAAAGTATTGCGGGGTTAAGGGCTAGTGTAATAAAACCTTCAAGCACAGACGACCCAATACCAAATAATAAGAAAAAGTATATCGTTCGCGCGATAGTGGCAGAAGGTGAAGAAATATTGGGGGCTCATGATGAAACATTGGAAAGGTAGAAAAGGGAAGACGGGTAGTTACATTATCCTTTCGTAAAATGGTAAAAACATTGACATTAACGAGTCTGAACGCATGTCCGATAAACTCGCTCCGTATCTAACAACCAATTTGTATTTGAGATATTCATATTTTTACAAGCTAGAACATATGGAGGAAACTAAAAGAGTTTTCTAAAATCGGTATAGATGTATATCAACCCACCGAATGTGATGTATGGTGGTTGAAAAAGGTACCAGCACACTATAAGGCAATGGGTAATAAACCAATGACAATAGGACTGTTTAATAATCACGCATTTCTGATAAAAAAACCTTAAAAACCTATCTAAAATTTACGCCTGCGATAATTCCAAACAGAAATTCACGAAAGCGAGTAATATGAAGAGACACGGACCAAAACGTATGAAAGGTGAGACAAAAGTAATATGTGATGGAAATTATTTAGAGCGCCCGCGTTCGTCGTTCTAGAAAGCGTTTTACCCAAAAACCCCCAAAAAGTTCTAACAGTTATGGGGCGATCGATTGGATGTACTCTGTGGAAAAGCAGGAGGGAATTCACATTCACCACGAACAGTGTGGACATGGGGGTGAAAGACGGATTTTAGGGGCTCCAGTAGATGGATACTGTACAGAAACCAATACCGTATATCAATATCACGGCTGTTACTGGCACGGGTGTGAGATTCATGCAAGGCATAGAAAAGAAGAACGCGCATCCACTATGAGAAGAGATAAATTTATTAGAAGCAAAGAATTCAACCTAGTTATGTGGGAATGTGAATTCCAAAGAACGGGTAAAGACATAAAGATCGGTTGCGACACTACTCTTTATCCATATCAGATAGTATACGATTTTGAGGCATATCTCAACCCAGAATTTGAAACTCTCGGTAATAATCTAAAGTACGAAGCTGAGCACGTTCCGGTAAGCGTTAGTATAGGAGATAATTTTTCAGGAACAGTAACTCATATTTGTGATAAAGATCCTGCAAAACTGATAGAAAAATTCGTAGAAGATTTGAAAGTCAGGGGAAAAGCTATAAGAGAAGAAGTATGGTCAAGGTATGGGTTTAATACAGAACATTTACGTAAAAATCAAATCTCCAAGATCGAACAGTGGATATATCAAGTACCGGTTATAGGTTTTAACAGCAGTAAGTACGATATAAACTTAATAAAGAAATATCTAGTAGGTGAACTGGCATCAACAACAAAGAAAGTAATGGTCGGAAAACGCGCAAACGCAACAATATTTCTATTTACTCCAGAGTTTAGATTTCTTGATATAATACTTTACCTAGGACCTGGTGTTAATTATGATAGTTGGATAAAAGCCTACGACTGCAAAGGACAGAAATCTTTCTTTCCTTACGAGTGGTTTGATTCTCCAGACAAAATGGATTACCCAGGACTACCGGATATAGAGAACTGGTATTCCAAACTATCTGGAAAAATGTTAATAGATGAAACAGAATTAAGTAAATGTCGTAGAATTTTCGAAGAAAAGAATATGAAAACTTTCAGAGATTGGTTGAAATATTACAACGATTTAGATGTAGCACCGTTCCTAGAAGTGGTGGGAAAAATGTGTGAATTTTATAAACACAGAGGTGTGGATATTTTCAAAGATGCGGTAACACTACCTGGAGTAGCTATACAATATTTATTGAGAGGAACCATTAAACCACCCACCACCAGTGCGGCTGATGTACATGCACATACGCGGGATGCACTATACGCACCAAAAGAAGAAACATACGAAATGATGAAAGGTGCTCTAGTCGGAGGCCCATCGATCGTATTTACAAGGTATGCCGAAGCGGTTGTTTCAAAGATTAGAACTCCAATCCAATCGCGATTGGGTGGTAAAACGTGTCAGGCCGTTTTAGGGTATGATGCAAACGCATTATATTTATCTACGTTAAATAAAGAGACGCCGTGTGGGAGAGAAACTATACACCATATAGATACCCCACATAACCCTAAAATTATTAAAAAGTTTTGTAAAATAGTTTTATATGGAGACTGGTTTGGGTTTGCGGAGGTGGATATAGAGGTTCCCAATAACTTAAGAGATAAGTTTTCTGAAATGTCTCCACTTTTTATAAATCGTGTTGTAGAGGTTGATGAAGTTCCCACACACACGTTAAAATATTTAAAAGATACTGGCCGAACAAGAGGAGATGGAAAAAAATTGGTGGGATCTATGACCGCCACTAAAGTATTGCTGTACGCACCACTATTGAAATGGTATTTAAAACACGGCCTAGAAATAACTGGAGTTCATCGGGTTATATATTAGATTAGTGGAAAACCATTCGAATGGTTCGCAAAAGAAGTTACAGCCACAAAACAAACGGGCGATGTAGAACCAAATAAGAAACCAGTAGCGGATATAATGAAATTATTAAGAAACTCGTGTTGTGGAAAAATGATAGAGGCAACAGAGAGACATTTAAATACGACATATACACAAAACGAAACCTGTGTTGACAAAGCATTAAGATCTGCATTCTTTGACGATTTGGAAGAGATAGGAGATGCGTACGAAATATCTTCAAGAAAACCCAGGTGTGCGGTAAAGAGACCATTCCATTGTGGAATAGCGGTTTATCAACTAGCTAAATTGAGAATGTTGGAATTTTACTACGAATTTCTAGACAAATACGTAACAAGAGAAGACTTTGAATTAATACAGATGGATACGGATAGTATGTATATAGGAGTTAGTGGAAAAACAATAGAGGACTTGATTAGACCTAACTTACTAGACGAGTTTGAAACAGAAAAAAAGAAATGGTTGGCTTGGGATAAATGGAGCGAAAGAGAGCCCGGACTTTTCAAAATGGAATTTAGCGGAGATAGGGCGATAGCGTTATCTAGTAAGTGTTATTTTATAGAAAAATTTAATTCCACTAATTTTGATAATTCAAAATAATTAATTAATAAAAACTCTGCGAAAGGAATGTCCAAGAGAACTAACAATTTAAATTGGGATATAAACGAGTACTAAGTGAAACTACAGAAGATGGAAAACACATTATAGATGTAGCACAAAATAGAGGATTTAAAATGAAAGACGGCGTTATGAAAACGTACTGTCAACAAAAATTAGGACTCTCGGCGTACTACGATAAAAGACGCGTGTTACCAGACGGAATACATACAGAACCTCTTTAATAAATCAAAAGACTCTGACGATCCGGGGGTAGCTGGGTGTCAGAAGGTACCATAAGAAGTTCTTCGCGAACAAACCCGCGAGATGGACCATCAGCCAAATAGTAGAGCACGGGCTCATCGGGTTTAGTAATAGATCGATCCAGATGATATACATTCAGAGACCACACGGGATCAGTAGCGCGGCGCCGTCCACCTTCGAGCTCTCCCGGTTGATATAGGTACCGGACGGCAACATCCGATGGAAGTCGTTGCTACGCTAAACCAACGGGTCGTCCGTGCGAGACGGCAGAGGGCTTGCTCGTCACCTTGTTAGACTTGATGGCATCTACGGGCTTCTTATTGATCAATCTGGCGAGACCACGGCGGGCAGCCTGGTCACCCACTCGGTCGATCGTGTATGAGGATCAACAAGTTCTTTGGCATATTGGTGTCCGAACAATCTCTCAGCCAGGGTTCGATTGAACCGCTCCACGATCCCCCGGTCTCGGTGGATGTTGACGCGGCCGCGTCTGACAGAAACGTTGTGCTAAGATAATAGATGAGAGACCGCGCCCATGAACTCGCGGCCGGGATCGACCTGAAGAAGATTCGGCCATTTGAGAGGACTCCTTTTACATATTCGGGAAAGAGCCTCGGCCACCTCCTTAGACTCTTTAGTGACCAACGGCTCAACGCCCTTATAACGACTCGCTACGTCAACGACTGTCAGTGCGTACTTGTACGTTTTGCGACCGACGCGATCGTGAGGGAGAAACAGGAGATCCGCTTGGTGAACTTGGTTAGGCACCGGCACGTCGAATTTCGGGCGCGGAATACTGCGAGGCGCGGGTAAATAGATCAGCCAGATGACCTGCTTCTTGAGCCTTTCCTTGGCAGCGTTTTCGGAAACCTTGGTCGCCGCGGCGAGGTTCTTGATGGCCGCGAGTCCCTTCCAGTAGCCGCGGGGACTGTAGTACGTGTTCGCTAGCTTGCGCGCTAAGCGAACCGATGGTTTGGTAACAAGTTTGTGCGTGTTCATCGTATGTGAAGTATTCTAATATATCGGACAATCTCCAACATGCCCTCGCCAGATCGTCCGGTAACTGCGTCGTTAATAATAAACCTTTGTTGGAAGTACAATTGCGATTGGGGTTAAGTTCTGAAGGAACTTGGGAAAGTCTAATTCATCCAATCTCGATTGGGAGGAATCTAACATCAGCTTTGCGAAAAGGGTGGCCGCTTTTTCATCCTCGCGCCACGTCTCGAGAGAATCTCGGGCCAGACTAATCATACCCTTTGCACCGGCTATGCGGTGTTTAAGGGCAGTGTAGCCTACATCAATCATAGCAAAATAAAGTTCGTCAACTAACATCGTTCTATATATATATAGTTTTAAAAAAATTTAAAATAATTATTTCAATCTCGATTGGATATAGTAGCTGACGATACCCACCACACCCATTCCCACGACGATGAACGTGATCTCGCGGTCTTTTTGGGCCTCTGACGGTACATAGAAATCTGAAAGTTGGGGCTCGGGATACAGTGGCGCGAGACTTTTCTGCGGATATGCCAGCGCGTACTCGCGGTTGGCTTCTTCAACGTTCTGGAAAGTTTGCGCAGCGTGATTCTCGCGCCAAAGCTCTTCGCTGATCCAGTCCAGATGGGCGGTTCGGTTTTTCGACCATGTTTCCTTTGCACTCTGAAGTTGTTCTACAGCTGAATCGTGCCGCTTGTGCTCCTCATCCGCGTCCGATTTTAATATTTTCGAGAATATAAAGTTGCTACCGCCGAACGCCAATGCGTTTAAAAGCGCACCACCTATCATTATTCCGATCGAAGCCATTATTTCCACATATTAACAGGTAGTATTCCAACTTTAATTAGGTAATCTCGGGTCCAAACTGAGGCCGCTACATCTAAGGTCACGAGCCCTACGTCTCTCACAGTAAAGTCCAATTTGGGAGCGGCCCTCCTAAGGCCATCTTTGCTAGTCCAGCATACCCTATACTGAGACCCGATATCACCACGGCGTCATAAAGCGCATTCACTATCATTTTACCATCGTTTTCAGCCATTGTTGATAATTATAATTATTGCATATAAAAGGGATCGCGATCAATGTGTAAATGGGGCGCAATCGGTTTCGTAACTTTCTTCGGAACCGCGGCTCGTTGTTTTTCCAATCGGGATTGGTGTAATAGGGGGTAGTTCCACACACACAGGACACCAACAACTGCCAGAACAACACCAACAACCCAACTCCAATTCGTGAATTGGGGGTGTTGGGGTTCAATCGGGTTCGTCCAATCTCGATTGGGTGTTGAGTGTGCTTCCAATCCGTGAATTGGGGGTGTTGTTGTAGCTGTCTTCAGATGTTTTGCTGTCTCCGTCCCCGATTGCAACGACTGTTTAGCCTCTCGAAGCTCGGCGAGTATTTTATCTTGTTTAACTTTTCGGGTGGCAGCCGCCGCCCGCCCAGCTGCCTGTCTCTTTGTTTTTTTTATGTCGTGCAACCGGATTCGTCCAATCTCGATTGGGTGTTGAGGGCTCCTGTGGAGCTGCAGCAATCTCCAATTGAACCCCCAACGTGCTCGGGTTCAACAGTGTTGAGTGTGGTTCCGTCACTCTCGCAGGTGTGTCTTGTGTCATCATTTTCTGAGCCTATAGTTCGTGGGCATATATGTCCAAATTGACAGTGTTTACCCGTGGTCAACGCGGTTGTCAGCGGAGCTAAGTACATTCCAAACTTGTGATAAATTGAGCAGCAGGCTGTTCTAAGAGTGTGTCCTATAAAAGGGTCATTCTCTAGATCGCGAATCAACCCCGCTGTGTTTGGTATAGGGAGAAGTATACTAACGGCGGTTGCGTACAAATGAATAGCCACTGATCCAATAGTTTTTGTCATCTCCGCACCTAACCTAGATTCGTATCGCGCATACATTTTATCAATCTCCGCATCTGACATCTTGTCCACCTGACAAACTGAGAGACGCCTACCGAGATAATTCTCCGATTGTCCCCCAGCAACCAGCACAGCTAGCCGCTCTCGTCGCGCCGCATTTTCATTCGTATCGGCAGGTGTTGCAAATCCCGATTGCTCTGTCGGAGTTGATGTTTCATTATCTTTCAGGAAAGACACCGTGTCGGCAGTCGGAGTTGATGTTTCTTCCATTAGCTGATCGAGAAGTTCGTCGCAGTTCATTATTGCTAATTTTCTTAAAATTAATTTAACTATTCTTACAAGTCTTATAACTTTAACATATTTATTTATTACACAAATAATAAAAGCGCACCACCCGATACTTATGATCACCGTTATGCTCGCAACAAAGTTCGCAGCGGAACACCAAATTGTTAACATTGTTAACCATTGTTCAGCATTTGTTCAACATTTGTTAAGCATTTCTTCAGCATTGTTCAACAATTGCTAAGCGTTGTTAAGCATTTACTCAGCAGTTACTAACGAGCGTTAAGTAATTGCTCAGTAATTAATTGATAACTTTATAAGCAGTTGGTTGATCAGTCTTTAGCAGAAGCTTGGCGTGCTTAGTTTGCGAAAGCATCTGTCGAACCTCCAGGCGCTCCTCGCGGGTTGTGATAACGTCATACTCTCGAAGACAGTCATCGAATGAGTCTCGGTCATTGCAGTGAAAGAGGGCGACCCATTTCGTTTGCTCGCGCAGATCCTTGAGGACGGCGTTGTACTTCTGAGTGGAGATCCATACGCTTTGCCTCGCATGACGGCCAGAAAATGCG
Source organism: Conchocele bisecta (assembly GCA_029237695.1). Taxonomy (NCBI): domain Eukaryota; kingdom Metazoa; phylum Mollusca; class Bivalvia; order Lucinida; family Thyasiridae; genus Conchocele; species Conchocele bisecta. The sequence goes on along the minus strand of CM055275.1, from coordinate 91,942,701 downwards.
AGTTCGGAGAGCATGTCCTTCTTTTTGGTCATCGCCGCCTTGGCCGAGCAATCGTCAATCACGTATAGGGTGGGCTCACCCTGGAATCTTTGGTATAAACCACGCAGCCAATCGTGAGGTCTGTCGCCGGGGTCAATGACGTATACCTCAGGGTCGTCCCATATCCACGGGCGCCGCTGATAAGTATCGTTGTGCCGCACAGTGGGACACAGGATCACAATGTGACGAAAAGCATCGCGGTAGGACCCCTCGAGCAAGTCGAGGATGAAAACCGTTTTTCCACATCCTGTCTGCCCACATATTATGGCAGAGTGAGCATCACAAACACCAATTTTAATTGGGTTAGAATGATTTAATAAATCAGTAGAGTGCTGAGACGTATCGACCATCTTCGATGTTGAGTTGTGCTTCTGTAATTATATATAAGTACACGTTCAATGGCCCGGCTCCATCCGTCTCTTTGGTTATCTGGATCGTCACACCCTCGCTAGCGTTCTCAACTTGGCGTCCGCTACCGTGCATTTGGTCGTCGTCGCTGGCTCGCATGTCTAACCATAACGCGTATTTGGTAGTCAGGAACTCCGCGAGGGAGACGGCCGAGAGTTGCAGGTCTTTGGCAACCGAGGCAACCTCCGGGGAGCGCTTAGATCCAGAAGCAAACTGCTTTCTGACTTCGTCCCACTGCTGGTGTGCGCGAAGACCCGCGCTGTAGAGTTGATTGGGGACTCCCTCGATCGTCACCTCCACCTTTGTGATTTTGGGGTTATAGAATTTGTCGGTTTTTCTAGCACCGAACGCGAACCGAGCATCCTCGAACAACATCAGTATACCTTTCATCGAGCGGGCGGGTACGTTGACATTAATATTCCACAATGTGTCGCTTTTGTCTTTCGTCATCTTGCGGTGACGAAGAACTCGGTCGTAAAGTATAGCAACGCGCCCAGCGTACTGGGATCTGATTAATCGCGCGAGTTCGGGCATCGTGACCATGTCGTACTCCAGCGAAACATTATCGATCGTATACGTCGATGTCATGTCGGTGGCTATGAGAACTCGGCCGTATTCGTTGAACGTTAGTTCGTATTCCAGGCGGTCAGCCAAAGCACTCTGATAGTAGGGCATGTGGCTCTCCAGCAACTCAAAGTCGAGCGGGATGTAGAAGCGGTTGCCGTAAGCGCCCGCGACCGCGTTGTCACTCGCGACGTTATCTGCCTTGTTACCAGCCCCGATTCTAAGTTTGGTTACGTTCTTATTTTTGCTGTTGTCAATACCCTGATAGACCGTGTTTTCGCGCTCTTGTGCCGTCATCCACAGGTCCTGATAGCAATGGTAGACGTCGCTGTCATCGATCGACATCACCTCATTACCAGAAATCTTTATCATGGTCTTCTTGACGATGGCGCGACCCAGGTTCTGAACGACGGTTCGGTCCGCGTCTGTTGACGTCAGCGAACTAGTGAAAGCGAGGCGAACAGTACCCGGCACAATGACGTCGCTAGCTCCGAGGTTGGGGAAGCGAACTAAGAGCTGCTGGTTCTGGTCGATCGTCGATGGGTTGTTCGTAATGACGACACTCTGTCTCACGCCTTTTGCCCCGAGGGGCTCCCACAGTCTGCGGTATGGTTTGAGTTTGCGACCGTATTGACTCGAAGACATAATTTAGTGAAACTATTAAACTCGTATGGTTTTGTCTTTAAATAAATTAGTAGTGTTTTTTTCTGTTCAATAATAATGTTTCAATATCTTTAAAAGCGATATCGTAGAAATGTATATTCGTAAACGAATCATTGGGTTTTAACAATTTTATATAATACACCTTAGTTTCATATCCGATACGCATTATCCGTCTTATTTTTTTGTATTTGCCTCTTGTATAGTTCGCATAATTGCCGGTATAATATTGTAAATGCAACGTTTTTATCGGAGCGTAATAAATTACGCTGATATTTCATGTATTCGATATCGCCTAGTGTTTTCAATTTATAGAATGTATATATAGGACTATAACCCCCGTAATCTTCGTAAACTTCTTCAACACAGCCATTATAAGCTTTCAATTCCCATTGTATTGTATTATCCATTTTCTCTAATAATATTTGTAGTGTTTTTTCTGTTCAATTTCCAATTTCTAATAATAATTTTCCAATTTCTTCGTTAAAAGTGATATCGTAGAAACGCATATCCGTAAACGAATCGTTGATTTTAAACTGTTTTATAAAATTAGTTTGATAATGTTTCGGTAGTGTTTCTCCGATCCTATTTAGTCAAATTTCATTACGCAAATTTGATCATTGTACCAGCGACATAATTGCCGGTATAATATTGTAAATGCAACGTTTTTATCGGAGCGTAATAAATTACGCTGATATTTCATGTATTCGATATCGCATACTGTTGTCATTTTACAGTGTTTTAATGCTGTAGAAACATCGTAAAATTCTTCAACAAAGACATTACAAGATTCCAATTCATTGCGTATTTTATTATCCATTTTGTTATAATATTTTATTATAACCTATTAAATTTATCTGTTCAATTGGACGTGAAAAAACATGATGTATTTATGACACCAATATAATTGGACTACAATACCACCACCAACTTTTGGTTGGAGGTGGTATAATTTTGACTCCCTCTTTTCAAAATTATTTTCTCCAAAAATTCATAAATTTGCTGTAGGGATATAATTTCCACGTTAACCAATTTTTAGGTTTTTCGGGGGTGGTGGGGGTAGTATATAGGGGTGGAAATGATACCACCGTAGGTGGTATCATTTTGACTCCCTATATACTACTCAAGTTGCAATTGTGTCAAAGATAATCAAATGAGACAAAGTCTATGCTGAAATTACAAATCAGTAGACTATGTTTGCCGTACTGAAAATTAAAGAGAAACACTTTTTATTAGGTTCTCATAATTTAACGCACAAATCTGGTAATAAAACAGAGCAATATAGGCCAGCTCAGCTTTATCAACCAGCGTTAGTACATTTGTAAACTAACGTAGTCTGACCAAGATTTATAATTCCCGTGGACGTAAAAAGGGAATTACGTTAATTATTTCTAACCATATCAAATAAAGATGAACTTATATTAAGTACAGTAGAAAATTGATCTCTCGAACAGGTCTCAAACCTCAACTGAGAATATATATTTGTATTTTAATTTTGTTTTCACAATTTTATAATTTTTATCAAAATAGCTATCAACTGATAGACACTTTATACCAACAATAAAACTGTGCGTATTTTTTATAATACATGTATATACTGCAGAAACTGGACTTCTAACAAGCGTTATTAGACTACAGGATCGTGCTATTTGATCAGGATCTACAATGGTCACAAATACCATAAGCCCCATTTTTCAAGTAACATGACACATAAGTATACCAAGCAAGTCAATTCGACTTCCAAAAGTTGTAAGTTCCATTTTATTTCCCAATGTCCAACATAGCCAGTCAAAACAAGAAGTAGCGCATTCACATGAAAACCAAGAAAACCAACATGATTGGCATGTTGACTTCCTCACCCATCAGTTAACTAATACTGGTCGGTGTTTGAAATGTTTCAATTTCATCAACATAATATTATATATGGATAAATGACTAACAACATCGATGGTATCCCAAGGATTTTAATTTTAACGTTGAAATAAAACACTATTAGGTAAACATATTTTATGTGGGATTTGCAAACAGGGCACGTTTTCTCGGGCACCTGTCCCCATTTGGAGAAGCGTAATATTGATGTTTTTAGCTGACAATATACAAGGCTGTACACAGGCCAAAAATTGGACGCTGATGTGTAAGTGTCATTTACCTCAAGATAAACTGGATTAGTTTTTATTTACTGATATTCATGCGCAAAATATCAGTAAAAACTAATCCTCCAGTTTATCTTGAGGTATCTTGGGATAACATTTAAAATATACAAATATTATTTAAAGGAGTACCGATATGATATATTTAAATCCCGTTAATATGCCCTGAATTTAACGAAATAAAACAATATAGGATAGTTTATCAAGAGAAACGAGCGATATACAGATTTTCAACCAGCATAGATAATTTCATACTGCATAGTTGACCAACATTTATAACGTAGACAAAAAAAGTAAATTATAATTACCATGTTACCGATAATTATTTATAGCTGTATACTGAACACAGAATAACAAGTGAAAATTATATAAATTACTTCTAGCTGCAATATTGACAATTACATAAATGCGAAAAATATTTTAATATGCTCCATAAACGTACACAATGAGCTGTAATAAATCAACAAAAAATGTCTGCTGTTTTGTAACCGCTGTAATGTACATGAACACGAGTCTGATCAGGGTTTGCACTGTTCGCTGTGAAGTGTTGACTACTTACACAGCCGCGAGTGGGGCGGTAGCAGAATCCTGGAACAAATTATGCAATACTGTGTGCCAGTACAATCTGATCAGGGCTTGTACTGTACGTTATTTAGTATGTACTGGGACTCAATATTCTATAATTTGTCACAGTCTGTACTACTAGTGTACAGATTAAAGTTTGATCAGACCGGATGAATGTCAACCACAACATAATCTCCTTCATTTAGAATTTTGTAGCTAACATTAGAATGTGGTCTGAGATATGAAGCCATGCCTGCTACCATAGATCGTATGTCTGTATGAAGATACAGACGTGTGAAGAATTGTCTCTTAATTGAGTAGTCTTGTCGGCATCTAAAAAATTATCACAAATCGCAGTTTGCACGGCAGTTAATAATTAACTGCTTTTAATTGGCAACCATGACGTTAGTTTCGGATTAACTGTGCACTTTGTTAGATAATCAGCAGTGTTTAAAATGAGCGCTTAATATTTCGGTGACAAATACACTCGTCTCCAATTATTAGCTTCAAAGTACGTGAAAATCAAAGTTTAATTTGGTTACTTTGTTCATAAATACTTTTACCGACAACACAGTCATGCCTCGGGTAACATACAATCGTCCCACCGCCGCTAAGCACCGTAAGCAGGTGCCCGTTTCAACGAATATCACGGAAAATGCCGAAGATTTCCGTGATACGCTAACTGGAAAATTAAAACAGATGGTGTCATTATTATTATCTAAAAAGGACCAAAATAATATTAACTTAGAAACATAACTTTTATATCAATAGATAGAAAAATGAATGAGCTAATTGAAAATACATGTGCATTTTTTTGTCACTATTCTTATAAAAAGAGATTTTGCAATTTTCCCAACGAAAATAGAGAAGAAAAATCACAATTTGCTATATAAATCATATAAAAACTACCGACTATGTTTAAAGCTAAAAATGACCAAAATATTTTTATTTTAAAAACACGATCGAAACATCATCATAAAGTATAATAATTGAAGTTTAAAATGTGACTTGTGCATTTTTAATCGGTTGTGTAGTTTAAAAGTTACGTAAGAAATGGTAATAGTCTCCTATATAATTACATGTAAAACTCGCCGCTACTGATGCAGACTTTCTACAGGTAAGGTGGCCGCGAAAGTTGGATATGATGGGGGTTCTGTACCACTTCCAGTTCTGGTCCCCCCCCCCCCCCCCCCTCCCCCGCACCCACCCCAACCCCCACCCAACGAACGGACCCCAGAACATGAAGTGCCAGAACCATCCTAGTATATACTACTGGGGTCTAGGCAGAACAAAAAATGATAAACAGGGTCTAGACTATATGCTCGGGGGAGGGGGGCTGGATGTATTGCTCGGAGCCATCAACCTGAGCGGGCCACTTCCCCCTACAAGCGGTCGGATAGGAACGCCGTTTAACTGCGCCAGAAATCAGCCGAATTTCGGGGTTCTTCGCCCCCTGCAAGCGTCGGATAGGAACGCCGTTGCTAAGGTAAACAACAGCATTACAACGGCGGTCGGATAGGAACGCCGTTTAACTGCGCCAGAAATTAGCCAATATAACATTAGCATGCCTTAAATTCCCAGCACCCTTTCTCGGAGCACCCATGTCGCTTGGTAATTATTGTGTCGGAACGGCAACCAAGGGGCGAGCACAAGGGACGGCCCACAGCCTAGCCGACCAAAGGGATCGCCCCCGTCACTCGGAGAGCAAGTCGAACGAACAATGCACAAATGGCACTGCGGCTACAAAAAATAATGTGCGCATTTCACGAAAAAAAAAAGAAAAACAGATCTCTTGCCGAAAGTTTTATGTTTCGTAAGGTGGCGCCGATGGAAATCTGAAGGAACTGGCGCTCGGGCAGTATGGTGGCGGGCCCTCCTGCTGTTGTTGCTGCAGACAGGCGAACAAGCATATTACGTCTCGATCCGGGCGAGAAGAGTTATTTTGTGTCGTCATCTCCCGCATCGCACCCTTTAACTCCCGGTACCTGGCCATCTCTTCGACGACCAGTTTGAACTCACTATCGGATATATCGTTGTCGGATATTGCGTTCCACACGATATCGTCGATACTGTTTTTCTTCCACCTCGCAAGAACTGCTATTCGGTCGTGCTTGCGACTCTTGACCTCGAGCTTGCGGGCCACCAGTCTACTCGTCGTGCAAAGTAGGCATGCCCCTGCTGCGACCGCACTCAATGCCAATCGGCGCGGCCGCAAAGACACACTTCCTATCCCGCTCACAACGGAAGCTGAGGCTAGCGTGGTGTTCACCCCCTCGACGACATTGACTGCCCGCCTATATTGTTTTGCATTACCTATTCGTGTCTCTCCCTCATGCTGTAGAATCTGTTGTATCTCGACAATTCTGGTCATCCTAAAACATGTCGGGTCAGCCACCCCGGACGGCAACTTAGGATATAGTTTTTCGGCATTCATCATAAATCAAGCTCGATCAACACATTCACAACAGTTGAGCTCGACGAACTCGGATTTGGCGCACTTTTGGTCATGAAATTTACAACACTACCAGCTGCTACTTCAATTGGCGTGTCGAATATCGTAAACGCAGATCCAGTCAACAAGACGCGAGCAGGAGACGAAGCGGCGGCTGTGGCAGCCTATCTCTGTATGTCCGTCTCATCCAGTCGGCAAGACGGCGAACAGTCCATGCACCACCATGTACGTTAGGTGCTTGCTAAGCTTTCGTTTTTCGACATAGCAAGCATTCTGAAAATGTGGACTATATCGGATTACATAAAATAGAAGTCACGTAATTGAAAACATTTATGTTTCTCATGTATATGTGATCTATGGAGACTGAGTATGGTTATATACTGGGAGCCTTGTATTCATAAGTGAACAACAGCCACCCGCTGACAAAGGGATATATCCTTGATCAGATGTTCATTCTGTGTTTGTCGTGCGAGTAGCTATCTCTGAGACTGAGCGGTGAACAGTGTAGAACCTGAGCATAGAGAATACCAGGCTAGTGTCTTTGATATCAAGTTTATCAGGCAAGGCTAGGAAACGCGTAGGAATTCCGAGGCTTGCCAAAGAATTCCTACCGTTTCCGAGCCGAGCCTGATAAACTTGATATCAAAATACACTAGTCTGGTATTCTATTTATCAGGTAACGTTTTATGCTCGAAAATCACCACAGATGACGTCGTTATCTATGGACAGAACGAGGACTTGTTTACGTTGCGTCCTTACACTGACGTCATTCGGTAACGTCACGTGACGTCAACCGAACAATGGAACGTCAATACAGGGCAGGTTACCTGATAAAGACTGCACCATGGCACAGGTTGATCGGGGGCTATGCTGGGAGCTATGCTGGGAGCATGGTATCGAAATATTAAGGTCCTTTTCTCAACGGATATCCTGCAAACGATCCATATCGGTTTTGTGAACATGTGACTCTTGCAAATAGACTGAGTACCTGGATTAACTTTTATGTGACAGAGAGGCGAATGACGTAGACCCTGATCATAATGCACAAGGACGTAGGTTGATCTGGGGCTATACAAAATTCATACTTAAACGTTTAATTTTATATGACCGAGAGGTGAACAGTGTAAACCCTGAGCGGACTGCTGATGAGCTGGGGCTATGCTGGGTACCCGGTACTAAATTCGTAATATCCTTCTCCAAGCGGACATCCTGCATACGATCCATACAATGTGTAGGTTTTGTGAACCTGATGCAAACTGACTAGGTTCCTGGTTTAATTTATGTGACTGAGAGGCGAACAGTGTAGACCCTAATCAGACTGCGCAGTGGCGCAGGCTGATCTGGGGCTATGCTGGATGCCAGGTACAGAAGTCCTAATTAAGGATTTTTGTTTGTGACTGAGGAACCGAACAGTGTAGACCATGAGCAGACTGCGCAGTGATGCAGGATAATCTGGGTCTGTGCTGGGTGCCAGGTACAGTAGTCATACTAGAGGTCCTTTTTCTCAGCGGACACCCTGTATACGATCTGTATAAGTTTTGCGAACCTGTGATTGGTGCAAATTGACTGGGTTCCTGATATATGTTTGTTGGCATAACGAGTCCTACATATAGATGGTTAGCCAGTGGTTCATGTAGTTTATTTTCGATGATGGAATTGCTATAAACTAGACCGCCTAGCGGAGTACTATACTGGTCGCTACCACGCATCTCCCTTTATTGTCATGTTACATGTATCACTTCCACCACTACAAGCATGTATACTAATAATTCCAGCACAAAAATATTTACACAATTCCCTAACATTTGATTGGCTCGTAGCAAGTCTCTGTTCAAAATTTATTTCCCAGTAAACTCCCACGCCGAACTACTTTCCGTAACCGTGAGGCGCAGTTAAAATAATTCTTAAGAAAACGGAAAATAAACACATTTTCTTGATGAATTAATTTAATATGCTGGAATTATAAGGAATGAATGGCCTTTTTGTGGAATTTATCGGGGATATAAACTTGGAAAAGTCGCGGGAATACTGGACGAGGCCTTCCGGCCTTCGTCCAGTATTCCCGCGACTTTTCCAAGTTTATACCCCGATAAATTCCACAAAAAGGCCATTCATTCCTATAATAACATTTGTAAAGGTGTAGATACAGATGAGCCGGCTCTAAAAAACAAAAGGCCTGCTCCTCAGATCAAAAGCTGAATGGGTGGAGGGCGCTGGAAAAAATACAAAATATTTCTCTAATTTGCAAAAAAAAAACGATCAGAAGAACGCACAATTAAACAACAAAACATAAATAACAGCATGGAAACAAATCATATTAATACTTTAAATCACGTGAAGCAATATCATGAAGGTATTTATAGCGAAGATCAAAAGATAGATAATGAAGATAGTAGTTTTCTTAATTCAACAGAGCAAAAGCTAAATGCAAATGAAAAACAATCATGTGAGGGTCTCATAAACGATCACAAATGTCAATCAGCTATAAAGGAAATGAAAAATATGAAGATATAAAACAATATTACATAAACTCAATTAATTATTCTTTTGAAAATGGATCATTGACTGAATTACAAAAGCAAGGAATAAGGATTGTATTACCAAAAAAGGATAAAATCACGCTTTACATTGACAATTGGAGACCAATTTCACTTTTAAATGTAGATTACAAAATTGCCACAAAAGTAGTAATAGCCAATAGAATAAAACAAGTACTAAATTCACTAATTAATGTCAATCAGACTGGATTCATAAAAGGCCGTTATATTAGAGAAAATGTAAAAACACTCATGGAATTAATTGATGAAGTGAATGAAACAAAAAAAATCTGGACTTATATTTTTTGCTGATTTTCAAAAAGCATTTGACAGCTTATATCATAAATTTATAATTAAATGCTTAAAGCATCTTAACTTCGGGGAATCACTTATTCAATGGGTCTCTTTATTCTACAAAGACGCGAAAAGCTGTATCTCTAATAATGGTCATGTATCAGATTATTTCAAAATTAACAAGAGTGCCGAAGGTCACAATATACGCCCGTCGAGGCAATGCCAGTTAACAAGGGGAGATAACTAATGTTGACGTGATAAACATGTAAACCAAATTTGGTTACGATCCGTCAAGTAGAACTCGACTTATTGCGTTGACAAGGATATGGAGTCCGACAATTAAAAGTGACATACGTCATCATAATCAATAGACTTCTTCGTCTTGCCGTGATCAACATGTATACCGAATTTGATTTCGATCGGTCAAGTAGAACTTGAGTTATTGCATGGACAAGGATACAGAGTGCGAAAATTAAAAATGAATGCCAAGGGGAGATAAGTATCGGAAATTTTTCAAACGCAATAGGCTTCTTCGTCTTGCCGTGATAAACATGTATACCGAATTTGGTTACGAGCGGTGAAGTAGAACTTGAGTTATTGCGTGGACAAGGATACAGAATGCGAAAAATAAAAATGGCCGCCAAGGGGAGATAAGTGATCGGAAAGTTTTGAAAATCAATAGGCTTTTTCGGCTTGCCGTGATAAAGATGTATACCAAATTTGGTTACAATCCGTCAAGGAGAACTATAGTTATTGCGTGGACAATCTGTGCCCGCCAGCACGCAGCCCGTACAAGATGAATACATAATACGTCCCGTTTTTTCAAACGGGCGTATAAAAATGGGAAAATGAATTGAACGTTCAGAATATTGATTGGAAACATATGTTTTCGCTACCTTGCAGATGTACTATAAGTACCAAACTGAGAGCATTTCAGTATAAATACCTAATGAGAATCATTCCAAACACTTATTTGTTATTCGAATGCAAGATAAAACCATGCAACTTGTATGAATTTTGCCATAATATGTCAGTGGACTCTAATAAACACATGTTTTGGGAATGTTTAATCATTCAATCATTTTGGACGGATATAAATCAACTGATAAAATCAAACGTAAAGGGATATAACTTGAATTTAACTTATGAATACATCTCATTTTGCAATATTAACATATTATCCAAACACAAATCTATCTTAATTAGTTTCATTATTCTGTTAGCAAAATACTTTATTTTCAAATGTAAATGTTCTTCAACAATACCTACTTCAAACTCATTTAATCTCTGCCTTCTACAAACAATTTCAATTGAAGAAACAATAGCAATTATGAAAAACAAACATGAACAGTTTAAGTCAAAATGGAATGGCTATTTATAACTAAACTAGATAACTAGATAAGTAACATAGTGCATATTATAATGAGGTTGCCTAATATTACCTTATTGTTTTTCTTCCACAGTGATCATATTAAGCCCAATAACTGCCCTATAATATACCCCTATCCCAATATATATATGTGTGTACGTGTATATATATATTTATATATATATATATATATGGTATGTATTATATATATTATTATATATATATATATGTTTATGTATATATATATTACATTTTATATTTATATATAGATGTGTATGTGTGTATATATATATATATATATACATATAACACCCTATACTATACTATAATAAACTCATTGTTGCCCTCATAGATACTGGTACATTTCTGCATGTCATTTATCATGCCGATAAGGCGGTACTCTGACAATAATTTAACATATATATTTCTTTTATCAGAATATAGCCAGATCGGTTGAATACTTGTACAACTGAATTGTAATTGTATAATGCATGTATGTATAAGTGTATATTATGTGTAACAAAGAGAAATAAAAAAGGAAATTACAAAAAAGACGGCGAGCTGGAGACGCAGCAGCAGCCGTGACCGCCCATCTCTCCCTCCCTCTTTCTCTCTCTTCTCCCTCCCTCCCTCCCTCCCTCTCTCTCTCTCTCTCTCTCTCTCTCTCTCTCTCTCTCTCTCTCTCTCTCTCTACTCTCTCTATCTCTCTCTCTCTCTCTCTCTCTCTCTCTCTCTCTCTCTCTCTCTCTTCTCCTTCTCTTCTCTCTCTCTCTCTCTCTCATCTCTCTCTATATATATATCTCTTTCTCTCATCGAAACACACGCGGCAGACGCGCTGCGTTCACAGCGGCCACCTCTCGCTGTCACTCCCTCTCTCCTCTCTCTTATCGAGTCAGCGCGACGCAAGCAGGAGACGCACAGCAACCGCTGTGTCGTTAATGAAGATTTGGGTAAGATTTTGGTAGATTTGGGTAAATCGTGCTGCCGCTCTCAAGCAGTCGGCGAGGCGCTCTCTCTCTCTCTCTCTCTCTCTCTCTCTCTCTCTCTCTTTCTCTCCCTCTCTCTCTCTCGTAAATCGTGCTGCCGCTCTCAAGCAGTCGGCGAGGCACTCCCTCCCTCTCTCCCTCCCTCTCTCTCTCTCTCTCTCTCTCTCTCTCTCCCTCATCTCTCTCTCTCTCTCTCTCTCTCTCTCTCTCATCTCTCTCTCTCTATCTCACTCTCTCTCTCTCTCTCTCTCTCTCTCTCTCTCTCTCTCTCTCTCTCCTCTCTCTCTCTCTCTCTCACTCTCTCTCTCTCTCTCTCTCTCTCTCTCTCTCTCTCCTCTCTCTCTCTCTCTCTCTCTCTCTCTCTCTCTCTCTCTCTCTATATATATATATATATATCTCTTTCTCTCATCGAAACACACGCGGCAGACGCGCTGCGTTCACAGCGGCCGCCTCTCGCTGTCACTCCCTCTCTCTCTTATCGAGTCAGCGCGACGCAAGCAGGAGACGCACAGCAACCGCTGTGTCGTTAATGAAATCTCTCTCTCTCTCTCCCCCTCCCTCCCTCTCCCTCCCTCCCTCCTATCTCCCGCCTATCTCTGTCTCTCATCTGTGGCCGCCTATCTGACGCGTGTCCCATCCAGTCGGCAAAACGAGAGCAGGAGACACGCAGCGGTCGCGGTCACCGCCTATCTCTGTCAGTCTCTCACATCAAGTAGGCGAATCGAAAGAAGGAGACGCGCAGGGTTTAACGGCCTATCAACAGCTAAGGTCATTTAAGGCCGGGTCAATGGGTTTAGTACTAAATCCCATATATTACCTGTACAAGTACATGTACATGTTCAAGTACATATACAAATGGGGGGGAAATCCCAAAATCAGAACAAAATATTTATAAAAACAAAACTAATAATCCTGATCTGGTGCCAGGTCCTCGCCACATCAGAATCACTTGGCCGCTCCAAACAGAATAACAGAATCACTTGGCCCCTCTAAAAAGCAGTAGGATCAGTAATAATCTCACTACTTTTATAATGGGCAATAACCCAATTCAACTCCCAGGTAACAAAAGAGTCAAAGATAAAAACCTACCTGAGGGCCAAACCAGGCAAATCGTGATTCCTATCAGGAGGAACCCCTACCGTTAATTTACACCGTCTCATTCGCCCGACCACCACCCACTCCAGTAGGCAAGACGCGAACAGGAGACGCGCAGTGCTCGCTGTGGCCGCCTCTCTCTATCTCTCTCCCATCCAGTCGGCAAGACGCGGCAAGCAGGAGACGTAGCAGCTGCTGTGTCCACCTCTCTTTCTCTCTCTCTCTCTCTCGTCCAGTCGGCAAGACGCGAGCAGGAGACGTGCAGCGGCGGCTGTGGCCGCCACTCTCTGTCTCTCCTCTCTCTGCGGTCACAGCGGCCGTCTCTCTCTCAGTCTCTTATCGAATCAGCAAGACGCGAGCAGGAGACGCGCAGCGGACCGCCTTTCTCTGTCTCGACACGAGCAGGAGACGCGCCACGGTTGCTGTATCTCTATGCACGGTTGTTGCACTATCTCTGCCTGTCTCTCTCATCAAGTTGGCGAGACGAAAGCAGGAGACACGCAGCGGGCGCTGTGGCTGCCTCGATCTGTCGCTCGCAATCACCGCCTCTCTATGTCTCTCTCCGTCTCTCATTCAGTCGGCAAAACGCGAGCAGCAGCGGCTGTGGCGGCTGTGGCGGCCTCTCTGTCTGTCTCATCCAGTCGGCAAGACGCGAACAGGAGATGCAGCGGCCGTTGTGTCCGCCAATCTATGTCTATCTCCGCCTCCGTCTCTCTCTCTCTGATACTCTCTTCTCTCTCTCTCATCCAGTCGGCAATACACGAGCAGAAGATGCAGCGGCCGTTGTGTCCGCCTATCTCTGTCTCTCCCCGACTCTCTTCTCTCTCTCATCCAGTCGGCAAGACGCGAGCAGGAGATGCAGCGGACATTGTGTCCGCCTATCTCTGTCTATCTCCGCCTCCGTCTCTCTCTCTCTCTCTCTCTCACACTCTCTTCTCTCTCTCTCATCCAGTCGGCAAGACACGAGCAGGAGATGCAGCGGACATTGTGACCGCCTATCTCTGTCTATCTCCGCCTCCGTCTCTCTCTCTCTGACACTCTCTTCTCTCTCTCTCATCCAGTCGGCAAGACGCGAGCAGGAGATGCAGCGGACATTGTGTCCGCCTATCTCCGTCTCTCTCTGACCCTCTCTTCTCTCTCTCTCTCATTCAGTCGGCAAGACACGAGCAAGAGATGCGCAGTGACGGCTGTGGAGGCCTCTGTCTCTCATTCAGCCGGCAAAAATGATGAAAAAAATATTTTTTAACAAAAATATCAATTTTTCAACAAAAATATCAATTTTTCAACTGAGCCATTTTTTCTACATGTTTGTATTCAATTCTATATAGGGTACAGAGTTTGTGTACACAACTCCTCTGAAACCATTCAGTCAATTGATCTGAAACTATACACACGTCTTCTACACATATTGAAGATGTGCACCTTGGTGATTTTTTGGCGAATTTTTTTTTTTTTAAGCAGCATATTTTGTGACTTACGCAGCATATTTTGTGACTTACGGCACTCTGGTTATATTTTGCATTCCTTCACAATAAAAACATGGGTTGACAGAACTTTGAAGCATTTCCAATGGAAATGATTCTAATGTGCTGTCAAATGACGTTTTATCATGAAAAAATGAAAATTGAAAATAAACAGCGGACGACCAAATTTAATTTAGCAGTGTAAGGGATAATACCTGTTGCTAAATAGGTGATAAATTAAAACTGACACAATTCATCATTTGGCAATTTATTCAGGAATATAATATGAATATATAATGACGATTGATTGTGTGACGTGACTGTTATGACTATTACACAAAACGGCTGCACAGTATAGACCTTTTACAGGGATTCCGCTGGCGATCGCCACTTTCGCAATTGGCGATAAAAATAAACAATTGGCGATAAAAAATTACAAGTTTCGGGAAAAAAATCCAAAAAAATAATTTTTTTTTTGGATTTTTTTTTTCGAAAGTTGTAATTTTTTATCACCAATTGTTTTATTTTTTTTCTGAAGTGGCGATTTTTTTATTTTCCCCAGCGGAATCCCTGCTTTTATCGGCAGTAAATGTCCGCAAGCAGCATTCTTGCGGGGTCGATAGCAAAATAAAACATTTTACACATAAAATGTACATTACTGATAAATCTCTTCAAACATATTCACATAAAATATACGGGTTCATGCTAATATAGACGTAAGATATATCATCGTTTATACAGTATATAACACATGTAAAATACGTGTAATTGCAATGCAAATATTGTAGGAATGTCACAAATATCATAAGGCCAATTTCTCCAGTTACATATCAGTTTTTTTGTTTGTGTATTGGTGTTTAATGGCATATCAACAGCTAAGGTCATGTAAGGCCGGGCAAACGGGTTCAATCCCATTTTAACCTGCTGTATTGGGCGGAAAATCTCAAAATCAGAACAGAATATTTACATCAAAAAAATATATATTCAGCCCTGAAATTAGAATAACCCGACGTGGTACCAGGTCCATACCACACCAAGGTCACTTGGCCCCGTCCCCTAAAATAGGATTACGAATAATCGTAATACTCGCATAAGGGGTATAAACAGATTCAACAGTCGCATACAAAATGCCAAAGACATGTGAGGGCCAAACCAGGTCTCCAGTCGGCATAACAGATCAGAAGCTAGACTGGTCACAAATACCATAAGCCCCATTTCTCCAGTCACATATCAGAAGCTTGACTGGTCACAAATACCATAAGCCCCATTTCTCCAGTCACATATCAGAAGCTTGACTGGTCACAAATACCATAAGCCCCATTTCTCCAGTCACATATCAGAAGCTTGACTGGTCACAAATACCATAAGCCCCGTTTCTCCAGTCACAGATCAGAAGCTAGACTGGTCACAAATGTCATAAGCCCGTTTCATCAGCCCCGTTTCTCCAGTCACAGATCAGAAGCTAGACTGGTCACAAATGTCATAAGCCCCGTTTCTCCAGTCACAGATCAGAAGCTAGACTGGTCACAAATGTCATAAGCCCCGTTTCTCCAGTCACAGATCAGAAGATAGACTGGTCACAAATGTCATAAGCCCTATTTCTCCAGTTATAGATCGGAAGCTCGACTCGTCCAAAATAGCATAAGCCCCACAGTCCCCATTTCTCCAGTCACAGATCAGACGCTCGACTGATCACAATACCACAGTCCCCATTTCTCCAGTCACAGATCAGACGCTCGACTGAACACAAATACCATAAGCCCCATTTCTCCACTAACAGATCAGGGGCCCGTTTCACTAAACTTCGTACGACTAAAATGTTCGCAAGTGCAAAATTTCACATTAACGATGTTTTCTTGTAAACAATTATTGGATTTACATTTATTGAGCATAGGCTGCATATGTAAATCCATCAATTGAAATTTACAGACGATCCTAAATTTACACTTACAAACATTTTAGTCATATGAAGTTTAGTGAAACGCACCCCAGAAACGTACCACATCAGGCCCGTAGCCAGCGGGGGTCGGAGCAGTCGGACGACCCCCCTGCCCAGCCTCGAGGTCCACTTTTTTAACCTCGAGGTCCACTTTTTAGAGCCCCCTGGATACCTCAGGCCCCTTGGGCCTTCAAAACGACCCCCCCTTCAAACAGGTCTGGCTACGGGCCTGCACATATCTGGCGGTGACTGGAGGAATGGGGCTAGGTATTCTGATCCTGTGGACAAAAACCCACAAACATTTACTCTTTCACCTCCTAAGGCTAAGTTACTAGTGTCCGTCTCACGAAACCTGCCCAAATTTTACAGGCTATATAAACAATGGAAAAACATATTTTTTTATATTAAATTATAGCAAAATTTAAATAAACTTTGCGCATCTACTCATCATAAGGAAGCTACATACCAAGTTTCAAGTGTGTAGCTAGCACAGTTTAAAATAATTTTATTTTGCGACGAAAACCACTTAACAACTGTTACAAACAGTGTAGATCCTGATTATCGTGCTTCGTCTAGATTTAGCAAATACAGACAGAGGTCTGTAGCACACACTTCGTAAAACTATTTTGTTTTGTTCTTTGCAAAAGAAGCTAATGAACGTCAGTTGAGATTCTATATCCATTTAGCATCGGATCACACGTCTTACGGATCAGGGGCCCGTTTCACTTAACTTCGTACGACTAAAATGTTCGAAAGTGCAGAATTAAAATAGTCTGTAAATTTCAATTGATGGATTGACATTTATTGAGCATAAGCTGCATATGCAGCCTATGTCAATAAATGTCAATCCAATAATTGTTTATAAGAACATATTGGTAATATGAAATCTACAGACTATCATGATTTTAGACTTGCGAACATCTTAGTCGTACAAAGTTTAGTGAAACGGCCCCCAGTATAGGCCCAATGCTGAGACCGACTATAGGCCCAATGCTGAGCCTGACTATAGGCCCAATGCTGAGCCCAACTATAGGCCCAATGCTGAGCCCCCTGACTATAGGCCAATGCGAGCCCGACTATAGGCCCAATGCTGAGCCTGACTATAGGACCAATGCTGAGCCTGACTAATAGGCACAATGTTGTGCATTTTCTTTGATACAAGACACGCCATGCTATTTTGTACATAATAAGAACATAAGGTTTTTCATGAAATATCTTTACAGCAACTGTGATATTTTTGGTAAACGACGTCATAGCAAATATAAATCTTTGTCGACTTGCGACGTAATTTACCAACAATATCATAATTTACCAACAATATCGTAAATTACTAACAATATCGTAAATTGTGTAAATAGTTTTCATGAGCTATCGCACATGTTCTTAGGTATAATTCCATCACAAAAATATGTACACAATTCCCTAACATTTGATTGGCCCGTAGCAAGTCTCTGTCCAAAATTTATATCCCAGTAAACTCCCACGCCGAACTACTTTCTACAGGTGCGCTGTCAGTGCTGTAAATGTAAACAAATGGCTGCCGTCTGTCAAAATAAACATATTTTCTTGATGAATTTATTTCAAATGCTGGAATTATAAGGAATGAATGGCCTTTTTGTGGAATTTATCGGGGTTATAAACTTGGAAAAGTCGCGGGAATACTGGACGAAGCGATAAAAAATTACAATTTTGAGAAAAAAAAATCAAAAAAAAAAGAATTCTATTTTTTTCTCTCGAAAATTGTATTTTTTTAAAGCCTCGTCCAGTATTCCTGCGACTTTTCCAAGTTCATACCCCGATAAATTCCACAAAAAGGCCATTCATTCCTATAATAAAATCACATGGCGTGTCTCATATGTGGCTATGGCTGGAGAAATGGGGCTTACAGGTTTTGCAACCAGTGTAGATCCAGATCAACCTGTACATCTGCACAGTCTGAGAAGGGACTTCATTGTTCTTCCTTGAAACAAGCATAATAGATCGTTATCAGGCTACAGGCTATGGGTACACTGGTAACAAATCCCATAAGCCCCATTTCTCCAGTCACAGACACATATGTGCCTGATTATTTAACGCTCAACTGCGAATGTGATGACTTGCGATTCATCGTTAAGATATGCACTCCACTCTTACAACCTCCCATTAATGCCCTGACGATCAGCCGAATGATCGACGGAAGTGCTTAACCAGACTTGCTGAAAGTTCCATTCCATTAAAAATGGTCTACTAGAACGGAAACGCTGTTTTTGCCAACGTGACTCTGCGAAGCACTTTCTTGGCCAGGTAACATCATGTTCTGCCACTGGGTAGGATGACCTACAACAAACAAACAAACAACGCTTACAACGAATAGAATATCACTTTGAAGTAGAGGATTTATATTACATTCAAATTGCATGGCCTACGAATAGTGATGAACACGCTAGTTCAATAACCGATTATGTAACAACTGTATATCGGACATAATTTACACATTTAACTTTGAGTATATTGCAGACATGTGTGTTGAGTTATGAACATCGTTTAAAAGGCACAGCCACCCAGAGCTCGAGTTAAGATACGTAATTTGACCAAATATTTGACGTATTTTTCTTAGTTCTTCACCAAAAATGGCAAGTTGGGAGTTCTTTAGAATCGTCTCAATGAGACGATTCTAAAGCACTCCAAACTTGACATTTTTGGTGAAGAAATAACAAAATTCCCCCGAAAATTGATCAAATTACGCACCTCAACTGGAGCTCTGCAGCCACTATATCGGAACTCCTTGAAGGTCTCTCGGACATACCTGATGGAGAATCGGAGGACTTGAGTGCGAACGACCAGCTGTCGGGGTTCACGGAGGCGCAGTGGGGCAGGCGGAGTTCCACGGGCAGGTTAAACTGAAGACCATGGGGGCCACACATCACCAGCGGGCTCAGTAGGGTCTCTCCTGCAATAAAACGGGTGAAAGCTAGCAAATTAGGAGGATTTTTAGCTCACCTGTGCCAGTACATGGGAGTAAAATATTCAGCCTGTTAATGTTATTAACACATTTGAACGTTTGAACCGGAAATTATCGTCAACTGTTGTTTCATATTTTGTATTTTTCCTCAATAAAAACATGGTTTGACAGCAATTTAGAATCATTTCCAATAAATAATTCTAATGTGCTGCCAAACCATGTTATCACAATTTCAAACGCTTTCTTCTACTGAACCGATGGACCGATGTTGGTAAAACCGAGATCATCTCTATGGTGATCTATGTTTATCATTGTGTGACGACCTCCATTTTAACAAATCTGAAAATAGAAGTTTTCAGATTTGTTAAAATGGAGGTCGTCACATAATCCAAGATGGCTGCCATAGCAAAGTACCAGTAGGCCACATTTTTAAATACAATTAACATGTCGTATATTAAATTGAAGGTATCGATGAGACTATGATCACTATGGTGTAATTTCAAAATCAAATGATGTTCTCCAAGATGGCCGGCAAAACGTAATCCTTTTGTTAGAGATTTCAAAAGTTTTCTTCTAACTAAACGCTTGGCCAACACTGGCCAAACGTCACAGTTATCGAAAAAACACGACATGGCACCGTTCAGAAACCACGTGATCCAACACCCTGCAGGAGTTACCCACCTTTCTCTCTGTCCAGCGGAGGTAATATCGTGTTGTCGCGGCACACCTTGAAGTAGATCTCCTGTTCTTGGTCGCCGTCCAGCGCCCCCTGGGGGATCACGATGCTCACCCCGGTCTCCGGGGATTCCAGGACCCCACCTAGCGACGTGAACACACCCTTTGCCGTGGCAACCACCGTGTGATTCTCGTCGATTTCCAGTGATGGGTCGAACCTGAACATATTTTTGCATCATTTTCTGGTACACTAACGACGTGAATTTTCTACATTAGTATTTTTCAAAAACATCGTGAGTGGAAAGGTAAGGCATCTATAGAAACCTGTGTGGGTGGCAGATATGAGCATGTGATGGGTAATTTAACGATGTATAATGTATTTAATCCATTTCACGATGAGGATATACATGTACCATTGTGTTTGTGGAAAATCATACATGTTTCTTTATAAGCTTAGAAGTATATGTCGCAACCACCATTTGAACCGTCTCATTAGACTTTCATTTTAGACTCACATATACTTTCATTGAGAAACAACAAAAAAAAAAATAAAATATACCCATAAAAGCGTATTCCGAATGTAATGGGTTAATTACAGTGAGGTTTAACATCAATTTAACAACTAGATGGCCGCGGCCCACATGTCATGCCGGCAGAGGCTTTGATAGTACATGTATACCGAAAAACTTTAACCCGGACGAACGTCTTACGTACGCCAATGTGCATTGGCGTACGTATAAGACGTTCGTCCCGGGTAAAGTTCAGTTTTTTCGGTATACATGTACTATCAAAGCCTCTGCCGGCATGACATGTGGGCCGCGGCCATCTAGTTGTTAAATTGATGTTAAACCTCACTGTAATTAACCCATTACATTCGGAATACGCTTTTATGGGTATATTTTTTTTTTTTTTTTTTTTTTTTTTTTCTCAATGAAAGTATATGTGAGTCTAAAATGAAAAAAAGCTACAAAAAGCTAGTGGTTTGGAAGATTTAAATCTTTAAGTAATGACCGATACAAGCATCTAAAACCATGCATGAAATGCAAGCAGCTATGGGATAAAGATGATTGTTAAAAGTTTAACCCTTGAAACATTGTATTAAATAGTGTTGTCTGCTCTTGAATTTTTACAAAACAACAAAAACATGTATTGGCAGCAAATGAGAATTGTCTCATGGCGTTGATTCTCATGTGTTGTTTTGCTTTAAAAGTTTGTTTGTTTGTTTGTTAGGGTTTAACGGCCTATCAACAGCTAAGATAATTTAAGGCCGGGTCAATGGGTTTAGTACTAAATCCCATATATTACCTGTACAAGTACATGTACATGTTCAAGTACATGTACAAAATGGGGGGAAAATCCCAAAATCAGGACTGAATATTTACATCTGAATATCTGATGCCAGGTCCTTGCCACACCAGAATCACTTGCCCCTCCCAAAAGCAGTAGGATCAGTAATAATCTTACAACTTTTATAATGGGCAATAACCCGATTCAACTCCCAGGTAACAAAAGAGCCAAAGATAAAAACGTACCAAACCAGGCAAATCGTGATTCCTATAAGGAGGAAACCCTACCGTTAATTTACGCCGTCTCGTTCGCCCGACCACCACCCACTTGCTTTAAAAGAAATATGTCAAAAAAAAAGAAGAAAAAAAGCAGCAGACGCAATATTTTTACAGCCTTTCATGGGTTAACGTCAACTAATGA
Source organism: Conchocele bisecta (assembly GCA_029237695.1). Taxonomy (NCBI): domain Eukaryota; kingdom Metazoa; phylum Mollusca; class Bivalvia; order Lucinida; family Thyasiridae; genus Conchocele; species Conchocele bisecta. The sequence continues at coordinate 91,920,858 of CM055275.1, read as the reverse complement.
AGAAACTATAAGCAACCACAGATCTTGTTACAAATGTACATGACTGCACTAAAGCCATGTGATTGATTGATTGATTGATTGATTGATTACTGTTTTAAATCCGTTCAACAGCAAGGTCACACAGACAGGAATGATTCAGGTATTTTAAAAACACCCACAATCCCATTAATGTAGAAGTCCAGAAATGAGTATAGAATTACCAATGTGAGATATTTATGGGTGAAACTGAATGGTTAAACAGCTTGAATTGTTTCAAACTAATCCTTAGACCGCTATCTTATTTTTTTTTGTAGTCTGCTGTTTATTTTCTATTTTCCATTTTTATCATCAAAAACATGCTTTAACAGCACTTTAGAATAATTTACAACATGCTTTGACAGAACTTCAGAATCATTTCCACTGGAAATGATTCTGAAGTGCTGTCAAAGCATGTTTTTATTGAGAAATAAGGCAAGATATAAAAGCGACAGGTTGAGGACATGCTTGGAGAAAGGCGTGCATCATGCATGTCCATACCTCGTAATGACAGTATCAGGTGTCGACACGCTGCATGTATCTGATTGGCTGTCAGTGTCATGTGACTTGGACACAAACGTAATGTGATTGGCCATGCTCTCGTCACATGACTCTAGCCTAGATACATGCTCAGTGACAGTCTGGTCATGTGACGCTGTACTAGGCATCTGATTGGGCAGCGAGTTTTGTGTGTCACATGGTTCTAATGGAGAACATTCTTCACCAGATTTTGTGTTTTCTTCATGAACGGTGGTCAGACGAGATTGCTCGTCTTCACTACAAAATCACAGAACCACCATTAACGCAATTCTGAATTAAATTCTTTCTGCCGTCTGCTTTTTTTTATTTTCCATTTTTTTCTCTCAATCAAAATATTTTGGTAAAAATTGATAATTTAAATTATCTTATTTTTATTTTCCATGTTTTTTATTGTTAACAGGTTTTGTCAGCTCATGAGAATTATCTCCATTACCTGATATCTCCAGATAAGCTGCGTATTGGCGTATTTTACGAAATTATTTTACCTGAATACACATTTATTATCAAAAGTGAGAATGCAAATACGCACAGCAATGTGCAAATACGCACTGGATTTCAAATTGAGTAGTGAAAATACTGTCATAAAGTTGAACATTCACTTAGTTGAGCTGCAAATAGCAGCTCAAATAAGTGAATGTTTAAATTTGTTATATTTTTTTATCATTTGTTCCCTATTTAGTGATGAACAAAATCAATAATCCAAAAAAGTAAAATACGCAATGATTTTGATTTCAAAATCATTGCGTATTTTACTTTTTTGGATTATTGATTTTGTTCATCACTAAATAGTGAACAAATGATAAAAAAATAATAGTACGGTTTAGACACAGGGGGTATAGTACGGTTTAGACACATAGTACGGTTTAGACACATAGTACGGTTTAGACACAAAGCTTATCTGCAGCTCTGCATGTACTGCCTAAATATGTCCTTGATAAAAACACATATAAAACATATAAAAGAATATGCAAACATTCAGACGACAAGATGATTTCGGTAAAAGAAAATAAGACAAATATGAAATACAAGCAGATGACAATAAGCATTGCCACGTGTCAACATAGAAAATGTGGTCTGTCGACACACTTAGGGCCCTTATATTTGAGATTTGAGAAAACGCTTACAAAACTTCAAAAACAAACGGATGGATGGACGGACAGACGGACGGCCCACCAATAGTGAAGAGGCCATTTCCATTGTTCTAGATCAAAGAGATGGCCCCTTGTAATGAATAGAATAAGGGGCCACACAGAATAAATCAAAGGATTATTTTGTGTTAGGCTCCGCCCCATGGCCCCTTCTACACCCTTGGTTGCTCGGACAGACGCGCTGGTTTCGGGCGGGTGGACGGATGGACAGACAGACAAGGTGATAGACAGACAGGGCAAAACCGACAGGGCACCTGTAAAATTATCTGGCACATAAAAAACAACAGATGCACATTTATGTCCAAGGACAAGTTGTGACTGTATTCATTCAATATTTGTTGATATATCTCGACTATTTTTGTGAAATGCGTCTTCGGAGGTTTCATCCAAAACGCAGGCAGAAGACAAAAAATGTAATTTCATCTTCACTAAAAAAACATACACATGTGGCTGGAGGAATGGAGCTTATGGGTTTTCTGACCAGTGTAGATCCAGATCAGCCTGTGCATCCGCACAATCTGATCAGGATCTGCATTGTTCGCCGTTCCATCAATGAAACACCCGTCACACTTCAACAAGCTATATACATCGTTATCAGGCTACCGGAATTATTATAGGAATGAATGGCCTTTTTGTGGAATTTATCTGGGTATAAACTTGGATATCCCCGATAAATTCCACAAAAATGCCATTCACTCCTTGTAATTCCAGCATTTGAAATAAATTCATCAAGAAAATGTGTTTATTTTCCGTTTTCTTAAGAATTATTTTAACTGCGCCCAACGGTTACGGAAAGTAGTTCAGCATGGGAGTTTACTGGGATACAAATTTTGGACAGAGACTCGCTACGGACCAATCAAATGTTAGGGAATTGTGTAAATATTTTTGTGCTGGAATTATACATCGTTATCAGGCTACCGGAATGTGTTATTTGATCAGGAGTCACACTGTGTGTCAAAAAGTGAAAGTAAATTGGTTGAACGTCCCTGCAACAGCTAACGTCATATAGAGACGGCACCTGGGTTTGAAGTCTCATCCGAAATGAAACCAAGGCGATAATCCACATTTCTGCTGACACCAATAACAAACGCTACTAAAACCTACCTTTGAAGCGTCTGATTGTCAGTGTTGACCTTATTCGGAGACTTTGGTCCGTTTTGTTCGGCCTTCCCATAGCTGGACGGTGCGGGTTTGTTGTAGAGTCCAAACGCACTGCCCGTCGTAGATCCGCGATGTTCGGACGACGATCCAGATCCCCCGCGGACATGGGACACGCGCTCGTCCCTGAAGGTAGACAGAGGATACCAGGTGACTTATGATATCAGGCAAGGCTATGATTTTGTATTCGATTTTGTATTCGAAACCGCATTAAACCTGCTGTAATGGGGGGGGGGGGGGGAGGGGAAATCGCAAAATCAGAATGGAATATTTACAGAAAAAAAATATATACAGCTCTGAAATTAGAATAATGTGATCAGGGGTTTCAATAAACTTTGTACGACTAAAATATTCGTAAGTGCAGGTTACGTGTAGGATAGTCTGGAAATTTCAATTGATGGCTTTACATTTATTGAGCATAGGCTGCATATGCTCAATAAAAGTCATAATTTTGCACTTACAAACATTTTAGTCGTACAAAGTTTAGTGAAACGGCCGCCTGGTGTCACGTCCTCATCACACCAGTCACTCCCTCATCAAAGAAATTATTGTTACTTGTATAATGGGTATATTTATTTATTTAATGATGCGTAGCAGCCTGTCAACAGCTAATAAATACGGTACATCATCGTTCAAAAGGTCAAACACATATACAGTGAAACCTCTCTGTAAATCAGGCATTTGATCATTCTGAGACATAGTTGTGTGCTATGCGATCACGAACAGACGTTATCATAGACGTTTTATTGGTGTCCGGTTTAGAGGGGGGTCCACTGTACATTGCAAGCAGCATTAAATTTTATTGAAAAATAAGAAACAGACTTTTTTTTATTTCATGAAAATTGGTCAAATATTGATTTTATTACGAACAATTGATTTGTCTATGGGAATTTAACATGGGGGAAAAGGAGATGTGGGAGTAGTCAGAAAACAAACAAAATTGGAAATTGACTTCGAAACCTGGTCCAGTATTTCTGAAATTCAAAAATCCCTCGATTATTGGGGGGGGGGGGGCAAACTATTTTGTTACATGTACAATTAATTATATATATTCGGTAAAATATGCTACATTACACTGTCCTGTACAACATGACATTTTGTATATATAGCTAAGATATACATGATGTAGTGATGCAATTAAATATACCGCATGATTGTGTTAGTTTTATGTTATGCCCTAATAATAGCGTAACATATAACCAGAAATACAGAACACAATTTTACATAACCCATTACACGTAATAAGATAAGGCTCAAAAATGGTCAGCTTACACTTACACTCCAACAAATACATAGAATGTAAGCTTTCTTATTTTGTAAAATACCGATGATAATACATATTATCAGTTACATGTACATACATAAACTGTTTGTAATTCCCTCTAACAATACATTATTGGATGAATAAACGTGTGCAGGCTGTGACATTGGGGTCAATGTATGACATAACGAGAGGGTACGTTGTAATGAATTGGTGCGCGAGTGAGATGTTTTGTGACAGCGATACTTTATTCTATTTTGATTAGCGTTTGAGCAGCAATCCTGCTAGAAAAACCTGCCAAATGGATAGGTACAAAACCTTAAGGACTCGATCTATACCTGATCATCGTTTGATGCAAAGATAATTGCTTCGCAAATATGATGTATAACATATATGTGAATACTGCCTTGTTACTGTATCCTATACGGCACATGGAATGGCCAAGTCGGCCGGTCATCTTTGTGTGTTCCAGCCATCAGCCAGTTTCACCTGTTCTGCCGTTTGATAAAGAACTCAAAATGTGAAGTAGAACATATGATATAAAGTAGCTAATCACACGTAGAAAAGCCAGGAGAACGGACTCCTATCAATTATATTATACCAAACTGTAAAATATGTCAGTTTTCTGGACAGGTTTGTGCCTGTGTTTTTTTACAACATGAACCACCATTATAAATAACTCATACACAGAACATCGCACAGTGTATCACTTTTACCTGGCAAACCACACAACACATATCATATATACCCACTACTGTACTCTGTTATTAGCTATCAAATCCTGTGACATGTAGGCAGTTACCTGAGTGTATTGTCCCTGGTGTCTACTCACCTACTATGCAAGTACATGTGGCTTTACCTATGGTAGCATGTACAATAACATAGACTGCGCATCAGATTGAGAAGTTTACACATCAACATTTATTTTTATATTGATGGGAGAAATGCTCAGATATATCGTCTTTTGTATAATTTGCTGGCATAATATTTATAGCTTGCCGTTGTCATATGTGTCTATTATGTATTGCACCAATATGAATATAGCATATGTGAATATTGTCGTGTTACTGTATACTATATGGAGCATTGAGTTGCCATCTCCGCCATCTTTGTATGTACAAGCCATCGTACTGTTTCACCACTTTGTGCGTTTGACACATATAGCAAATAATATGACAGTAAACCAAATAAAATCTGGTGGAATACATAATAGACAGATGTGACAACGCCAAGCTATAAATATAATGCCAGCAAACTTTACAAAAGACGGAGATATCTGAGCATTTCTCCCATCAACCTCAAAATAAATTTTGAAGCGTAAACCTTTCAATCTGACACACAGCCTATTGTTAGTGTACACATTATACATATGTAAAGCCATATCTACTCGCATAGTAGGTGAGTAGACACCAGGGACAAAACACTTGGGTAACTGATTGCATATCCCTGGATTTGATAGCTAATAACAGAGTACAGTAGTGGGTACGTGCATATATGGTGTGTGTTTTGTGGGGTATATATGGTATGTGTTGTGTGGTTGGCCAGCCAGGTAAAAGTGATACACTGTACGATTTTCTGTGTATGAGCGTATTTACAATGGTGGTTCATGTTTTTAAAAACACAGGCACAAGCCTGTCCAGAAAACTGACATATGTTACGGTCTGGTGTAATATAATTGATAGGAGTCTGGGGCCCGTTTCACTAACTTCTTACGATACAAACTTTCTTACGTCTACGATACTTTTCGTACGAACTTCTTGCGAACTTCTTGCGAACTTCTTACGTGCGTTTCACTACCATGTTCGTGCAAAATTTCTTAAGTTACGAACTTCTTAAGAACTCTTCAGTATTGGAAATCAATCAAGCCCTTTGACTGTAAACTTCCGGTCTGACTTTGACAACAAGACGACAGCTGTCAAATAAAGTTCCTTAGTCCAGCATGCTGAAAACCAGGACAGTGAATTGGACCGACACTGAGTGTCCCATCCACCAGGGTGTTCGGAATCCTGGCCACACTGTAAAAAGTGTTTTTTTTTACAGTTGGTCATGTCTTGTTCCTTGGTGGGTAAACTGATGTTGTCCAGTCGATTATTGATGGCTGAGACAACATCATTAATACACCGAGAAACTGGACTCCTAGAGACACCGTGGATGTCGCCAGCCTTGGAGTAGAACTCACCCTTCGCCAGGTAGCGCAGGGTAACCAATGTCTGCAAAGTTTCAAATGATTGAGTCTTTGATGATCTCAAATGTGATTTTGATTTACTTTAGCTTGTTACTGTATGCTATATGGGGCATGGAGTTGCTATATTGGCCATCTTAGTGTATGCAATCCATCAGTAACTTTTACCTCTTGTGGCATTTGACGCATACCACAAATAATTTGACATACCCATAAATACAGGTTTGTGCAACGTCCTATTGGTTGTTTTCATCACACTTATATACAAAGTCTGGCCAAGTGGCTTCGGTGCGGTATGGACCTGGAACCAGGTCGGGTTATTCTAATTTCAGGGCTGAATATTTCGATGTAAATATTCCGTTCTGATGTTGGGATCCCCCCTCGCGGTGGTATCACGCTATTTTCATATGCAAATGAGGCATGATGTTTTTTATTTATTTATGCTAATTAAATGCGTCACCTGACAAAATAATATTTTCGACAGGTTATAAAGTATGGTCATTGCACATCAAAAATTAAATACAGAGAATTAATAGTAATGTCCGTTAACATTTTAAGGAAACACGGTTTATCGCTCCTGATATTAGTGTGGAAATGTTGTCTGATATGAAATGTATAATAATGCCAATCAATATGTGGGGTAATGATGAATGAATGTTTATTTTGCCAGAAAATGTCTCAGATGATGTATCTGATATAACGAACATTTTGTGTCTACTGAGTGGGCATGTACCTGTTGCATAGCTTTCTGGCATAATATTTATAGCACGCTGTTGTCATATCTGTCCATAATGTATTGCACCACTTTTTCTGTCATATTATTTTATGTACATGTATGTGGCAAACGGTCGAAGTGATGAAACTGTAAGATGGCTGTACATACAAAGATGGCGGAGATGGCAACTCGATGTACCATATAGTATACAGTAACAAAACATGTGGTTTTCTGAAAATGTTTTGGAAATGGTTGCGAACATTAGACGGACATGGGTAATATTCGTAATATGACAACAAATTACATATATTACTTTCGAAAGTTATTTGATTTGTGTTTTCGTCCATTTCACCCCTACACCACACGACAATTATAGTGAATCACTCCTTAATTTCCTTAAACCACATTATATCAGGCTGCATTTGCTGGCTACCTGATCAGAAGGTAAAATTATAGTGAGTCACTACTCCATAAGCCACGTTATATAGCAAGCTGCATTTGTTGGGCTGGGCTAACTGATCAACATCTATACGCCACGTTGTATCAGGCTGCATTTGTGGCTGGCTAACTGATCAGCAAGGTACAAGTATAGTTAGTGCATACTATATAAGCCACGTTATATCTGGGTTGGATTTGCTGGCTAACTAATAAGCAGCTAAAGCTAGAAAATCCGGTCTGTCTACGCACTTAGGGCCCCTGTATGTGATTTGAGAAACTTACAAAAACTTCCAAAAAATAAACACACAAACAGACAGACGGATAGACAAAACATAAACAAATAAAAGTAAACAGACGAACGGACGTACGATCATCATCAGTAGTGAGGGTAATTGTATTAATGCGGAAGGATGTATCGTTACTAAGTAATGCCAAAAATAATTATGAAACGGGACAGGGAGCAGACGGAAGGATAGGGCGAAATATGCACCGCCGATTTGACGCGATGTTATTCATGGAATATCTGTATGGCGACTTGGCGATAAAAAAATAAATCTTCGTAGCGACAGCCCAATAAATAATCGTAGACTTACGAGGAAAGTTACGTAGCTTCGCAAGAAAGTTTTTGCACGAAGTTGACGTTAGTGAAATGGTAAAAATGCGCCAAAGAAGTTCGTACGATAAAATGTCGAAGAAGTTTAGTGAAACAACGGCCCCCTGTTCTCCTGACTTTTCTACATGTGAATTAGCTACATTATACCATAATATGTTTCTACTTTTGAGTTCTTTGTCAAACGGCAGAACAGGTGAAACTGGCTAATGGCTGGAACACACAAAGATGGCCGGCCGATTTGGTCATTCCATGTGCATACAGATACAGAAACAAGGCAGTATTCACATACATGTATGTTACACATATTCTATCATATTTCCGAAGCAATTATCTTTGAATTAAACGATGATCATGTATAGAACGGGTCCTTAATGGGCAACAAAATAATTCCACAAATTGTTATAAATAGAGCGTAATATACGCAATGAGATTCTCGGTTGTTTAATTCTTCAAATAAGTAATATTTCCACAGCTTAGTTTCAGCACTTTGGTGTCAATGTGAAATTTATCAAGAGTTGTCAGAAGACAACGAAGATCGCCTGTTGGCAGCCTCAGTCAAACTTGGCACAGTTAGTATACAAAACATGAATATTATATAACTTGACCTTGAAACGATATTCAACTTATGCTCCGGACAAGAAATAAAAAAAGAAAAAGAGCGATAACTAAAAAAAATAGCGATGAAATTAAATCCAAATTAGCGATGCTAATGCTAGACCTTTGACTCAATATATTGTATGCGTGTGTGAAGTTTTGTTAAAATATTGCACACGCTATTCAACTTAACCCTTAACCGCTATCATTAAATTTGTTGTCGTCTGTTGTTTATTTTCCAGTTTTATCACCATGCTTTAACAGCACTTCAGAATAATTTACAACATGCAAAGTGCTGTCAAAACATGTTTTGTTTTTTAACTGAGAAATAAGACAATATATAAAAGTAACAGCAGACGACAATTGTTGTGCGTAGCGCTCTAAGGGTTAATATGGTCCAGACAAGAAAATGTCTCCAGACGCGACTGCTTGACCACGTCGGCGGGCAGATGTTTTTTTGGGGGTAGCGTGTACCTTATAAACTGTCGCCGAATGTGTCTGTCTTCAGGATTGCATTACCATCACCTGATATCCATTATTATGCAGTCAAGTGATAAGCTGATGATTTGATACTACAAATCATACGAAAAACAAGTTTATGACCATCAAATTTCAAATTAATTTCAAGACTTTTCGAAAACTCCACCGACCTCACTGTGTGTTTTGAATGCATTATGTATTGCTTTATACACAATCAATCAAGAAGCTGCAATGAAATCACTGATTCTGAATCTATTAGAGAGATGTTGGATGCATTATTTTGCCAAAATTCTTTAATACAAACACCGGGTATATGTAGTAATTATATGCTGCGTGTTCTACCTCCGTTTGTGATTAAAATAAGTGGCATTAAATTGCATATTGTTCGCTAAGTACTGGATAGAAATTATTCAAAATAAAAGGTCTCAATTTACTAATATCGTTTGCATAAACTAGGTTGTTCATATTTAAGATTATTTATGAATCAAAGTGCAGTGTAAGCAAAACTTCGCTGATAGTAACCAGTTAAATTATGCGTTCACCATTTTGAAATTTATAAGGACAAACGACGGAAAAAGAGTGACAATGTCAAAGAACGACAGTTAGGCGACAATTTCCAGCACCTCAAGCATTTCTAAGTCATTGATGCTGCGAGGAACTGTGCAAGTATCCTTGGTTATAATATTTTTTTCCTGACACCATGGACCCATAACGTCAAACATGTATTCATGTTCAGTGACGTCACAATTGTACGTGACGTCATAATATGTGTACTGAGGTTACAAGGCATTCAGTCTCATATTTAATAGTGAAAGTTCCAAGTAAGTTATCATTTTCCGTTTTCTGTTCACACTTAATGTTAACCGACACCCAAGTAAACGTAAATAATTGGGAGGGCAAAATGATAGACAATTTGAATTGTCGTTTTTCCGACGTCGTTTACCGCTTTCCATAACGTTGTCATAAGCCCGGTTTTGTATATGGCGCGGCCTATATATACATGTACTATGAACAGTTATAAATGACGATACATACACACAATTTCGTGGCAATTATTGGAGGGGCCAAAAACATACTCTGGCTCCCCCCCCCTCTCTCAATATTGGGGGGGGGGGGGCCATCTTAGTGTATGCAATCCATCAGTAACTTTTACCTCTTGTGGCATTTGACGCATACCACAAAACTAATTTGACATACCATAAATACAGGTTTGTGCAACGTCCTATTGGTTGTTTTCATCACACTTATATACAAAGTCTGGCCAAGTGGCTTCGGTGCGGTATGGACCTGGAACCAGGTCGGGTTATTCTAATTTCAGGGCTGATCGTTGGTATTCCGTTCTGATGTGGGATCCCCCCTCGCGGTTGGTATCAGCTAATTTTCAATATGCAAATGAGGCATGAGGTTTTTTATTTATTTTGCTAATTAAATGGGCCACCTGACAAAATAATTTCGGACAGGTTATAAAGTGGTTCATTGCACTTTCAAAAATTAAATACAGGTTAATAGTAATGTGGTTAACATTTTAGGGAAAACCGGTTTTTATCGCTTCCTGTTATTTGTGTGGAAATGTTGTCTTGATATGAAATGGTATAATAATGCAATCAATTATGTGGGGTAATGTGGATTATTGTTTGTTTGAGAAAAGTCTTCAGATTGTGTATCTGATATAACGAAACATTTTGTGTCTATGAGTGGGCTGTACCTGTTGCTTAGCTTTCTGGCATAATATTTTTAGCCCGCTGTTTGTCATATCTGGCCAATTGTTATTGCACCACTTTTTCTGTCATATTATTTTATGTATTTGTTATGTGGCATCGTCGAAGTGATGAAACTGTAGATGGTGTACATACAAAGATGGCGGAGATGGCAACTCGATGTACCATTATGTATACAGTAACAAAAACATGTGGTTTTCTGAAAATGTTTTGGGAAATTGGTTGCGAAAATTAGGGACGGGCATGGGTAATATTGTTTTAATATGACAACAAATTACATTATTTACTTTCGAAAGTTTATTTGTTTGTGTTTTGTTTTCGTCCACCCCCTACACCACACGACAAATTATAGTGAATCCAATCCTTAATTTCCTTAAAACCACAATTATATCAGGCTGCATGTGGTACCTGATCAGAAGGTGTTAAAATAGTGAGTCACTACTCCATAAAGCCACGTTTTTAGCAAGTGCATTTGTTGGGGCTAAACTGATCAACATTATACGCCACGTTGTATCAGGCTGCTTTGTGGCTACTGATTCAGCGGTACAAGTATTAGTTCTATAAATAAGCACGTTATATCTGGTTTGGTTTTGCTGGCTACTAAATAAGCAGCTAAAGCTGAAAAAATCGGTCTGTTACCGCACTTAGGGCCTGTATGTTGATTTGAGAAAAACTTACAAAAACTTTCCAAAAAAAAAAATTAAACACAACAAAACGACAGGGGATAGACAAAACAAAAATAAACAAATAAAAGTAAACAGACGAAACGGGCGTCCGATCTATCAGTAGTGAGGGTAATTTTATTAATGGGCGGATGTATGGATAAACCTAAAATAAATGCCAAAAATAAAATGAACAGGACGACAGAGGAAGGATAGGGCGGAAATTTATGCACCGCCGATTTGACGGCAATGTTATTCATGGAATATCTGTTTTTATGGGCGGATTGCGATTAAAAAAAATCTTGTGCGACAGCCAATACTATCGTTAGACTTACGAGGAAAGTTACGAACTTCGCAAGAAAAGTTTGCACGGAAGTTGAGTTATTGAAATGGTAAAATTGCGCCAACATTAAGTTGTTCAGATAAAATTTATCGTAGAAGTTTAGTGGAAACGGGGCCCCTGTTCTCCTGACTTTTTCTTGTTGATTAGCTACATTATACTAATATGTTTACTTTTTGAGTTTTTGTCAAACGGCAGAACAGGTGAAATTTTGGGTAATGGCTGGACACCCAAAGATGGCCGGCCGATTTGGTCATTCCATGTGCATACAGATCAGAAACAAGGCGTAATTACAACATTGTTTGTTACACATATTTTATATTTTTCGAAGCAAATCTTTGAATTAAACGATGTAGTTATTAGGAACGGGTCCTTAATGGGCAACAAAATAATTCCACAAATTGTTATAAAATAAGGCGTAATATTCGAATGAGATTTCCGGTTGTTTAATTCTTCAAAAAGAAATATTTACAGCTTAGTTTCAGGCCAAAACCTTTTTTTGGTGTAATGTGAAAATTTTACAAAGAGTGTCGAAGACAACGAAGAATGCCTGTTGGCAGCCTTCAGTCAAACTGGCACAGTTGTATACAAAACATGAATATTATATTAACTTGACCTTGAACGATATTCAACTTTATGTCGGACAAGAAATAAAAAAAAGGAAAAGGCGATAACTAAAAAAAATAGCGATGAAATAAATCCTAAATTAAAATTGCGTGCTAATGTTTGACCTTTGACTCAATATTTTGTTATGCGTGTGTGAAGTTTTGTTAAAATATTGCACCGGCTATTCACTTAACCCTTAACCGCTATCTTAATTTGTTATCGTCTGGTTGTTTAGTTTTCTGTTTTATCACCATGCTTTTAACAACTTCAGAATAATTTACAATTTTGCAAAGTGCTGTCAAACATGTTTGTTTTTTTTATGAGAAATAAGACAATATTATAAAAATTAACAGCAGACGACAATTGTTGGCGTAGCGCCTCTAATTTTAATATGGTCCAGCAGGAAAAATGTTCAGACGCGGGAGCTTGACCAGTCGGCGGGCAGATGGGTTTGGGTAGCGTGCTACCCCTTATTAACTGTTCCCGTGTGTCTGTTCTTCAGGGATTGCATTTCCATACCTGATACTTTTTATGCAGTCAAGTGATAAGTGATGATTTGTTACTCCAAATATTCGAAAAAACAAGTTTATGACCACCCAATCAAAATTAATTTCAAGACTTTTCGAAAACTCCACCGCCTACCCGGTGTTTTGTTTTGCATTATGTATTGCTTTACACAAACAATCAGAAGCTGCAATGAAATTCACTGATTCTGAATCTATTAGAGAGAGTTGGATTGCATTTATTTTGCCAAATTCAATTCAAAACACCGGGTAATATGTAATTACTTGTGCGTGTCTCCTCCGTTTGTGTTAAAAATAAGTGGAAATTAAATTGGCATATTGTTCGCTAAGTACTGGATAGAATTATTCAAAAGTCTCAATTTTTATAAATCGTTTGGCATAAATAGGTTGTTCATATTTAAGGTTATTTATGAATCAAAGTGCAGTGTAAGCAAAAAAAACTTCGCTGATTATGTAACCAGGGTTAAATTTGGTTCACCATTTTGATTTATAAGGGACAAACGGACGAAAAAGGAAAAAAGTGGACAATGTCAAAGAAGACAGTTAGGCGACAATTTCCAGAACCTCAAGCCATTTCTTAAGTCATTGAGCTGCGGAGGAACTGTGCAAGTATCCGGTTATAATATTTTTTCTGACCCTTGGCCATTAAACGCCAAACATGTTTCATGTTCAGTGACGTCACAAGTAGTGAGTTCATAATATGTGTTTACTGAGGTACAAGGCATCACGTCTTCTTATTTAATAGTTGAAAGTTCCGTAAGTTTATCTTTTCCGTTTTCTGTTCACAACTTTTAATGTTAACCGACACCAGTAAACGTAAATTAAATTGGGGATGGCAAATGATAGACAATTTTGAATTGTCGTTTTTACGGTCGTTTTACCGTTTCCATAACGTTTGTAATTGGGCCCGGTTTTGTATGGCGCGGGCCTATTTTAAATGTTTTTGAACAGTATAAATGGAACGTTACATTCACACAATTTCGTGCAATTATTTTTGGAGGGGCCAAAAACATACTTGGTCCCCCCCTTTCTATAATTGGGGGGGCCATTCTTTAGTGTTTGAATCCATCAGTAACTTTTACCTTTGTGGCAATTTGACGCATACCCAAAATTTGACTACCCATAAATTCAGGTTTGTGCAACGTCCTATTGGTTGTTTTCATCAACTTATTATACCAAAGTCTGGCCAAGTGGCTTCGGTGCGGTATGGACCTGGACCAGGTCGGGTTTTTATTTTTTCAGGGCTGAATATTTCTGATGTAAATTATTCCGTTTTCTGATGTTGGGATCCCCCCTCGCGGTGGTATTCCCGCTAATTTCTATTGCAAAGGGCATGATGTTTTTTATTTATTTATGCAATTAAATGCGTCACTGACAAAATAATATTTTCGGACGGTTATAAAGTATGGTCATTGCACATCAAAATTAAATACAGGGAATTAATAGTAATGTCCGTTAACATTTTTAAGGAAACCCTTTATGCTCCGGATATTAGTGTGGAAATTGTTGTCTGTATGAAATGTATAATAAATGCCAATCAATATTGGGGTTGGGGAATGAATGAAATGTTTATTTTGCCCGAAAAATTGTCTCAGATGTGTATCTATATAAACGAACATTTTGTGGTTTACTGAGTGGGCATGTATGTTGCATAGCTTTCTGGCATAATTTTATTTAGGCACGCTGTTGTCATAATTGTCCATAAGTATTGCACAACTTTTTCTGTCTTATTATTTTTATGTACATGTATGTGGCAACACGGTCGAAGTGATGAAACTGTAAGATGGCTGGACATACAAAGATGGCTGGAGGATGGCAACTCGATGTATTATAGTATACAGTATCAAAACATGTGGTTTTCTGAAAATGTTTTGGAAATGGTTTTGCGAACATTAGACGGACATGGGTAATATTCGTAATATGACAACAAATTACTTATATTACTTTTTCGAAAGTTATTTGATTTGTGTTTTCGTCCATTTCACCCCTACACCACACGACAATTATAGTGAATCACTCCTTAATTTCCTTAAACCACATTATATCAGGCTGCATTTGCTGGCTACCTGATCAGAAGGTAAAAGGTATAGTGAGTCACTACTCCATAAGCCACGTTATATAGCAAGTGCATTTGTTGGGCTAACTGATCAACATCTATAACGCCACGTTGTATCAGGCTGCTTTGCTGGCTAACTTTGTCAGGCAGGTACAAGTATGTTTAGTCACTACTATAGCACGTATATCTGTTTATTTGTAAAAATAAGCACTAAAGCTAGAAAATCCGGTCTGTCTACGCACTTAGGGCCCCACCTGTATGTGATTTGAGAAACTTACAAAAACTTCCAAAAAATAAACACACAAACAGACAGACGGATAGACAAAACATAAACAAATAAAAGTAAACAGACGAACGAAGACGTACGATCATCATCAGTAGTGAGGGTAATTGTATTAATGCGGAAGGATGTATCGTTACTAAGTAATGCCAAAAATAAATGAACAGACAGACAGACGGAAGGTAGGGCGAAATATGCACCGCCGATTTGCGGCAATGTTATTCATGGAATATCTGTATGGCGACTTGCGATAAAAAAATCTTCGTGCGACAGCCCAATAACTATCGTAAGACTTTACGAGGAAAGTTACGAAACTTCGCAAGAAAGTTTGCACGAAGTTGACGTTAGTGAAATGGTAAAATGCGCCAAAGAAGTTCGTACGATAAAATTATCGTAAGAAGTTTAGTGAAACGGGCCCCTGTTCTCCTGACTTTTCTACATGTGATTAGCTACATTATACCATAATATGTTCTACTTTTGAGTTCTTTGTCAAACGGCAGAACAGGTGAAACTGGCTAATGGCTGGAACACACATAGATGGCCGGCCGATTTGGTCATTCCATGTGCATACAGATACAGAAACAAGGCAGTATTCACATACATTGTTATGTTTACACATATTCTATCTATTTCCGAAGCAATTATCTTTGAATTAAACGATGATCATGTATAGAACGGGTCCTTAATGGGCAACAAAATAATTCCACAAATTGTTATAAAATAGAGCGTAATATACGCAATGAGATTCTCGGTTGTTTAATTCTTCAAATAAGAATATTTCACAGCTTAGTTTCAGCACTTTGGTGTCAATGTGAATTTAACAAGAGTTGTCAGAAGACAACGAAGATCGCCTGTTGTTTTCAGCCTTCAGTCAAACATTGGCACAGTTGTATACAAAACATGAATATTATATAACTTGACCTTGAACGATATTCAACTTATGCTCCGGACAAGAAATAAAAAAAGAAAAGAGCGATAACTAAAAAAAATAGCGATGAAATTATCCAAATTAGCGATGCTAATGCTAGACCTTTGACTCAATATATTGTATGCGTGTGTGAAGTTTTGTTAAAATATTGCACACGCTATTCAACTTAACCCTTAACCGCTATCTTAATTTGTTGTCGTCTGTTGTTTATTTTCCAGTTTTATCACCATGCTTTAACAGCACTTCAGAATAATTTACAACATGCAAAGTGCTGTCAAAACATGTTTGTTTTTACTGAGAAATAAGACAATATATAAAAGTAACAGCAGACGACAATTGTTGTGCGTAGCGCTCTAAGGGTTAATATGGTCCAGACAAGAAAATGTCTCCAGACGCGACTGCTTGACCACGTCGGCCGGGCAGATGTGGTAGCGTGCTACCTTATAACTGTCGCCGTGTGTCTGTCTTCAGGATTGCATACCATCACCTGATATCCATTATTATGCAGTCAAGTGATAAGCTGATGATTTGATACTACAAATCATACGAAAAACAAGTTTATGACCATCAAATTTCAAATTAATTTCAGACTTTTCGAAAACCTCCACCGACCTCACTGTGTGTTTTGTGCATTATGTATTGCTTATACACAAACAATCAAGAAGCTGCAATGAAATCACTGATTCTGAATCTATTAGAGAGATGTTGGATGCATTTATTTTGCCAAATTCAATACAAACACCGGGTATATATGTAATTACATAGCTGCGTGTCTACCTCCGTTTGTGATAAAATAAGTGGCATTAAATTGCATATTGTTCGCTAAGTACTGGATAGAATTATTCAAAAGTCTCAATTTACTAATATCGTTTGCATAAACTAGGTTGTTCATATTTAAGATTATTTATGAATCAAAGTGCAGTGTAAGCAAAAACTTCGCTGATATGTAACCAGTTAAATTATGCGTTCACCATTTTGAATTTATAAGGACAAACGACGAAAAAGAGTGACAATGTCAAAGAACGACAGTTAGGCGACAATTTCCAGCACCTCAAGCATTTCTAAGTCATTGATGCTGCGAGGAACTCGTGCAAGTATCCTTGGTATAATATTTTTTCCTGACACCATGGCCATAACGTCAAACATGTATTCATGTTCAGTGACGTCACAAGTACGTGACGTCATAATATGTGTACTGAGGTACAAGGCATCACGTCTCATATTTAATAGTGAAAGTTCCAGTAAGTTATCATTTTCCGTTTTCTGTTCACACTTAATGTTAACCGACACCAGTAAACGTAAATAATTGGGATGGCAAAATGATAGACAATTTGAATTGTCGTTTTTCCGACGTCGTTTACCGCTTTCCATAACGTTGTCATTAAGCCCGGTTTTCGTATGGCGCGGCCTATATATACATGTATATGAACAGTATAAATGACGATACATACACACAATTTCGTGCAATTATTGGAGGGGCCAAAACATACTCTGGCTCCCCCCCCTCTCTCAATATTGGGGGGGCCATCTTAGTGTATGCAATCCATCAGTAACTTTTACCTCTTGTGGCATTTGACGCATACCACAAATAATTTGACATACCCATAAATACAGGTTTGTGCAACGTCCTATTGGTTGTTTTCATCACACTTATATACAAAGTCTGGCCAAGTGGCTTCGGTGCGGTATGGACCTGGAACCAGGTCGGGTTATTCTAATTTCAGGGCTGAATATTTCGATGTAAATATTCCGTTCTGATGTTGGGATCCCCCCTCGCGGTGGTATCACGCTATTTTCATATGCAAATGAGGCATGATGTTTTTTATTTATTTATGCTAATTAAATGCGTCACCTGACAAATAATATTTTCGACAGGTTATAAATGTATGATCATTGCACATCAAAAATTAAATACAGAGAATTAATAGTAATGTCCGTTAACATTTTAAGGAAACACGGTTTATCGCTCCTGATATTAGTGTGGAAATGTTGTCTGATATGAAATGTATAATAATGCCAATCAATATGTGGGGTAATGATGAATGAATGTTTATTTTGCCAGAAAATGTCTCAGATGATGTATCTGATATAACGAACATTTTGTGTCTACTGAGTGGGCATGTACCTGTTGCATAGCTTTCTGGCATAATATTTATAGCACGCTGTTGTCATATCTGTCCATAATGTATTGCACCACTTTTTCTGTCATATTATTTTATGTACATGTATGTGGCAAACGGTCGAAGTGATGAAACTGTAAGATGGCTGTACATACAAAGATGGCGGAGATGGCAACTCGATGTACCATATAGTATACAGTAACAAAAAACATGTGGTTTTCTGAAAATGTTTTGGAAATGGTTGCGAACATTAGACGGACATGGGTAATATTCGTAATATGACAACAAATTACATATATTACTTTCGAAAGTTATTTGATTTGTGTTTTCGTCCATTTCACCCCTACACCACACGACAATTATAGTGAATCACTCCTTAATTTCCTTTAAACCACATTATATCTGCTGCATTTGCTGGCTACCTGATCAGAAGGTAAAATTATAGTGAGTCACTACTCCATAAGCCACGTTATATAGCAAGCTGCATTTGTTGGGCTAACTGATCAACATCTATACGCCACGTTGTATCAGGCTGCATTTGCTGGCTAACTGATCAGCAGGTACAAGTATAGTTAGTCACTACTATATAGCCACGTTTATATCTGGGTTGGATTTGCTGGCTAACTAATAAGCAGCTAAAGCTAGAAAATCCGGTCTGTCTACGCACTTAGGGCCCCTGTATGTGATTTGAGAAACTTACAAAAACTTCCAAAAAATAAACACACAAACAGACAGACGGATAGACAAAACATAAACAAATAAAAGTAAACAGACGAACGGACGTACGATCATCATCAGTAGTGAGGGTAATTGTATTAATGCGGAAGGATGTATCGTTACTAAGTAATGCCAAAAATAAATGAACAGACAGACAGACGGAAGGATAGGGCGAAATATGCACCGCCGATTTGACGGCAATGTTATTCATGGAATATCTGTATGGCGACTTGCGATAAAAAAATCTTCGTGCGACAGCCCAATAACTATCGTAGACTTACGAGGAAAGTTACGAACTTCGCAAGAAAGTTTGCACGAAGTTGACGTTAGTGAAATGGTAAAATGCGCCAAAGAAGTTCGTACGATAAAATTATCGTAAGAAGTTTAGTGAAACGGGCCCCTGTTCTCCTGACTTTTCTACATGTGATTAGCTACATTATACCATAATATGTTCTACTTTTGAGTTCTTTGTCAAACGGCAGAACAGGTGAAACTGGCTAATGGCTGGAACACACAAAGATGGCCGGCCGATTTGGTCATTCCATGTGCATACAGATACAGAAACAAGGCAGTATTCACATACATGTATGTTACACATATTCTATCATATTTCCGAAGCAATTATCTTTGAATTAAACGATGATCATGTATAGAACGGGTCCTTAATGGGCAACAAAATAATTCCACAAATTGTTATAAAATAGAGCGTAATATACGCAATGAGATTCTCGGTTGTTTAATTCTTCAAATAAGAATATTTCACAGCTTAGTTTCAGCACTTTGGTGTCAATGTGAAATTTAACAAGAGTTGTCAGAAGACAACGAAGATCGCCTGTTGGCAGCCTTCAGTCAAACTTGGCACAGTTGTATACAAAACATGAATATTATATAACTTGACCTTGAACGATATTCAACTTATGCTCCGGACAAGAAATAAAAAAAGAAAAGAGCGATAACTAAAAAAAATAGCGATGAAATTATCCAAATTAGCGATGCTAATGCTAGACCTTTGACTCAATATATTGTATGCGTGTGTGAAGTTTTGTTAAAATATATTGCACACGCTATTCAACTTAACCCTTAACCGCTATCTTAATTTGTTGTCGTCTGTTTGTTTATTTTCCAGTTTTATCACCATGCTTTAACAGCACTTCAGAAATAATTTACAACATGCAAAGTGCTGTCAAAACATGTTGTTTTTACTGAGAAAATAAGACAATATATAAAAGTAACAGCAGACGACAATTGTTGTGCGTAGCGCTCTAAGGGTTAATATGGTCCAGACAAGAAAATGTCTCCAGACGCGACTGCTTGACCACGTCGGCCGGGCAGATGTGGTAGCGTGCTACCTTATAACTGTCGCCGTGTGTCTGTCTTCAGGATTGCATTACCATCACCTGATATCCATTATTATGCAGTCAAGTGATAAGCTGATGATTTGATACTACAAATCATACGAAAAACAAGTTTATGACCATTCAAATTTCAAATTAATTTCAAGACTTTTCGAAAACTCCACCGACCTCACTGTGTGTTTTGTGCATTATGTATTGCTTATACACAAACAATCAAGAAGCTGCAATGAAATCACTGATTCTGAATCTATTAGAGAGATGTTGGATGCATTTATTTTGCCAAATTCAATACAAACACCGGGTATATATGTAATTACATAGCTGCGTGTCTACCTCCGTTTGTGATAAAATAAGTGGCATTAAATTGCATATTGTTCGCTAAGTACTGGATAGAATTATTCAAAAGTCTCAATTTACTAATATCGTTTGCATAAACATAGGTTTGTTCATATTAAGATTATTTATGAATCAAAGTGCAGTGTAAGCAAAAACTTCGCTGATATGTAACCAGTTAAATTATGCGTTCACCATTTTGAATTTATAAGGACAAACGACGAAAAAGAGTGACAATGTCAAAGAACGACAGTTAGGCGACAATTTCCAGCACCTCAAGCATTTCTAAGTCATTGATGCTGCGAGGAACTCGTGCAAGTATCCTTGGTATAATATTTTTTCCTGACACCATGGCCATAACGTCAAACATGTATTCATGTTCAGTGACGTCACAAGTACGTGACGTCATAATATGTGTACTGAGGTACAAGGCATCACGTCTCATATTTAATAGTGAAAGTTCCAGTAAGTTATCATTTTCCGTTTTCTGTTCACACTTAATGTTAACCGACACCAGTAAACGTAAATAATTGGGATGGCAAAATGATAGACAATTTGAATTGTCGTTTTTCCGGACGTCGTTTTACCGCTTTCCATAATCGATTGTCATTAATGCCCGGTTTTCGATATGGCGCGGCCTATAAATATACATTGTATATGAATACTGTATAAATGTCGATTACATACACACAATTTGTGTGCAATTGAGTTGTGTGGAGGGGCCCAAACCCAAAAAATACTCTGGCTCCCCCCCCTCCTCCCTCAATATTGGGGGGGGCCATCTTAGGTGTATGCAAATCCATCAGTAACTTTTAACCTCTTGTGGCAAATTTGACGCCAATACCACAAATAATTTGACATACCCATTCAAATACAGGATTTGTGCAACGTCCTTTTATTGGTTGGTTTTCATCACACTTATATACAAAGTCTGGCCAAGTGGCTTCGGTGCGGTTATGGACCTTTGGAATCCAGGTCGGGTTTTATTCTAATTTCAGGGCTGAATATTTCGATTGTAAATATTCCGTTCTGATGTTGGGATCCCCCCTCTCGGTGGTATCACGCTATTTTCATATGCAAATTGGAGGCATGATGTTTTTTATTTAATTTATGCAAATAAATTAAATGCGATCACCTGACAAAAAATATTTTTAATATTTTCGACAGGTTTATAAAGTATGGGTCAATTGCACATTCAAAAATTAAATCTAGAAGAATTAATAGTAATTGTCCTGTTCTAACATTTTAATGGAAACACGGTTTATCGCCTCTGATATTAGGTGTTGGAAATGTTAGTTCTGATATGAAATGTAATAATAATGCCAATCAATATGTGGGGTTAATGATGAATTGAATGTTTATTTTGCCAGAAAATGTCTCAGAGTGATTGTATCTGATATAACGAACAATTTTATTGTGTCTTACTGATGGGTGGGCATGTAACCTGTTGCCATAGCTTTCTGGCATAAGTATTTATAGCACGCTTGTTGTTCATTATCTGTCCATTAATGTAGATTGCACCACTTTTTTCTGTCATATTCTTTTAATGTACATGTATGTGGCAAAACGGTTCCGAAGTGTTGATGAAACTGTAATGATGGCCTTGTACATACAAAGATGGGGCGGAGATGGGCAACTCGATGTACCATATAGTTATACAGAAACAAAACATGGTGGGTTTTCTGAAAATGTTTTGGAAATGGTTGCGAACATTAGACGGACATGGGTAATATTCGTAATATGACAACAAATTACATATATTACTTTCGAAAGTTATTTGATTTGTGTTTTCGTCCATTTCACCCCTACACCACACGACAATTATAGTGAATCACTCCTTAATTTCCTTAAACCACATTATATCAGGCTGCATTTGCTGGCTACCTGATCAGAAGGTAAAATTATAGTGAGTCACTACTCCATAAGCCACGTTATATAGCAAGCTGCATTTGTTGGGCTAACTGATCAACATCTATACGCCACGTTGTATCAGGCTGCATTTGCTGGCTAACTGATCAGCAGGTACAAGTATAGTTAGTCACTACTATATAAGCCACGTTATATCTGGGTTGGATTTGCTGGCTAACTAATAAGCAGCTAAAGCTAGAAAATCCGGTCTGTCTACGCACTTAGGGCCCCTGTATGTGATTTGAGAAACTTACAAAAACTTCCAAAAAATAAACACACAAACAGACAGACGGATAGACAAAACATAAACAAATAAAAGTAAACAGACGAACGGACGTACGATCATCATCAGTAGTGAGGGTAATTGTATTAATGCGGAAGGATGTATCGTTACTAAGTAATGCCAAAAATAAATGAACAGACAGACAGACGGAAGGATAGGGCGAAATATGCACCGCCGATTTGACGGCGATGTTATTCATGGAATATCTGTATGGCGACTTGCGATAAAAAAATCTTCGTGCGACAGCCCAATAACTATCGTAGACTTACGAGGAAAGTTACGAACTTCGCAAGAAAGTTTGCACGAAGTTGACGTTAGTGAAATGGTAAAATGCGCCAAAGAAGTTCGTACGATAAAATTATCGTAAGAAGTTTAGTGAAACGGGCCCCTGTTCTCCTGACTTTTCTACATGTGATTAGCTACATTATACCATAATATGTTCTACTTTTGAGTTCTTTGTCAAACGGCAGAACAGGTGAAACTGGCTAATGGCTGGAACACACAAAGATGGCCGGCCGATTTGGTCATTCCATGTGCATACAGATACAGAAACAAGGCAGTATTCACATACATGTATGTTACACATATCTATCATATTTCCGAAGCAATTATCTTTGAATTAAACGATGATCATGTATAGAACGGGTCCTTAATGGGCAACAAAATAATTCCACAAATTGTTATAAAATAGAGCGTAATATACGCAATGAGATTCTCGGTTGTTTAATTCTTCAAATAATGAATATTTCACAGCTTAGTTTCAGCACTTTGGTGTCAATGTGAAATTTAACAAGAGTTGTCAGAAGACAACGAAGATCGCCTGTTGGCAGCCTTCAGTCAAACTTGGCACAGTTGTATACAAAACATGAATATTATATAACTTGACCTTGAACGATATTCAACTTATGCTCCGGACAAGAAATAAAAAAAGAAAAGAGCGATAACTAAAAAAAATAGCGATGAAATTATCCAAATTAGCGATGCTAATGCTAGACCTTTGACTCAATATATTGTATGCGTGTGTGAAGTTTTGTTAAAATATTGCACACGCTATTCAACTTAACCCTTAACCGCTATCTTAATTTTTTGTTGTCGTCTGTTGTTTATTTTCCAGTTTTATCACCATGCTTTAACAGCACTTCAGAATAATTTACAACATGCAAAGTGCTGTCAAAACATGTTTGTTTTTACTGAGAAATAAGACAATATATAAAAGTAACAGCAGACGACAATTGTTGTGCGTAGCGCTCTAAGGGTTAATATGGTCCAGACAAGAAAATGTCTCCAGACGCGACTGCTTGACCACGTCGGCCGGGCAGATGTGGTAGCGTGCTACCTTATAACTGTCGCCGTGTGTCTGTCTTCAGGATTGCATTACCATCACCTGATATCCATTATTATGCAGTCAAGTGATAAGCTGATGATTTGATACTACAAATCATACGAAAAACAAGTTTATGACCACCAAATTTCAAATTAATTTCAAGACTTTTCGAAAACTCCACCGACCTCACTGTGTGTTTTGTGCATTATGTATTGCTTATACACAAACAATCAAGAAGCTGCAATGAAATCACTGATTCTGAATCTATTAGAGAGATGTTGGATGCATTTATTTTGCCAAATTCAATACAAACACCGGGTATATATGTAATTACATAGCTGCGTGTCTACCTCCGTTTGTGATAAAATAAGTGGCATTAAATTGCATATTGTTCGCTAAGTACTGGATAGAATTATTCAAAAGTCTCAATTTACTAATATCGTTTGCATAAACTAGGTTGTTCATATTTAAGATTATTTATGAATCAAAGTGCAGTGTAAGCAAAAACTTCGCTGATATGTAACCAGTTAAATTATGCGTTCACCATTTTGAATTTATAAGGACAAACGACGAAAAAGAGTGACAATGTCAAAGAACGACAGTTAGGCGACAATTTCCAGCACCTCAAGCATTTCTAAGTCATTGATGCTGCGAGGAACTCGTGCAAGTATCCTTGGTATAATATTTTTTCCTGACACCATGGCCATAACGTCAAACATGTATTCATGTTCAGTGACGTCACAAGTACGTGACGTCATAATATGTGTACTGAGGTACAAGGCATCACGTCTCATATTTAATAGTGAAAGTTCCAGTAAGTTATCATTTTCCGTTTTCTGTTCACACTTAATGTTAACCGACACCAGTAAACGTAAATAATTGGGATGGCAAAATGATAGACAATTTGAATTGTCGTTTTTCCGACGTCGTTTACCGCTTTCCATAACGTTGTCATTAAGCCCGGTTTTCGTATGGCGCGGCCTATATATACATGTATATGAACAGTATAAATGACGATACATACACACAATTTCGTGCAATTATTGGAGGGGCCAAAACATACTCTGGCTCCCCCCCCCCCTCTCTCAATATTGGGGGGGCCTGGCCCCCCCCCCCCCCCCCCCCCCCACCCCCCCCCCCCCCCCCCCCCCCGTCCTGCTCCTACGCCTATGCTGTACAAGTACATGTTCAAGTACATGTACAAATGGGGGGGGGAAATGGGGGGGGGGGAAACCCAAAATAAGAACTGAATATTTACAATAACAAAACTATATATTCAGCCCTGAAATCAGAATAATCCTGATCTGATGCCAGGTCATCGCCACATAAGAATCACTTGGCCCCTCTCAAAAGCAGTAGGATCAGTAATAATCTTACTACTTTTATAATGGGCAATAACCCAATTCAACTCCCAGGTAACTAAAGAGCCAAAGATAAAAACGTACCTGAAGGCCAAACCAGGCAAATCGTGATTGCTATAAGGAGGAACCCATACCATTAATTTACACCGTCTCATTCGCCCGGCCACCATATGTGTCGGGCGAATGAGACAGCGTAAATATATAGTTTTGTTATTGTAAATATTCAGTTCTTATTTTGGGATTTTCCCCCGTGGCATACTGGACAAACTGGACATACTGGACATACTGGACTGGACATACTGGACTGGACATACTGGACATACTACTGGACATACTGGACTGGACATACTGGACATACTACTGGACATACTGGACTGGACATACTGGACATACTACTGGACATACTGGACATACTACGACATAAACTGGACTACTACGGACATACTGGACTGACATACTGGACAACTATCACTACTACTACTGGACATACGGACAGTACCTACTGGACATACTGGACTGGACATACTGGACATACTACTGGACATACTGGACATACTGGATGCCAACTGGAAACTCTACAAACTTTTTCCACTTTTCGAAGTAAATGTACAAGGATGGACGGACGTACAGAACCTCAAGAGCAACGTGACATGCCCCCCTTGCTATCACATAAGGGGCACAATGAATTATCACACGTCTCATCATGAACCAATTCTCTGTTCTCCAGCCGAAATTAACAACTTCCACACTCTATATCTCAACTTCCACACTCTATATCAACTTCCACACTCTATATCTCAACTTCCACACTCTATATCAACTCCCACACTCTATATCTCAACTTCCACACTCTATATCAACTTCCACACTCTATATCTCAACTTCCACACTTTCACTCTTCCACACTCTATATCTCAACTTCCACACTCTATATCAACTTCCACACTCATATCTCAACTTCCACACTCTATATGAACTTCCACACTCTATATCTCAACGTCTACACTCTATATCAACTTCCACACTACATCTCCACTTCACACTCTATATCTCAACTTCCACACTCTATATCTCAACTTCCACCACACTCTATATCTCAACTTCCACACTCTATCTCAACTTCCACACTCTATATCTCAACTTCCACCACCTCTATCTCAACTTCCACACTCTATATCTCAACTTCCACACTCTATATCTCAACTTCCACAATCTCAACTTCCACACTCTATATCTCAACTTCCACACTCATATCAACTTCCACACTCTATATCTCAACCAAACAACACATGTTCTACACTGTTTCGTGCCTGTAGATCTGGATTTAAAAAACAACAACCCATTTTCTGATTAATAAAATGCAATCGCCATGTCTGAGCCATGAAAGTCAATGTGGCCAATGTGAAGAATGGGAGGAAGCTATTGGTGAAGTTTGTAAAAGATCTGATTTACGAATCAGAAGATATTCAACATTAGAATGTACATGTATGTCCAAAATTGTTGACACGAAGGTCAAGATCATCCAGGTAAATGTCACCTGAATGACACTGGGTGGATAGCCATCAATGTGACGAAGCTATTCACAAAGTTTGGTAATGTTCAACTAAAGGATACTCAACATTTGGATGTACGTCTAAAATTGTTGATGTCTGCTACATGTCGAGCCTAAACCTAAATTGTGATCACTATGTCTCACTTTCCACTAACGTGGGTGAGACAAAAATCAACACGAAATACTCCATGGCAGTAAGAAACAAAGACACAAGTGACATGCACCCAAAACCAGAAAATTGCAGCGACAATGCTTCTGAAACAAATGGGACAACACAGTTAATTGTAAAACAAAGTTAATTAACGTAACTACAGTAGTGCTTTTCTGCAGGTCAACTATACGTATTATACCAATACTATACGTATACTATACCAATACAATATGTTTTCTATACGATATGCATATAATATAAATGTACGATATGTTTGTACCGTACATATCAACCAATATCGTATAGATATGCCATTCAAATCGTACGTTTATACGATTTTTATATGTGTTTATAATTCTGGTACGTTTGTATCGTACAATCATACCAGATTATGGTATATTTATACCATATCCGTACGGATATATCGTATATACGAACGGATATCGTATGTTTGTATAATATTCGTATAGTACGTTTGTACTATACGATGATACGGTACAAACATACCAATATTATATGATCATACGATATGCTCATTAAATATACCAATACTATACGATTATGATATGTATACGATATTAGTATATACAAATAGGTAAGGAGCAGAAATGCGCTACTGTACAATATAATAACAGGGACATCCGACAAGTCCAGGCTTACAGTGATGGTGTATTTGATTGATTGATCAATCTTTAACATCCATATTCAGATGGTATTCTATTTATCAGGTAACTTTTTAGGCGACAGAATGAGCAATTATGACATGGTTTTCATTGAAAAGAACGTGGACTTGTTACGTTTTCAATTTGTTGTAAGCCAGATATCCGTATCAGGTCAATGCCTGTAGCAGATTTCATCAAAATTGCAAAGTATACTTTTCTAGCAAAGTATACTTTGAGGGAGTAATCTTTTATTTTTCCCGAAATGCATTATGTCATATAGTATGCAGAATTATTATACTGAATTTATTACATTATCACAGCCAAAATGGCTGTGATAATGTAATAAATTAAGTATAATAAAAATTAATAAATTTATCCTTAAATTGAAAATTTCTCCCTCAAAGTATACTTTGCTAGAAAAGTATACTTTGCAATGTTGGTGAAATCGGCAACTGATACAACACTATGTTATCAGTCAGTATGTATTCACGTATTCGTGTTACCTGACAAAACGTAGCTGCCTCATTTAGCTGTACTTATTAAGTTGTATGGTAATCAGAAACTACACTGGTAATATTGATTGATTGCTTGGGGATTTATGTCCATTACACAGACAGGAATGCACCTATATGGTGAAACACTGATCATTCCCATTAAACTTACAATAAACACATTACACAGTGTCCTGATCTGGTGCTAGGCAACCTTACTATACAACAGTCCCAGCTGGGAATTTAACACAATTTTTTTTAAATAATTTTTTTTTTGTGGACCGATTTTAAAAATCCAACTTTTGTTTTCTTAAGTCACATCATTTCCAAGCTATCTAGCCAGGTTTCGGAGTCAATTTCCAAAATCTTTTGTTTTTTTACTTCTTTTTTGACAGCGATTCCACCTCTTTTCTCCCCATGTTAAATTCCCATAGGAAAATCGTTTTTTCGCTATAAAATCAATATTTGATGGAATTTCATCAAACAAAATTTAACGGGGAGGTGACTTTTTTTGTTATTGATGAAAAAGTACTTACATTTAAATAGTTTTAATATTTAATGTGTTTAATAGCTAAAAGTCTGCCCGCAGAAAAACGTGGAACAGACAGTAGGTGTGAATCCCAGCGAGATTCATCACTGGATACATAGTTAATCAATTTCATGCCGAGGATACGCCATTTTGTTCGTGGAAAATTGTAAATATTTTTTTCATATGAGCTCAGAAGTGTATGTTGTGACCACTCATTTGAACCGTCTCGTCGAGACGGTTCAAATGAGTGGTCACAACATACACTTTCATATCTGTAAAGGTGTATTCCCATTGTGTGAACACTGAATGAACTGAGCTCAGCCTGATTCAGTGCAAGCATTCGTCCCCGCGAATGTTACGTAAAGAGAAAATACTATTCTAGAGTGGGAACACAGTTTGGCTATAATCCGGGAGTGTTTCAATAGAACTTGGCATTCACATTCTCCTGCTTATGAAAATGATTTGACTCTTGTACCAAATAGGCTTCCGTTTATTAATGTCTTCAACCTAAATACGCGGGAATGGACTGATAGTGTTAATTGTCCGACCAATCCAATCCTCACAAAAAGATTTTCAAACTAGTCCATTCTTAAACAAGAGTTGTCAGAAGACAACGAAGCTCGCCTGTTGGCAGCCTTCACTCAAACTTGGCAGGGTTGCATAAAACACATGAATATTATATATTATTGACCTTGGGTTAAGGGGCATGCGGTGGACCTTGACATTGGGGTCAGAGGTGCAAGGTGGGTTGTGGGTTTGCTATAGCATAATATAGCATATTAAGATGAATGCATGTATGAAATATCAATGCACTCCCTGAAAACAGAAGTAAAACAAAATTTAACCCAACGTTAAGTTTATGAATGCACTAAGTTGGTGATTTTCTACAGTATGATAGCTATTCACATGAGGAATGCATGTATGAATGTGCTAAGTTTGTGACTATGGGGAAAAGGGTGGGGGATGGGTCATGGATTTGCTGTAGCACAATAGAGGATCATCAGATGAATGCATGTATGAAATATCAAAGCGTTCCCTGTAAAGAAACAGAAGTTAAACAACATTTACCCCAACGTTAAGTTTATGAACATGCTAAGTTTGTGACCTTGACCTTCGGGTAAGGGCTGAGTGGTGGGTTGTGGATTTGCTACAGCATAAAAGAGGGTCATCTGAGGAATGCATGTATGAAATATCAAGGTGTTCCATGAAAGGAAACAGATGTTATAAGACATTTGGAGTGGGCGGTGGGTCATGGATTCGCTATAGCACGATAGAGTTTCATCAGATGAATGCATGAATGAAATATCAAGGCGTTCATGAAAGGAAACAGATGTTAAGACATTTACCCCAACGTTAAGTTTATGAATGTGCTATGTTTGTGACCTCGACCTTGGGGAAAGGGGTGGGGGGGGGGGGGTGGGGGGTAGGTCATGGATTTGCTATAGCACGATAGAGTATCATCAGATGAATGCATGTATGAAATATCAAGGCGTTCCCTGTAAAGAAACAGAAGTTATAAAAAGACATTTACTCCAACGTTAAGTTTATGAATGTGCTATGTTTGTGACCTCGACCTTGGGGAAAGGGGGGGGGGGGGGTAATGGATTTGCTATAGCATGATAGAGTATCATCAGATGAATGCATGTATGAAATATCCAGGTGATATTTCCCTGTAAAGAAACAGAAGATATAAAAAGACATTTACTCCAACGTTCAGTTTATGATGTTGATCTTGGGAAAAGGGGTGGGGGGAGGGGGGTCATGGATTTGCAGTAGCACAATAGAGGATCATCAGATGAATGCATGTATGAAATATCAAAGCGTTCCCTGCAACGTTAAGTTTATGAACATGCTAAGTTTGTGACCTTGACCTTGGAGCAAGAGTTGGGTGGTGGGTTGTGAATTTGCTACAGCATGATAGAGGGTTATCTGAGGAATGCATGTATGAAATATCAAGGCGTTCCATGAAAGGAAACAGATGTTATAAGACATTTACCCCAACGTTAAGTTTATGAATGTGCTAAGTTTGTGACCTTGACCTTGGGGAAAGGGGTGGGTCATGGATTTGCTATAGTACGATAGACATATGAAGGTATTCCCTGTAAATAAACAGAAGTTACACAACATTTACCCCAACATTAAGTTTATGAATGTGCTAGGTTTGTGACCTTGACCTTGGGGTAAGGGTTGGGTGGTGAGTCATGGATTTGCTACAGCTTGATAGAGGCTCATCTGAGGAAAGCATGTATGAAATATCAAGGCGTTCCATGACAGAAAACAGATGTTATAAGACATTTACGTTTATGAATGTGCTAAGTTTGTGACCTTGACCTTGGGGTAGGGGTTGGGTCATGGGTCATGGATTTGCTACAACATGATAGAAGGTCATCTGAGGAATGCATGTATGAAATATCAAGGCGTTGCATGGAAGGAAACAGATGTTATAAGAAATTTACCCCATATTAAGTTTATGAATGTGCTAAATTTGTGACCTTGACCTTGGGGTAAGGATTGGGTGGTGGGTCATGGATTTGCTACAGCATGATAGAGGGTCATCTGAGGAATGCATGTATGAAACTAGATTTGTCAGTAAGCAGGGGCTTACGGAATACCCCCACCCCCCCCCCCCCCCCCCCGCACCCCCGCCCCCCCCCCCCCCCCCCCTCCACCCGCACCCCCCCCTGGTCCCCCCCCCCCCCCAGCCCCGACCTAGAATGAATTCCAGCTCGCATACTATCATTTTCAGATAAAAGACTATGTCAGCACATATGGAGAGTGCGATGGTGTTTCCAGTTGAAAAAAGCAAACAAACTAGACATTCTAAGTCCTTCCGTGACCTTGACCCCTGGCATAAATGGGGGTCGTAGGTTTGTTGCAGAATGATGTATGAGTGTCAGAGAAGGGCCGGGTAAAATATCACTGCATTCCGCAAAGGGAAAGAGAAGTTATAAGGAAATTTACATTTGTTAAGTTTTAGTTTTTTTCTAAGTTTATAAGTCCGTGACCTTGAGCCCTGGCATAAATGGGGGTTGTAGGTTTGTTGCAGAATGATGTATGAGTGTCAGAGAAGGGGTGGGTAAAATATGAAAGATTTCCGCAAAGGGAAAGAGAAGTTAAAAAGAAATTTACAATTGTTAAGTTTTCGGTTTTTTTCTAAGGTTCTAAGTACGTGACCTTGACCCCTGGCATAAATGGGGGTCGTAGGTTTGTTGCAGAATGATGTATGAGTGTCAGAGAAGGGGCGGGTAAAATATGAAAGATTTCCGCAAAGGGAAAGAGAAGTTAAAAGGAAATTTACAATTGTTAAGTTTTGTGACGGACGGAAACACGGATGGACGGACGGACGGACGGACGGAGGTATAATAACAAGGCGTTCCATGAAAGGAAACAGAAGTTATAAGACATTTACCCAACGTTAAGTTTGTGGACGACGCTGACGCCGACGACGCCGGGGGTATGCCATAAGCTCTTATGCACTTTGTGCAGGTGAGCTAATAAAAATGGCTGTTTCGTTTCAAAAATATATGAAAACTACAAAAAGTGCAGATCCTGATGAGACAGCTCGGTACGGGTTGGCTCATCTGGATCTACAGTTTGCAAACACTGCTATAGAGGTCTGTAGTGTTGAAGGGTTAATAGAAGAAATTAAAATTATAGCAGTGATTATTTAATACGATATTTATTAAACAAGTTTAGTGATTTCATATTAAAGAAGAAGTGTCGACTTTCTTATGAAATCGGTCAACGAGTTAAAATAAATACAATATTAAGCCATCACAAATGTTAGATTCTATGTATTGCATAAACATAGCATCATGCAGTGAAGCCATATGGATTGAGCATCTGCGTATTTAATTCGCTAGTGTATAAGTTTAATACACAGAGGATCTCAAACGGGTTTCCAAACATCATTGCTTTGTCACCCCATTTGCGACGTCATTTGGAACATCTTTATTTTATTAGTTTGGCGTAACTTTAGCGCATAATACGAAAACGTAATTAGGGTGATGCGGCCAGCCAATCAAATTCGGTCCAGGTGTTATTACACGTGTGTCATATCACATTTATGTTTTCATGTGATACACTGTGTTATTACCGTACACTGCGGAAGCTCGTTTTCTGCACATTATTGGTTTGAATTGGAGATTCCTGGAGCCTATTTCACCAACATTGCAAAGTATGCTTTTCTAGCAAAGTATTCTTTGAGGGAGAAATTTTCAATTTTATGATAAATTTATTAATTTTTATTATACTGAATTTATTACATTATCACAGCCAAACTTCAGTATAATTCAGTATAATAATTATGTATACTTATAATCATCAAATATATGGAGTTGATAGTTTTATATGAAATAATGCATTTTGGGAAAAATAAATGATTACTCCCTCAAAGTATACTTTGTTAGAAAAGTATACTTTGCAATGTTGGTGAAATCGGCTACAGGAATCTGTTGAATAAATATATGAAATCGGCTACTGCAAACTGTATTGCCGATCTGGATTTCTGAATACACATACAAACAACCAACAAACAACCATCACCGAAACAGGAATAAACTGCAATAAAACAGAATAACACTTCAATGGCAAGCAACGCAATTTACCGTAGTTCATCATGAGATTTAGACACTTTCTTACTGGAACCATAAAAACCCGGGGTGATGAGTTTTCTGTAAGTTGCAAAGTTTTCCCGAGACTGCGTGCTAGCCGGAGCGGAATTTTGCCTATCTACGTGGTCGGTGGATTTAGAGAAACTACGAGACTGCTTCAATTTCTCTAGCTCATCGTCGGTCCTGGAAATTTTAATAATGGTCGTGTTATAACTTAATGTTACATGGTTTCCGTTGTTTGCACATATGTGCAAACAAATGGCGCGTGCTGTTTGCACATGGCTTTAGGCAATGCTCATTCCGGGGCCGCGCGTAATGGAAGTGCCTTCATGACGTCACTACGCGGAAGTGCCTTCATGACGTCACTACTTCATGACGTTCATGACGCGGCCCCGGAATATTCATACCGAAAAGTATCTACGTGAATGGGACGATTTTATAAAAGTACTGAAAATACTGAATACATGTATAATGCTCAAATTACATCAGTTTTTTGTTGGAAATGTAACAATAACGTTTGATCATGTCCAGCCGTGTGCAAACGTTTGCTGTGGCCCTCGGGAACTGTTTGAACCCGCGGCCTGCGGCCTTGGGATTCAAACAGTTCCCTCGGGCCACAGCAAACGTTTGCACACGGCTGGACATAATCAAACCTTATACACACATCAAGGTCACATAGTGGCCTATCATTTTGGCAAGCGCATAAATCTGAAAAAACAAATGTTTGATAAAAATAAAAAAATTGTCAGATTAACCATGATACTGTAAAGGGATCCTCTAGATTATCGGACAAAAATGGTGTTATGATATTTTTCTTAAAATAGCAGCTACGGGCATACAATTTTCACAGAACAATCGTCGGTTCTTGCTTTCTCAACGCAAGGAAACTATTTAGCAAACTGTGCCATCTTTCTCACTTAAAATTGGGTCAGATCATCAGTCGTAAGATTGCCCCAAAATTAACATCGACAATCAATTATCTGGACAAATGTATAACAGTCTTATAACTTGTATTCTCACCTTAAAATCATAATTTTATCGCCTGAAAACCAGTATAAACAGCATTGTGTTGTTTTTGCAGAAAAAACAATCACCATTCGCTTCTTGGAAAACATCGTATTTATAGAATGTATTGTATTTATAGAACAACTCTGCAATGACATAATGGGCGCACTCGATTGAGCTCTTCATAATTTGGTGGAAAATCCGCGGTAATGATCGTTTCGTACACTGGTGTTTTCGCACCTGTTGATTTTACCCACAAATTAATATGGGTGCGAAATGGTGTGTAATGGCTTGGGTCTGAAATGGCTTGGGGCGATTTGGCCTTGAAACAATTATTATTTGTTTTTGAATAAGTAGCTCTTCGTTCTTTTTCCATCACAATACATTTTCGCATTCCTTCCTATCTGCTCTGTATTGTACATTGTGTATTAAACAGTCTGAAAATTATATTGGAGGAATGCATCGTATCGTCTGCATACTTCACACAACAGAGTATTGAAAAACTCTATAGGGGCCTCAAATTATGCGCATGCGCAGTGACAGATACAAGCCCCCGCGCAACGTTTGACGTAAACAACTTGTGGACATAGTTGGGGGAATGTTTTCAGCAAATTTTACTAAAATATTTACCTTGGCGATATATTATTCACACTGGCATGGAAACAGCAAGCACCTGAGTGACTTAGATGTGTTCGTTGCAAAATCGGATAAAATGAATGCGTTTAATTAACAGCTATTTTGATTTGTCCGATAAATTGATTGTCCGGATAATTGGTAGGACCCCTGTACATGTAATTCCAATGATAGTTTTAACAAAAAACATAGTTTGTAATTTGTATGAAATAATGATGCAATTTTGATGAAATCGGTTACAGATGAGCCGACTTGTAATTATTAAACAGGCCCAGCTATGAAAAGTACATGACCACTCAGTAGGTACAAAATGTTCTAAATAAATGTATAATTGTGTCAAATTGTGACTATTTTCACATGCAAATGAGGCATGATATTTTTTAATTATTTATACTAATTAAATGCGTCACCTGAAAAATTATATTTTCGACAGATTATAAAGTATGCTGATTGCACATCAAAAAAATAAATACAGAGAATAAATAGTAATGTCCGTTAACATGTTAAGGAAACACGGTTATCACCCCTGATATCAGTGTGAAAATTTACATCTGATATAATAATGCCAATCAATATGTGGGGTAATGCTGAATGAATGTTTATTTTGCCAGAAAATGTCTCAAGACGATGTCTCTGATATAAAGAACAGTTTTTGCCTACTGAGTGGGTATGTACCTTTAACCCATTTCATGCTGAGGATACGTCATTTTGTTTGTGGAAAATCCTAAATATTTTCTTCATAAGAGCTCAGAAATATATGTCATGACCACCATTTGAACAGTCTCGTCGAGACGGTTCAAATGAGTGATTACAACATATACCCATACTTTAACATATGCATTCTACACAAACAGTATGATCTATCATGTTAGGGATCGTAAAACTAGCAAAATGTGACATATTCCCCAAATGGATCACAGGTTGAAGTAAAGGACCGAGGTCTATAAATACATTAAATATACATAAAAACATTAATATTAAGTGGGAAAAAATAATTATAAAATAATAATTCTTTACTCCCTCATATACATGAACATGTACCTATGTGTAAATAATTTATTTAAAAAAAAAAAAATTCACTTATTAATGCTTTAGGTATATTTAATGCATTTATAGACCTCGGTCCGTTACTTCAACTTGTGAAATGGTCACATATATTTCTTATTTCGATGGAAAAGGTGTTGTGCTATGCTTATAAAGTTACCCACACCCAGTGAACAATTATTTTTTATTTTTTTTCCTGGAGGTAAGTTATATATACAAACTATATAGAGCCATTGAGTAGCATAATTAGTTTATTTATTATATACCTACCCATGAAATACATAGTTATACGATGTAAATAAAAGTCATATGTTTTCATTGATGAAATAAACAAAATACGACTACTTCCGCTATCTATATTCATAACGCGCACCTGCAGTTATAGGCTGCAAATACACATTCATTACTGTATACAGTCTAATAAACTGCTAATTTCCATGGAGTGGTATATAATAAATAGAACATTCATATTTTTACAACGAATATGATATATATGTTCATCGCGTGGTGTGAAATGGCCATATTTCACGAGTGACTAATGGCACGAGTGAAATATGGACATTTCACACCACGAGATGAACATATAATGTCATATTAGGCACGAGTGAAATATGGACATTTCACACATAGATGAACATATATGTCATATTAGGCACGAGTGAAATATGGACATTTCACACCACGAGATGAACATATATGTCATATTTGTTGCAAAAATATGAATATCCTCTATATACTTTTAATACTGCTTTCGGGTTCAATGATTGTGCAAAATATTACACGAGTATTTTAAAAGGCTTCAACTGAATAGTCACACTAATATTGTCCTCTGCTGTTTTTTTCTTCAATAAAAAATAAAAATGGAAAATAAAAGTAATAAACGACTGACAACATTTCAGCATTGTGAGGGTTAGGATGAAATTACTTGACCCTTAGAGTGTCGGAAACGAAAACAGTCGTCTGCTGTTGTTTCACATTTTGTCCATTTTTTTCTCAATACAACATGGTTTGGCAGCACTTTAGAATCATTTCCATTGAAATGATTCTAAAGAGCTGCCAAACCATGTTTTGTTAACAAATATGGAGATTAGACGGTAAACAGCAGACGACAATATATATATATATATAATTTCAGCATTGTAAGGATTAAGACATGTTTAACAGGTTCACATAACAAAACACAGTACCGTGAATACACAAAATGCATGCAAAGCACCATACATCATGCACAGGAAATATATCACACGGTTACAAATCACAAAACACATTACGTTACCATGGCAACTGGTAACTCGACTTTTCATGCAAGCGATATAATTATAAATAATCACAGTTACCACGGTTATGGATAATATTACCTTGGAGACAAGGCATGTAAATATCACACACAGCAAACTGAACTAACTACATGTTATATAGTGACAACATATTTATGTCATGTTATATGGTTGCTATGGTGATCACATGATTTATGTGGTTAAGGATAATATTACCATGGAGACAAGGCATGCAAACACCACAGACAGCAACAGGAACTAACTACGTTATATGGTTGACATGGTGACAAAATATTTATACCGCGACTACGACTCATATAAAATATTTATTGAAAATCCCTTTATTACAAAGCAACCTAAATCATGCAATCCACAGTAAATAATAAAACTTAATCCTTCCCAGTCCCCAAACACACAAGAGTGTCACATAATGAACACATACATAGCGTCTGACTGCATCCAATTAATATTCTAAACATATTAAAGTTGTGGACTGGATAGGAAAGTGTCTGGGGCAATAATGTGGCAGTACAACATATATGTGGCTGTCACTGGAGAAATGGGGCTTATGGGTTTTGCGACAAGTTTAGATGCAGATCAGCCTGTGCATCCGCAGTCAAACCAGGATCACACCGTTCGCCATTCCATCAATGAAACATGTGTCATCCTTCTCACAACCAATATAGATCGCTATCACAGGGCTCCAGATAAGGAATTAGTAATTGAGTATTGTTACTCCATCATTTCTGAAGCAATTGGGTATTTCAAAATGTTAATTGGGTAAAATTAAATCACACTACTGTTTACACATCAACAGACAGCAATTATTGAATAGTTTCGAAATGAAAACATATCTTGGCATTTCATTAGAATCGTCTCCTTGGGAGACAATTCTAATGAAATACCAAGATGTGTTTTCATGGAAAATAAGAAAAATATGCTAAATTTGTGGTCTGTTTATTGTTTTATGCAGCATGATAAAGGTACTACTACAATAATAGTTGAATAGTTTGCTTCGAAATTAAAACATGTGTTGGCATTTCATTAGAATTGTCTCCTTGGAGACAATTCTAATGAAATACCAAGATGTGTTTTCATGGAAAATAAGAAAAACATGCTAAATTTGTGGTCTGTTTATTGTTTTCTGTAGCATGATAAAGATACCACAAATTTTTCACTGCTTTTTGATACTCACTACTGATTTCAATTGGGTTTATGGCAATTGTAATTGGGTATTTACGCAAATACGCAGCTTATATGGAGCCTGCTCTCAGGCTACAGGAGTGTGCCATTTCATCAGAAACTAGATAAATAGGTCACAAATCACATAAGCCCCATTTCTTCAGTCACAGCCACAAATGGTAACACATATAGGCCCCAACCAGATGGTGTACAAAGGTTTAGGCTGATCATGAAGGTCTACAATTGTTAAATGCACTTTAGTCATTTTACCGATTATCAACAGCAGACAGACAAGTCTGTATGATGGGAAAACGCAATGTATGTGTTAAGCATCAGTCAATGTAATCCTGAAACCCCACCCCCCCCCCCCACCCACACACTCTCTCAGAATAAATAAGAAACAAACGGCACATGCATTTGAAATTCCCTCCATTTTGCCTACACCTGGTTTTCCTGTACTGTAAAATGTGGTCGACCAGTCTACAAATACGGTACTGCATTTGGAAAAGCAAGAGTCGCTTCCCTTAGAACTACTTTGTGTATCATATGAGTTTAGAATTGGCAGTTTGACATCACGTTTAGGAATGTGTGTCCAGAGATCCAGTTAAGGTGCGTCATTTGGAGGTAAATTTCTTATTTCTCCATCAAAAATGGCAAGTTGGGAGTGCTTTAGAATCGTCTCAATGAGACGATTCTAAAGGACTCCCAGCTTGCCATTTTTGATGAAGAAATAACAAAAGTTCACCCCAAGTTGGTCAAATTACGCACCTGAACTGGAGCTCTGTGTGGGCTAAAACGACCAAAGACAAACTCCACGTTGTTCTATTAGCCCCAAATTGCAAAGGTCAAAATATTATATATTTTTGTGTAAAATACAATTTTAATTTTGATTTTACATAAATAATTTATGTTTCTGCTCCCGAGAGTCAAAAATAGATTCCAATTCTCAAAATGACTAATTGAAACCCCTGCCTTGCCCAGACTAGGCGAGTGGGGGGGGGGGGGCAAGGATCACATTGACTGAAGTGCTATCATGCGTCACCACCAATTAGAACACACGCATACCTAGAACTGATAACTTGAGAGTGTCTTTTTTTTTTGTTACGATTCCTAGAACATGAAACGGCAAGTTTCAGATTTGTGATCGGCGGTGAAAAATAACCCTACGACGTTTGCCACGACCAGAGTAGCTCCAGATCAGCGCATTAGCGAAGTCTGATCAGGGGCTACGCTAGTCGCTATTCCATCAATTGAACATTATTTCCATTGGATCATTTTGATCAAACAATAACTGTGTGATATAATCGGCTGATCAATGTTTAAACTGGCTACATTTGTCCTAAAGGTACACATGGACATTTTACACTTATGTCTGAAAACTGCATGTCGAACCAAACATAAGTTTCCATTATAGTCGCTAGTGAAATTCATTTAACCCTTACACAGCTATCTTAATTTTTTTGTCCGCTGTTTATTTTCTATTTTCCATTGTATCATCAAAAACATGCTGTCAAAACAGGTTTTTATTGAGAAAATAAGGCAAGATATAACAGCAACAGCAGATGACAATTGTTGTGTGTAGCGGTCAATGGGTTAATAATTCCAGGGTTCATTGAAGAAACAATTCATACGCTAACGTCAAAATTGTCAATTTGACAACGTTATAAGCTGGTCTAAGAGAAAATTTTACATTTTTTGTGAGCATATAATTTATTCAACTGCCATTTTGAAATACGAGATTAATTTCCTGAGACATCTGGAAATCCAACAAAGAAACGAGTGTGGAGCCCGAGTTTCTTTGCCAGATTTTCAGCTGTAAACTCTAGGACACATTTTGTAAAAAATACAAAATTAAAAGTATTTTGACCAAGTATGTGGGCTGCATGTGTGGGCTACAAAATGCAAGTATGGATAATGATAAAGAAGAATATGACATTGATGCAAGTTGATTGTGGAGATATAATAAGGTAACAATTTTTTTTTAAATTTGGACAGACGTACAAACACTCAGATATATTGTGATCACTATGTCTTGTTTTCAACAATGATAATCGATAAAAAAATAACTATTATATACCTACCCATGAAATACATAGTTATACGATGAAATAAACAACATTGTCATATTCGTTGCAAAAATATGAATATCCACTATGTATTTGGCAATAAATGCAAGAAGACATTCAACTGCAGTGAAACCTCTCTAATCCGGACACCCTGGGAGGTCCCCATTACAGTGGAGCCTCTCTAAACCGGACACCCTGGGAGGTCCCCATTACAGTGGAACCTCTCTAAACCGGACACCTTCGGAGGTCCCCATTACAGTGGAACCTCTCTAAACTGGACACCCTGGGAGGTCCCCATTACAGTGGAACCTCTCTGAACCGGACACCCTGGGAGGTCCCCAGTACAGTGGAGCCTCTCTAAACCGGACACCCTGGGAAGTCCCCATTACAGTGGAACCTCTCTAAACCGTACACCCTGGGAAGTCCCCAGTACAGTGGAACCTCTCTAAACCGGACACCCTGGGAGGTCCCCATTACAGTGGAACCTCTCTAAACCGGACACCTTGGGAGGTCCCCATTACAGTGGAACCTCTCTAAACCGGACACCCTGGGAGGTCCCCAGTTACAGTGGGAACCTCTCTAAACCGGACACCCTGGGAGGTCCCCAGTACAGTGGAGCCTCTCTAAACTGGACACCCTGGGAGGTCCCCAGTACAGTGGAGCCTCTCTAAACTGGACACCCTGGGAGGTCCCCAGTACAGTGGAACCTCTCTAAACCGGACACCCTGGGAAGTCCCCAGTACAGTGGAACCTCTCTAATCCGGACACCCTGGGAGGTCCCCAGTACAGTGGAGCCTCTCTAAACCGGACACCCTGGGAGGTCCCCAGTACAGTGGAGCCTCTCTAAACCGGACACCCTGGGAGGTCCCAGGGTGTCCGGGTTGGAGAGGTTTCGCTGTAAAATAGGCATCGTCACCCGAGATAAATTACCAAGACACTCGTAACAATAAGATATTGGTGTCCGGTTTAGAGAACTTCTGTCATTTTTGCGAAGAATCGATTTCCGTGTTGGAGACACGGAAATCGATTCTTCGCAAAAACGAGGTTCCACTGTACTATTTTTGGTTAAAATTCAGAAAAATAATTGTTATTCCATATAAGGAATATGTCCTAGCGGATCAAAATGATGGTGAATCCTATTCCTTCAAAGATTACAAAACTAGGCGAATGATAATCATGCTCACGTGAAACTTTTACATGACTCGTGATCAAACCGTAGAACGTAGGAATTCTATTTAAAGCTACGGGAACAAACGATAGGTATTTATATCTGCAATTTCTAACCCATTACATTCGGAATACACGGGTATAAAATTTATTAAATATTTTATTTTTTATTTTGTCATTTCTCAATGAAAGTATATGTTGTGACCACTCATTCGAACGCGGTTCAAATGGTGGTCACGACATATACTTAGAAGAATATATAAAGAAAATATATAGGAGTCTCCACAAATAAAATAACGCATCTGGATTAAATTAAAATCGATTGAATCAACTGAAATTTTATCCTGCAAACTGATGTTTTATTTAGAGACCTGCCACAGCAGTATCAAAAATTTTGCAACAATGCATAACAAAATTAATTTTCAATAATTTTCAGACAACTTTTTAACAATATTTTGCCAAAAGGACACGGCAGCTACATCTGCGATCCAATTCCACAAACCCATCACGCCGCCTCACCTTGGCCTATCACCTTCGCGGAACACATCTTGGTCGCCACGGTAACCCGTATCCTTGTTGCCGTGGTAACTTGGCTCCTGTGCCAATCGCTTCATCCGCTGCAGTTCGTCGTGATCCATGTACATTTTGTTCACAAACGCGGGTCCACTACTATCGTAACTATCAACGTTGTTATATCTGACTGGCCGTTTACCGGTACCCGCCGAAAGTCGGCTGTCACTAGTCCTACTTGCAGGGTTCTGATACGCGGTTGCCTGTGATTTACGAGGAGCGACCCATTCATACGGGTCCTCAGGTTTATAATGGTCCGGGCTGCTCACAGTTTGGTCCGGGTATCGATCCTGGTCTGACGGAGAGTTTTTGTAACTAGATTCTGTTTGCTGTTGCGGTAACGCGGCATAATGGCTGTTTTCTGCATAGTTATATCTGAAAGATCAACCACAAAATGCACTACATGAACCAACATGATTTTAGTAGCCTATTCCACCAACATTGCAAAGTCTACTTTTCTAGCAAAGTATACTTTGAGAGAGTAATCATTTATTTTTCCCGAAATGCATTATGTCATATAGAACTAACGACTGCATATATTTGATGATTAAAAGTATGCAAAATTATTATACTGAATTTATTACATTATCACAGTCCAAAAAATGAAAATTTCTCCCTCAAAGGCTACTGATGACACAATTTATCGATAAATGTAACATGCTTTGCACTGGCCCATAATGTCATATCAGGCACTGACCTGATACTGATGTTTCATTGGTCGAACCGCGTCACATAAATGATGTAATTTAAACAAATCTGCATCATTTTCAACACAATCTATTTCATATTTGATCATTGGCTAGCATAAAACATTACCTGATAAATAGAATATCAGCCTAGTGCCTGGAGATATCAAGTTTATCAGGCTCAGCTCGGACATGATGGGAATTTCTGCTTTTATAGCCTTGCTGATGATTTAATTTAACCTGTTGCATTGGGGGTGGGGGGGGGGGGGGGAATCCCAAAATCAGAACAGAATATTTACACCAAGAAAAAATATATTCAGCCCTGAAATTAGAATAACCTCATCTGGTGCCAGTCAATCGAATTATGATCGATTGATTTATTGGTGTTTAACAGCCTATCAACAGTTAAGAAGAAAAAATAGTCAGCCCTGAAATTAGAATAACCTGACCAGTAGCCTATTTCATCAATATTGCAAAGTATACTTTACTAGCAAAGTATACTTTGAGGGAGTAATCATTTATTTTTCCTGAAATGCATTATTTCATATAGAACTAACAACTGCATATATTTCATGATTAAAAGTATGCAGAATTATTATACTGAATTTATTACATTATCACAGCCAAAATTGGCTGTGATAATGTAATAAATTCAGTATAATAAAAATTAATAAATTTATCATAAAATTGAAAATTTCTCCCTCAAAGTATACTTTGCTACTAAAGTATACTTTGCAATGTTGATGAAATTAGAATAACCTGACCAGTAGCTGACTTTGCGTTAAAGATTTTACGTATGTTATATCTCCTCAACCGCTTCACTCATTGACTTGAAACTTCATATGCATGTATATATATAATGCTCGTATGCATATCACATACGCATAATATTGGTACATCATATATAAAGAGCAGATCATATCATCTTATACTATTGGTACGGTTGTACCATATCCAGGGGCATAGCAAACAATTATATTGTGTTGGTGCAACATGTATGTTTGGAGCCGATGTATGCAACCAAGTACAATTATTGTGGATATATCTTAAATTTTGTTAAATCATCAACATCTTGCTGCTACGTGCAAATTATATGTATTGATATCAGGATGTAGCAAAATTGAGGTTTACAGTTACCTGCCTCACTGTGCATGAGCTCTTCATGTAGTTAGCGATGTGGCCATATATATGTTCTAGACTCGATACACGTAGCCGCCCAGACAATATGGGTTGTATTGTACC
This sequence comes from Conchocele bisecta, assembly GCA_029237695.1. Taxonomy (NCBI): domain Eukaryota; kingdom Metazoa; phylum Mollusca; class Bivalvia; order Lucinida; family Thyasiridae; genus Conchocele; species Conchocele bisecta. Next base: position 91,876,329 of record CM055275.1, on the reverse strand, counting down.
TAGCCACAGTGAGTCACGGTGATTGCATCGTCACCTGATTTATCAAGGGCATGCTGTATTACATCACGAGACTATGTCACGTGAGTTCATTTAAGGTTGCATGTAACAGAAAATACTGTGATATACAAAAAAGCAGTCAACCGGTTTCATGTTTCAGTTTCTAATTTCACTAATGCATCAGTTTTGATGTACCGTATTCATTCTAATAAACGCCCGGGCGCTTATTAGAATCATCGGTAAGTCACAGGTCGGGGGTGGGCGATTAATAGAGGCAATGGTTTTTGGTCCGAGCAAAAAATGTCAAAAAGTGAAGAAAACGATTGGATTTGTAAACCTTACAGACGTTCTATGTACTCACGGTGTAGTCTTAGCAATTACTACCGTATCGGACGTTTGTATTCAGATAATCTGTATGTTTGGACTGGTCCATTTCTCATTAGAATAATTACTTTAGGATCAGTAAGTATTCAGACATACTCCAAATCCGTAAATTTCTCAAAATATCTCAACAATAACAAAGGGACATCACTCTTCGCGTAACATATACTATCTGGTCAAATCGTCCCCAGACAAAATCGTCCCCATACCAAATCGTATTTTTTTATAATTATTTTGATAATCAAGCAAGCCCATCATCACATCTGGTTCCCGGTTTTGCTGTACAATATTGTGCGTTAAACCGTGACCGGGTACCGATGGCTGTCAACGACGAATAAGGAAAATGTTAGGCAGCGCTCCAGATTGTATATTAGAACCAGATAACGACTATAGTGACTGCAATAATTGTTAAACAAGGCGAAACTGTTGTGGGGAGATATCACCCAGGTGATCGCAGTTACTTCTGGGGAACCGTGACCCTCCTCTATCGGGACATTTGCAAGGGGAGGTGGCCTTGAAATTCCATGTTCCTACAGAATATTTGGACGCAAAGAACGAAAGGCACATGTCCGCGCGTTACTAAAAAGGGAAATACGGAAAATTACAGTTTGACAGGTATGTCCATTTTTCTTTCCAGAGGAGGCCATGGGCGTTTATTAGAGGTCCCAATTTTTGTAAAATCGGGCAGAGGTCCCAATTTTTGTAAAATCGGGCAGAAAATGTTCATTTTTTTGCTCAAAAATGGGGGATGGGCGTTTATTAGAGTATGGGCGTTTATTAGAATGAATACGGTATTTACTTAAAATGTATAATTAATACATCACATTGAATTTCTTAATAGATGTTATCCCAGTAACAGTGCATGGTATGGTGATTTGTATTGTCACGTTTCTGTTCCTGATGACATTGATTGCAATGTAGAACTTGAAGGTCGGACAAAGCGGATCGGACAAAGCCGGTCACTATTCGTCAATGCGTACGCACGTCAGTCCCTCCATACTTCCACAGTAATCTATTTTTGACAACGTTGCTAAACATATTACTCAAACCTATCCTACATTTATGTCATCCACCCAACTTCCAGCCACCACTTCCGTAAATCAAACACAGCACAAAACCATTCCGACATGGCTTCAGCGGTAAACTGTTGACTTTTATCGATCGGCTAGGGAAGCAACTCCTCTCGGGATTGTAGTAATGTATAAACAACCTTGTGAAATCCGCCTCAAATCAAATTTTCAGACAAAATATTAATTAGTTAACAGTTTATTTTCACATTGTAACAAAATAAATATACTAAACTAGTATGTGGTGGCAGAAACACTATGTAGGCTATGTATACATGGTTTACGTTCCTTCCTGAATCCAAACCGTTTGTCAAACATCGAAACGATTCGGTAGGCATACTCAGTACTTAACGTAGTCGGTATTCATCGATTATATAGACTAGAGTAGAGACACAAGAGCTCGCGAATCATACAAAAATCAATAATCAAACTATATGTAAAGTTTCTACTTAGATCAAAATCGTCGACTCAGTTTCCCAGCTAAGTTTGTCACATAAATTGACGTTAGACGTTAAGCGACTCAATTCTGAAACGTCGTCTGCTCCACATGGTGACGTCAGAAAACCAGGATTTCCGACGTAACGTTATTTTGAGCCTAACGTTGGAAATCGCACAGCGGCGCTCAAATAGTCAAGTCTGTTAACATTTTAAGGAAACACGGTTATCGCCCCTGATATCGGTGTGAAAATTTATGTCTGATATAAGATGTATAATAATGCCAATCAATACATGGGTCGTGGGGTAATGGTGAAAAAACGTTTATTTTGCCAGAAATGTCTCTGATATAAAGAATATGTTGTGCCTACTGAGTGGGCATGTACCGTTAATATCATCCCTGCACGACACCAAACAATAATGCCAGATTAATCGTTTATTTTCCTATATTTGAAGAAAAATCATTAATAGCGGTAACTGTTTTCTTTTAACACGAATTTCAACAAATTTTATTAAAAACTAGTAAAATTCCACCACCACGCCATTTTCCCCCCAAATTCGATGATATTCAGTAAATTAATTTCATATGGCATATTCTGAGATTTATGTGTTGAAAAATAATGCCAGATTAATCTTTTATTTTCCTGTAATCAGTATACATGTATATATAATTATATGTATTTGAAGGAAAATCATAAATTATTTAATATTGTTTTTAACACTGATTATTCACGAATGCCTGTGTCACATTTTAGGGGTAGTGGGCACAGGCCGTCAGTATGTCGATAGGATGGTGTAATCAGGGCTCCAGATAAGTTTTGTATCCAAAGAGTATTGAACCCCAGATTTCAAATTCAGTGCATATTTTAAGTTAAAACAGTATATTACACCACCCTATCAGCATGACGACTGCCTTATGGAGTACTGTACTGGAACATTTATTGTTTTCACATTCAAACAGTTGATTTAAACCTGTACTACAATGTATCTCTTTCCGGTATCACAGGCTGTTGTGGAATCGTCACTGGACTGAACTGGACGTGACAGAAACTGGTGCATGCTCTGGACATACTCTTGTGGAGCAAGCTGATTACAATGTATTTAATGTGAACAGTGTTTAGATTGAAGTTTTCATTCACGACCCATGTGCTAAAATTTGGAGTAACTAGAAATGTGGCCTGTCGGCACACGAATACCCCCACTGGCAGCCAAAGAAAACGAGGCATTTTTTATTATAAGCCATTTAGCCGAGCGTTAAGGTTTCAAACGCATCAAGTCTGTGACCTTGACCCTGGGCATAGTGTGATAATCCATGCATCGATGCAGAATATATAGAGCGGAAGGGAATTTCAATAGGTTTGACCTTTGACCTTCAACTGTGACCTTGACCTTGGACGTAGGTGCGTGGTTATTGATCGCGACACACCTTCTCATCCTGAGAAACATTTGTGCAAAGGCATTTGATAATGCATGCATCGGTGTAGAAGATATAGAGCGGAAGGGAATTTCAATAGGTTTGACCTTTGACCTTCAACTGTGACCTTGACCTTGGAGGTGCGTGGTTATTGATTGTGACACACCTTCTCATCATGAGAAACATTTGTGCCAAGCCATTTGATAATCCATGCATCGGTGTAGAAGATATAGAGCGGAAGGGAATTTCAATAGGTTTGACCTTTGACCTTCAACTGTGACCTTGGACGTAGGTGCGTGGTTAGCAATTTGATAATCCATGCATCGGTGTAGAAGATATAGAGCAGAAGGGAATTTCAATAGGTTTGACCTTTGACCTTCAACTGTGACCTTGACCTTGGACGTAGGTGCGTGGTTATTGATCGCGACACACCTTCTCATCATGAGAAACATTTGTGCCAAGCCATTTGATAATCCATGCATCGGTGTAGAAGATATAGAGCGGAAGGGAATGTCAATAGGTTTGACCTTTGACCTTCAACAGTGACCTTGACCTTGGACATAGGTGATTGGTTATTGATCGCCACACACCTTCTCATCATGAGAAACATTTGTGCCAAGCCATTTGGGAATTTCAATATATTTGACCTTTGACCTTCAACTGTGACCTTGACCTTGGACGTAGGTGCGTGGTTATTGATCGCGACACACCTTCTCATCATGAGAAACATTTGTGACAAGCCACTTGATAATCCATGCTTCGGTGTAGAAGATATAGAGCGGAAGGGAATTTCAATAGGTTTGACCTTTGACATTCAACTGTGACCTTGACCTTGGACGTAGGTGAGTGGTTATTGATCGCGACACACCTTCTCATCATGAGAAACATTTGTGCCAAGCCATTTGACAATCCATGCATCGGTGTAGAAGATATAGAGCGGAAGGGAATTTCGATAGGTTTGACCTTCAACTGTGACCTTGACCTTGGATGTAGGTGCGTGGTTATTGATCGTGACACACGTTCTCATCATGAGAAACATTTGTGCCAAGCCATTTGATAATCCATGCATCGGTGTAGAAGATATAGAGCGGAAGGGAATTGCAATAGGTTTGACCTTTGACCTTCAACAGTGGCCTTGACCTTGGACGTAGGTGCGTGGTTATTGATCGCGACACACCTTCTCATCATGAGAAACATTTGTGCCAAGCCATTTGGGAATTTCAATATATTTGACCTTTGACCTTCAACTGTGACCTTGACCTTGGACGTAGGTGCGTGGTTATTGATCGCGACACACCTTCTCATCATGAGAAACATTTGTGCCAAGCCATTTGATAATCCATGCATCGGTGTAGAAGATATAGAGCGGAAGGGAATTTCAATAGGTTTGACCTTTGACCTTCAACTGTGACCTTGACCTTGGACGTAGGTGAGTGGTTATTGATCGCGACACACCTTCTCATCATGAGAAACATTTGTGCCAAGCCATTTGATAATCCATGCATCGGTGTAGAAGATATAGAGCGGAAGGGAATTTCGATAGGTTTGACCTTCAACTGTGACCTTGACCTTGGATGTAGGTGTGTGGTTATTGATCGCGACACACCTTCCCATCATGAGAAATATTTGTGCCAAGCCATTTGATAATCCATGCATCAGTGTAGAAGATATAGAGCGGAAGGGAATTTCAATAGGTTTGACCTTTGACCTTCAACAGTGACCTTGACCTTGGACGTAGGTGCGTGGTTACTGATCGCGACACACCTTCTCATCATGAGAAACATTTGTGCCAAGCCATTTGGGAATTTCAATATATTTGACCTTTGACCTTCAACTGTGACCTTAACCTTGGACGTAGGTGCGTGGTTATTGATCACGACACACCTTCTCATCATGAGAAATATTTGTGCCAAGCCATTTCATAATCCATGCATCAGTGTAGAAGATATAGAGCGGAAGGGAATTTCGATAGGTTTGACCTTTGACCTTCAACTGTGACCTTGACCTTGGATTTAGGTGCGTGGTTATTGATCGCGACACACCTTCTCATCATGAGAAACATTTGTGCCAAGCCATTTGATAATCCATGCATCGGTGTAGAAGATATAGAGCGGAAGGGAATTTCTATAGGTTTGACCTTTGACCTTCAACTGTGAGCTTGACCTTGGACGTAGGTGCGTGGTTATTGATCGCGACACACCTTCTCATCATGACAAACATTTGTGCCAAGCCATTTGATAATCCATGCATCGGTATAGAAGATATAGAGCGGAAGGGAATTTCCAACAGACCGACAGACCGACCGACCGACCGACCGACCGACAAGCTGACTCCTATATACCCCCAACAAACTTTGTTTGTGGGGGTATAATTATACTCATTGTATCAGGGTATATGTATGGGACCATGTGGTTTCCAAAAGTTTCCGAACAACATTTTAAGACGTGACATAATCTTTGGCGTTATTTAAACAGTAGATTTTCTTGAAAATCTTCCTTTTGATGATATATAACTCAACAAATATGAAACATGTTTTATGTTGCTGTAAAACGTCTTTACAAACTCTTATATTTAACTTTCACAAAGAATCGAGTTGACCGTTTATTTCTTACATGTACATACACATGTTCTAGACTTTTATCGTTTCTCATGAGATTAAACCAAACTAAATTGAGTGTACAATATAGGGCCAACAGTTTTGCATTTGCTGCACTATGTTTCATCAAATTTTGTTATTCCGTTAGCAAGATATTAAAGGAAACCTATTGTAACCATATCTTAAAAACATGACAACATGCTGTTGGGAAACCAGATGATCACACACCCTGTTGCATGTACATACAGTATGCTGATGGATATAGTTCTAGTATGTCCAATTATCTGATTTAAGGTTCCTTCTGCCTGTAACTAACATTTTCAGGTACTTATTATCTCTGCAACCATAAGTCGATAATTCCAGCACAATAATATTTACACAATTCCCTAACATTTGATTGGTCCGTTGCAAGTCTCAGATAAGCTTTGTGTCTAAAGCGTACTATACCCCCTGATTTCAAAATCATTGCGTATTTTACTTTTACAAATAGATTATTGATTCTCTTCATTACTAAATAGTAAATAGGGAACAAAGGATAAAGCATATATTAGTCCAGGAAATCCGTGAAACAATTGTGCACCGAGAGGTAAAGTTTTGAAACTTGGCATGTTGTTTCTTCATGCAATTCTAAAAAAAAATGGATGTAGGGACATTTTGAAATTTTCCTCAATTCAAAATGGCCGCCAAAATTTAAAATGACCCCCATTTGTTTTCAATTACTTCTTTATCGGCTTTAAAATGATATATAAATGAATACAATGAATGTAAATAGTTAGTGTGTTGGATGATCCAAAGATTCAGATGTAATTCAAACTTTTATGAATTCAAAATGGCCGCCAAAATTCAAAATGGCCGCCAAAAAAGCATCTTTCTCAGCCTCCAAATGATAGAAAAATGAGCAAATTATATAAAAATACTTGGTGTGATGGACTACACAGGAACACAGAAATATCATGGATGTAGTTAAACCTTTTGTATGTATGTTTTGCAGGTACTAATAGAAGTAGAAGTAGAATACACTAGTTCTAACATTAAAAATATCAATTTTAGATATAAATTGTAATATTCAAGGATGAGAGCGATGCTGAGAAAAAAAGTCTGAAATACCTCTGAAAAGACTGAAACCTCCTAACCCCCTTGCAAAAGTATCAAATTTGGACAGATCTGACTGAACCTGTAATATTTCGAAAATTCACTTTACAAGAGAAAAGTCTGAAATAAGCCAAAAATCTGAGAATTCTCATCCTGAATTATATTCCATGCTTTGTTTACCCATAATTACATGGTGTGCCGAAAAGTAAGCACGGGATTTCATAAATAGCAACAACAACAACAACGACAGCAACAACAACAACAGTTTGGTGCGCGCCATTTTCGAAATGGGAAAAAACATTTATCTATTTGCCACATTCTCAAGCATATGAGGTAAGTTTTAACATGTTCTATGTGAAATAACATTTACAGATCAGTTACATCTCAAATATATAGTCTTCCATGAACCTCACTTTTGTTATTTAGTAATGTGAGTGGGTGAGGTATTTATGTAGTCCTACTCCCGCTCACACCCATTAATCTGGAATGTATCACTATGATTAACAGTATAATAATTTTGTATTTCTATTATGATAAATTGGCTTGCATTTTGCATTATTCAGGCATCTCTGTACAACCTACACCCCATATGTTCCATATATTTGACCCACCCATCTGATCTCCATTCATATATTTCCAGAAATGGAACATGGCGTCAAGAGATTGACTGAAAGCGTACATAGTTTGCTGGCGGTGTTAACATGGCAAGTAAAAACACATACACTGGTGGAGGGTAATGCACAGCATGTTAGTATACCCAAACAGCGAACAGACTGGACCCTGTGTATTCTTTGCCAGGAGAACAAGGCCGACCACTACAATGCCCAGCTGAAAGTACACGTAGTGACATCGGGGCCGGTTACACGACCATGGTGCGAACACCTATTAAGGTTTGCGGAATTGGATGGCTTGCCATTCGACATACAACGGCTGGATACGGGTGTGGAATAGTAGAACTTTTAACAAACCACAAAGCTAAATGGCATAGCTTGTGTCGTTTGAACTATAATAAAACACAATTAAATCGCGCAATAAAGCGAAAGTCATCATTTCTGACACAACTATGGAAGACGAGATTCCAAAGAAGTTTACTCGTCAGTCTATAAAGTTAGTGAACCCATTTGACAAAGTTTGCCTCCTCTGTGGCCATGGTATAGTCAGCTCGAAGTCTAATATACTACATAGGACTGAAAAGCTCCCTGTAGGTGACCGTGTATGGAACTGTGCCATGAAACTCCAGGACGAGGAACTTATAGCAAAAATGAGTGCTGGCGATTGCGTGTAATAAGAAGTAAAGTATCACCTTCCATGTTTAACAGCTCTGTATAAGAGGGCAGAAGGTTGTGAACGCAATTCAAAAGAAGCCAACAATGACAATATACTTCATGGAATTGCACTGGCTGAGTTAGTGGACTATATAGAGAATGAAAAATCGTGTGACGACATTGCACCAGTATTTAAACTATGTGATCTGGCTAAACTGTATACATAATCAGTTGAAAGCATTGGCTTAACTCTGCCTGCAAGGGTACACACAACAAGACTAAAGGAACGATTATTGCACCACCACGTACCCGGCTTGCAAGCTCACAAGCATGGCAGGGAAATTCTATTAGCATTTAACACAGACATTGGACTCGCGATACATAAAGCATGTGACAATCCTGACAACGATGGTGTATATCTCACTAAAGTGGCTCAAATTGTTCGGAAGGAAGGAGATGCTGAAGTCCAAGTCGTGTTTCGATGGTTCCTTTTCGACGCAGGATGCCAACACGCTTCAGTTCCACCATCACTACTGTCGTTAGTAAGAATGGTACTAGACGGACCCAGTATAAATCCTGAAATTTCAGATAAGGAAAGTGTGCCACAGGCTGCACTAAGTATATCTCAATTAATCCTGTTTAACAGTCACCATAGGCGACGTCCTGGCTCTACTAGTGTTGCGCACACATTGGGCTGACTTCTTGAAAAATGACTGTAACAAAAACAGAACTCTTTCAGTTCCTAGCTGAGTACCTAAAGGATATACAGCTACCAGGTGGTAAGCAACTCTATATGACTCGTGGAAATGTCGTCCTCGCCAATCCTGATGCTGACGTATCACACCTGGAACCGTGTAGCCATGAAGAAGGTGATACCAGGGTGTTGTTGTTCATGTCGTAGACGCTGCTCGTACAGGGCACAGTAAAGTAGTTATCCGTACTGTAGACACAGCTGTTCTTGTCCTGGCAGTATCACATGTAGATAACATTCGGATCTCTCAGAACTGTGGATAGCGTTTGGAACTGGACACTCATATCGCCATATACCAGTTCACACCATTGCGCAGATGTTAGGAGTTGAAAAGGCAGCGGCGTTGCCTTTCTTCCATGCTTTCACTGGCTGTCACACTGTTTCCGCCTTCTACAGCCACTCTAAGGTCACAGCCTGGAAGGCATGGCAGTCATACCCTAGTGTAACACCGACATTTATTGCCCATTTCCAGTTCACCTCAACAGCTATCCGAAACTCACATTGAATCACTCGAGCGATATACCGTCATCCTGATGATAGAACCAACAGTCAAGTCAGTGTCAATGCTTGTCGAAAGCATCTATTTACGAAGAAGGGTCGCCAAATTGCGAATATCACCCCAACGCGAGATGCACTTGTCCAGCATTACCAAGCGTACTGCCTTCTAAGCAGGTCACGTCTGGGGACAGTCTGTTGTAAAGGAACCAGAAAGTATGAATCCATGTGATTGGGGCTGGACAAAAGACAGCTCAAACACAACATGGCTACCTAAGTGGACGATCCTCCCAGCAGCGACAAAGGCGTGTAGAGAACTCATTCAATACCAGTGTAAATCTGGTTGTAGGAGAAGTCGTGGATGTGGATGTTCGTGTGCTAAGGTTCAACTGAAGTGCACTGCCCTGTGTCACTGCACTGGTGAATGTATACAGGATATATAGATATGCTGGTATTAACAACTTATGGCACATATTTGTGATTGTCTATATAGTAATGTGTAAGTTTAATTTAGACTGAAACTGGAAAATGATAGCGAGAGAATATAGTGTCGATTTGCCAAATGGCATACACTGGTATGTTCGTTGTCCACAAATGAGTGTAGATGGTATCATTTTGTGTGTCCTTTCTTGGTTTAGAATACTCCGGAAATCCAACACTACTTGTGATTGTCATAATACAAATCATAACGACGCCTCACTTAATTCCAAATATGTGAAATGGGGACCAAAAAGTCATTTTGAAATACATTTCCAATCTGCTACAAACAAAAAGTGTATTATTTGGCGGCCATTTTGCATTTTCGACGCCATTTTGAATTTCAAACTGTTCTAATTACATCCGTGATAATTATGTGTCTATGGATAGTCCATTATACCAATTATTTTTATATAATTTGTGCATTTTTAAATCATATTTAAGCTGAAAAACTGACTTTTCTGATATTTTGACGGGCATTTTGAATTTTGGCGGCCATTCTGAATTTAAAAAACCTAATTAACATCCACAATTAATCTGACTCTTGGACAATCCAACACACTAGCCATTTCCATTCATTTATATATCATTTTAAAGCCGATAAAGAAGTCATTGAAAAAAATTGGCGGCCATTTAGAATTTTGGCGGCCATTTTGAATTGAGGACAATTTCGAAATGTCCCTACATCCATTTTATTCTAGAATTGCATGAAGAAACAACATGCCAAATTTCAAAACTTTACCTCTTGGTGCACAATTCTTACATAAAATGTCACGGATTTCCTGGACTATATAAAACATGTAGACAGTCACTTATTTGAGCTGCAAAAAGCAAACACGGTTTTCTTTTTGCAGCTCAACTAAGTGCATTTTCAACTTTATGACAGTATTTTCACTACTCAATTTGAAAATCAATGCATATTTTCACATTGCTGTGCGTATTTTATATTCCCAATATTGATAATCACTGCGTATTCAGCTAAAATAATTGCGTAAAATACGCCAATACGCATCTTATCTGGAGCGCTGAGTAGACACACAATGCACTTCATATCAGAGACATCATCTGAAACATTTTCTGGCAAAATAAACATTCATTCACCATTTCCCTACGTATTGATTGGAATTATTATACATTTTATATCAGACGTAAATTTCCACACTGATGTCAGGGGCGATAACTGCGTTTCCTTAAAATGTCAACGGACATTACTATTTATGCTCTGTATTTATTTTTTGATATGCAATGATTATACTTTATAATCTGTAAAAAATATAATTTGTTCTGTAAAAAATATTATTTTTTTCAGGTGACGCATTTAATTAGTATAAATAATTAAAGAATATCATGCCTCATTTGCATATGAAAATAGCCTGATACCACCCCTCGCGTCACTATCAGTAAAATAAACATTACTAAATGATTATATCTGTACAGCGGGCACTCGTAATTTTGAATAGTGACAGCATTATACACTTATTTAACTTCCTATAAAGAACATTGTTGTGCCTACTGAGTGGGCATATACCTTTAAATTTCATACATGATATGCTTGTTTATCATCATCCCTGTGTTCATTCTATAGTCCGCCCATATGGTCAAGTAACTTAAATTTGTCAATAAAATTATTTGTATATGTTGGTTTAACATTTTTATACCACGTTTGAAAATACAGAACATTATGTATTTGCCTTGTACAGGCTGGCGGGCGGCACGGCTTGTCCATGCATAACCAGAGTTCTACATGAAATATTGTAACCAAATTTGGTATACATTACATGTTTATCATGGCACAATGAAGAAACCTATGCATTTTCGAAAACAATCTGATTAGTTATCTCCCCTTGGCGGCCATTTTTATTTTCGCACTCTGTACCCTCGTCCACGTAAGAACTTGGGTTCTTGACGGATCATAACCAAATTCGCTATACATGTTTATCACGTCAAGATGAAGAACCCTATTGGTTTTCAGTGAGTTATCCTCCCCTTGTTGGCTGGCCTTGCCTCGACGGGTGTATCTTGTGACCTTTCTGCTGCTTCTGTGTGATTTCCAATTTGGTTAATAATTCTGGGCTATTTCGAAAAAGTCCATTGAATCAGCGTGCGAACAGTAACTCTTGTAGTCTACTCCCGTACCGTCTGTGACCAGCCGATGTTCGAAACTATGTAGTGAATATTTTCACAAGATTAAATTTCCATCAGTTGTACGTGTGGGGGGGGGGGTGGGTGGGTGGTTGTAGGGGTTCCTACTTACAGGAATGACGATTTGCCTGGTTTGGCCCTCAGGTACCTATCTTTGGCTCGTTTGTTACCTGGGAGTTGAATTGGGTTATTGGGTTAATCTATTCCCTACGGACGGTACGGGAGCAATTGCAAGAGTTACCGTTCGCAACTAGGGGGTTGTCCTATTTGCGAGCTCTTTGAAATGCACTCTTGTGTTTTACGGCATTTAAATTCAGACTGGTGGTAAACTGTGATCTATGTAAACTCTGTGGCTGAACTTGGGGGGGGGGGGGGGGGGGGGGGGGTTGCAACCCCGGAACCCCCCTCTAGATCCGCCCCTGACTATATAGTGGTTTTTTTATTGTAAATATTCAGTTCTGATTTTGGGAATTTTTCCCCCATTTGTACATGTACTTGTAACATTAGTTATGTGTGACTAAATCTCAGCAACTTTGTGTTTGTTGTTGTGTGCAAATAAAGAGAATAACAGATTGCAAAACTAGATTTGCAGCCGTTCTATCACATATAACTACTTGGAACATGTACTTGTAGTTGTACAGGTAATACCGGTATATGGGATTTAGTACTAAACCCATTGACCCGGCCTTAAATTACCGTAGCTGTTGATAGACCGTTAAATCCGAAAAACAAGCAAACAAACAAACGTGTGTGGGGGAATGTTCAGCATTGAATCAGAATAACGTATTCTCTGAAAGTTTGTATCGTACACCGTAAGCCGCCGTACCGCACTCGGTATCAAATCAATTGGTCGCCGCTCACAGTAAACTTCCTATGATATTATCATATATGTGTTCGGCGCCATATCCAACAATGTCGTAAGCACTCGCGTGTGTTTGATACAATTGCAATCACATTTTGCGACACGAATGCTGGACGCGGACGTGATAGAAGACATCATTTGACGTTGTCGCCAATATAAACAATGCCGTACTTACTCTCATTGTAGAAGAGCGTTTCCGGTGTTGCTAAAAATCGTATTGGATTCTCATAAATTATGCGCGCGACATTTGTCTTACACTTGAGAAAAATCTTAACTGAGGTTCGTCTTAGATTTGTCTAAGTTTATACTTAAGACTAATTTAAGATAAATCTTAATTTTGATCTTTACTAAGACGGACTTAAGTCTAAGTTTTAGATAAATCTTAGATTATTTATGAATACAGGCTCAGGTGTTCTAACCCCTAGGCCACAATCCATCCCACACTTGCGTGAAGTATCATTCAGACATTGCAAGAAGCACACAATGACAGAATTGGTGGCGGCATAGAAACTACCAGCAAAGCAGACTAAAAAGCAATTAAAACGTTGGGTAATGTCTCTTTACTATGTCATGTATTATTAAAGCTATTGTACAAGAACTATAGAATGCAAATATGGGAGGGGGGGCTACTATTAGAGAGGGGGCTGCTATTAGAATAAATATGGTAGGCAAATCCAAGAGCTAATTGGCTAGCATGATTGGGCGGCCGGCTGTGAAAAGGTCAAAACCATTTTCTTACATTTCACACACAATATTTCAACAGCTATAAGGTCATTTTCTTACATTTCACACACAATATTTCAACACAATATTTCAACAGCTATAAGGTCATTTTCTTACATTTCACACACAATATTTCAACAGCTATAAGGTCATTTTCGATGGGTTAACAGGGTCCAATTGAAGTATGATTGAAATGAAAGAAAGAACAATGATTGATAGATTTATTGGTGTTTAACGGCCTATCAAAAGTTAAGGTATTGTAAGGCCGGGCCAACGGGTTCAATCCCGCAATTAACCTGGAAAGAACAATGAAACATGTTGATACTTTCATAATGTATAGCAACAGCTAAGGTAATTTTAGCTGGGTTAACGGGGTCAAATCGAATTGGGATTGAATGGAATGGTACTTAAAGATCCATCGACGCAGGGCCAAGAACTGGGATTGTAATGAAAGAAATTATTTTCTTCAACGGTAATCGCAAGAACAATCATACCTGTTGATATTTTCATAATTTCGTATTTTTTGATCGTCCGGTTCGATGCCTCGGTCCTTCAGTGTGTACGTCTTCACAGGAACTGGGGGAGGGTCCTTCCTTTTCCCGTCTCCCTGCCCCGCCTCTATGGGCGGAGCTTGTTGGCCGCCAGGCATTGTGGGGGATCTAGCTCTGCCCACTCCCTTCCCTTTTAAGGGCTCATCCTTCCTGCAAGGGGGACGGATGGGGCGGCTATGAGCAAGCTCTTGTTACAATACAGCATGCAGGGTGAGTGGTGGGAAGGCAGGGTCATCATGTTGGTTTCGTTGTGTTATTTTTACTTTTTCAGATTTTTTCCATGAGAATCGAAGAACGATAAATTTTCTGTAGCCTATTTCACCAACATTGTAAAGTATACTTATCTAGCAAAGTATACTTTGAGGGAATTTTTTTCAATTTTGTGATACATTTATTATTTTTGATTATACTGAATGTATTACATTATCACAGCCATTTTGGCTGTGATAATGTAATAAATTCAGTATACATTTTGGCTGTGATAATGTAATAAATTCTGCATACTTGTAATCATCAAATATATGCAGTGGTTAGTTCTATATGAAATAATGCATTTTTGGAAAAATTAATTATTACTCCCTCAAAGTATACTTTGCTAGATAAGTATACTTTGCAATTTTGATGAAATCGGCAATAGATTTGCTACACGATACATTTGCAATGTATATGCTACCAGCATCGTTTTATTTTATATATTTGTTTTAATCCATAGCCAGCTATATCTGAGATAACAGTCTTTTTTTGTTTTGCAAACATGATGGCCCTATCAGGTGATACAACTTGCATAAAAATAAGTTAGAAATGTGTCGTCTTCCGAGACCTTATTACATCGGTGACAAATATAGATCCTGACCAGCATGCACTGTAAAACTGTCAGACCTTATTACATCGGTGACAAATATAGATCCTGACCAGCATGCACAGTAAAACTGTCAGACCTTATTACATCAGTGACAAATATAGATCCTGACCAGCATGAACAGTAAAAACTGTCAGACTTAAAATTACTTCGTGACATATAGATCCGACCCGCCTGGACAGTTAAAACTGTAGAACCTTATTAATTCAGTGACAAATATAGATCCTGACCAGCATGCACAGTAAAACAAACTGTCAGACCTTATTACATCAGTGACAAATATAGATCCTGACCAGCATGCACAGTAAAACTGTCAGACCTTATTACATCAGTGACAAATATAGATCCTGACCAGCATGCACAGTAAAACTGTCAGACCTGATTATTAATCAGTGACCAAATATAGATCCTGACCAGCATGCACAGTAAAACTGTCAGACCTTATTACATCAGTGACAAATATAGATCCTGACCAGCATGCACAGTAAAACTGTCAGACCTGATTACATCAGTGACAAATATAGATCCTGACCAGCATGCACCGTAAAACTGTCAGACCTTATTACATCAGTGACAAATATAGATCCTGACCAGCATGCACAGTAAAACTGTCGGATCCGGATCTACTCTATTTGCTGGCCTCACTAATGCTAGTCACTGACTCAATGGCAACAAGTATAGCCCCAGATCAGTAGCCTATTTCACCAACATTACAAAGTATACATTTCTGTCAAAGTATACTTTGAGGGAGTAATCATTTATTTTTTCAGAAATGCATTATGTCATATAGAACCGACGACTGCATATATTTGATTATTAAAAGTATGCAGAATTATTATACTGAATTTATTACATTATCACAGCCAAAATGGCTGTGATAATGTAATAAATTCAGTATAATAACAAGAGCTGTAGGAGAACAGCATAGCTCGACTACGAGGGTTGTCGATGTACACATAGCTTGACAAACAAGGTGGCTGCGGCCTGCATAAAAACCTTAACCAAGGTTGACTAAAAAACTTAACCAAAGGAAATTAAGTAAGTAATTCAAGGTTAAATGTAGGTCAATGACAGATATAGGTCAAGGGTTATTGATGTACATCACTAGGAGATGAAGTTTTCCAAGTATGGTTGCTGTAGGCCCAGGAGTATTCCATATACAAGCTTGACTAAAAACCTTAACCAAGGGGAAATAACTAAGTAATCCAAGGATAAAAGTAGGTCAAGGTCAAATATAGGTCAGGGATTATTGATGTACATGACTAGGAGATGAAGTTGTCCAAGTATGGTTGATGTAGGCCCAGGAGTATTCCATATACAAGCTTGACTATAAACATTAACCAAGTAATTCAAGGTTAAATGTAGGTGAAGGTAAAATAAAGGTCAGGGGTTATTGATGTACATCCTTATGAGAAAAAGTTATCCAAGTATGGTGTCTGTATGCACAATAGTATTCCATCTACAAGCTTGACTAAAAACCTTAACCAAGGTTGACTAAAAACCTTAACCAAGGGGGATTAACTAGGTATAGATCAAATATAGATCAGGGGTTATTTATGTACATCCCTATGAGAAAAGGTTGTCCAAGTATGGTGTCTGTATGCACAATAGTATTCCATGTACAAGCTTGAGTAAAAACCTTAACCAAGGTTGACTAAAAACCTTAACCAAGGTGACTTAGGTAAGTAATTAAGGAAATATAGGTCAAGGTGAAATATATATCGGGGGTTGTTGATGTACATCACTAGGAGATGAAGTTTTCCAAGTATGGTGGGTGTATGGCCAGTAGTATTCCATATACAAGCTTGACTAAAAACCTTAACCAAGGGGAATTAAGTAAGTAATTCAAGAGGAAATGTAGGTCAAGGTCAAATATAGATCAGGCGGTTATTGATGTACAAAAAAAGTGTACATCGCTATGAGAAAAGGTTGTCCAAGTATGGTGTCTGTATGCACAATAGTATTCCATGTAGAAAGCTTGACTAAAAACCTTAACCAAGGTTGACTAAAAACCTTAACCAAGGGGAATTAACTAAGTAATTCAAGGTTAAATGTAGGTCAAAGTCAAATATAGGTCAGGGGTTGTTGATGTACATCACTAGGAGATAAAGTTGTCCAAGTATGGTTGGTGTAGGGCCAGGAGTATTACATCTACAAGCTTGACTAAAAACCTTAACGAAAGAGAATTAAGGAAATACTAATTAATTCAAGAGGAAATGTAGGTCAAGGTCAAATGTAGGTCAAGGTCAGGATAAGGTTCAAAGGTGAGTAAGTAGTATCAAGGGTTATGGATGTACATCCCTAGGAGATGAAGTTGTCCAAGTATGGTGGGTGTAGGGCCAGGAGTATTGCATATACAAGCTTGACTAAAAACCTTAACCATGGAGAATTAAGTAAGTAATTGAAGAGCAAATGTAGGTCAAGGTCAAATATAGATCAGGGGTTATTGATGTACATCCCCATGAGAAAAGGTTGTCCAAGTATGGTGTCTGTATGCACAATAGTATTCCATGTACAAGCTTGACTAAAAACCTTAACCAAGGTTGACTAAAAACCTTAACCAAGGGGAATTAACTAGGTAATTCAAGGTTAAATGTAGGTCAAGGTGAAATATAGGTCAGGGGTTGTTGATGTACATCACTAGGAGATAAAGTTGTCCAAGTATGGTTGGTGTAGGGCCAGGAGTATTCCATCAACAAGGTTGACTAAAAACCTTAACCAAAGAGAATTAACTAAGTAATTCAAGAGGAAATGTAGGTCAAGGTCAAATATAGATCAGGGGTTACTGATGTACATCCTAGGAGATGAAGTTGTCCAAGTATGGTGGGTGTAGGGCCAGGAGTATTCCATATACAAGCTTGACTAAAAACCTTAACCAAGGGGAATTAACTAAGTAATTGAAGAGGAAATGTAGGTCAAGGTCAAATATAGACCAGGGTTATTGATGTACATCCCTATGAGAAAAGGTTGTCCAAGTATGGTGTCTGTATGCACAATAGTATTCCATGTACAAGCTTGAATAAAAACCTTAACCAAGGTTGACTAAAAACCTTAACCAAGGGGAATTAACTAAGTAATTCAAGAGGAAATGTAGGTCAAGGTCAAATATAGATCAGGGGTTGATGTACATCACTATGAGATGAAGTTGTCCAAGTATGGTGGGTGTAGGGCCAGTAGTATTCCATATACAAGGTTGACTAAAAACCTTAACTAAGGCGTGACGGTGACGCCGATGACAACATAAGCTCTACTTATTCTTCGAATAGTCGAGCTAAAAATTAATGAATTTATCATAATATTGAAAATTTCTCCCTCAGAGTATACTTTGCTAGATAAGTATACTTTGCAATGTTGGTGAAATAGGCTACAGACTGTGAGGATGTGCAGGATGATCTGGGGCTATACTGGTCGTAAACCGCCGGCCCGAATAGTCTCCACTACAATAAAACATCTGTTAACATTCTGACATCTATCTCCATGTAATAAAACTTGTGCTTAGTTAATCTAGTAAGCAAGGTTACAAAGTTAAAAGCAAATGAAATGTTTCGAGATAAAAGTAAAAGCTCTATGCACACATGTATTATAGGCAATCAAAGGATCACACCATAAAATAAGTTTCAACACCAAGAGTAAATTTAATTGACTGTTAATTGGCAAAAGTAAAAGCTCTAAGCATGTATAGTAGTCTTGTTTGTTTGCTGGGGCTTAACGGCCTATCAACAGCAAAGGTCATTAACCCTTAGACTACTACTCACAACAAGTCGTCCGCTGTTTTTTTTTATATCTTGCCTTAGTTCTCAATAAAAACATGGCTAGACAGCTCTTCAGAATCATTTCCAATGGAAATGATTCTGAAGTGCTGTCAAAGCATGTTGTAAATTATTCTAAAGTGCTGTCAAAATAGAAAATAACAGCAGACAAAAAATAAATAAGATAGCGGTCTAAGGGTTAAGGCCAGGTGAATGGGTTTAGAATCACTGATATATATATACATTGATTTATCCCGTCAACACAGTGCGTATGTGCCGTGAAACACGGTGCCGTGAAATATTTTTGATATCCAGTCAATACTATTTTTGCATTTTACAGCCATTTGTACGTGTTGACGGGATAAATAGAATAGTAGGTTAGTGCCGTGAATGGGAAACAATATCTGGCGCGGCACGGAAACGGGATGTGCTCGGCAGAGCCTCGCCCATCCCGTTTCCTGAGCCTTGCCAGATATTTTTTCCCATTTACGGCACTAACCTACTATTCTCTATCTATTTTCCTTATTTCTGAACCAAAGTATATGTTGTGACCACTCATTTGAACCGTCTCGGCAAGACGGTTCAAATGAGTGGTCACAACATATACTTCTGATGAGAAATAAAGAAATTCTTGAGCCTTGCCGGATATATTTTCCCATTCACGGCACTAACCTACAGTTCTCTATCTATTGGAGACCTACATGCTTGTTAAAGTTGACTGTTAATACTACCATACATGCTATAAGTAATATATACATTTGGCAAATGTAACATTGGAAAGCGATCAAACTTTCAAAACGAAATCACATATACAATACTGTCTAGAGATAGCTAATACATATACTGGGGAAATACAACGTAAAGCAAGCAAGACATATATACTGGGGAAATACAATGTAAAGCGGTCGGCGGATTTCATTTGCAAGCAAAAGCACGGTACTAACAAGTTACAAAATATAACGACATATTAACCCTTAAAAGGCGGGAAACGAATATTTTCGTCTGCTGATTTTCCATCCTTGTGTCAGGGTGAGAAAAATGTGCACCCAGGTTAAATCTTTTCCACTTAAGGGAGTACATCTACTTGATCTTCTTTCTTTAGAAAAACATGTTTTGCCAGCAGATGAGAATCAGCTCCATTGGAGATGATTCTCATGTGCTGGCAAAACATATGAAGTATATATATTTTCATTAAGAAATGGATGATAAAAAAATACAAAAATATACATTACAGCAGAAGACAAAAATAGTTTTCTGACTTTGCAAGGTTATGTTCGAGCACTGAATGGTAAAACATATTTTCATCAAGAAAAATAGACAACAAAAATTAAACAGCAGACGACAAATTAAATTCCAGCCTTTGCAAGGTTTAAACTAGGAATAGAAAGCTCCCGCTCACCGGAATTTCGCTGTCAGATCGGAGAGCTTTGACTTGTCGATATTCGCCTTGTTGACTTTGTTCACTGTGGAGCGCGTGAATCGGTACGGATCGTTACTCCGGCCTGTTTGTCGCTGACCTTGACCTAGTTTCTCTCGTAGCTTCGAATCGTCGTGTTTGTTCGCGGGGTTCGATGTGTATTTAGTGAATGAGTCGCTTGATGAGTTGTCGTTGTATATCTGCAATAATAAGGTGATTAATTAATTGACTTGCGATGTTGCGTTTTATCCCGTCAACACAGTGCGTATGTGCCCTGAAACACGGTGCCGTGAAACATTTTTGATATCCCGTCAATACGACCTAATCACTGCGTATGAATATATGCGGTGGCTGGCGTTATGTTTTTTGCATTTTAAAGCCATTTGTAGGTGTTGACGGGATAAATGGAATAGTAGGTTAGTGCCATGAATGGGAACAAATGTCTGGCGCCTTCTACTATTCTCTATATACAGTGCAACAACCTGTCTACAATAGTCACCCATGGGGAGACACAAAACTGGTTGTTATATGGAGGTTAAATATAGAGGTAATTGTCCATTTGAGATATAAAATATCGGCTGTTACAGAGAGGGGGTTGTTGTAGATTGTTTACAAAAAAACATTGTTAATGTGAAATTTACAGACCATCATGATTTTGCACATACAAACATTTTAGTGTTACAAAGTTTAGTGAAACGGCCACCTGTAGCCTATTTCACCAACATTGCAAAGTATACTTTTCTAGCAAAGTATACTTTGAGGGAGTATCATTTATTTGTCCGGAAATTCATTACTTCATATATTTGATGATTAACAGTATGTAGAATTATTATACTGAATTTATTACATTATCACAGCCATTGGCTGTGATAATGTAATACATTCAGTATAATAAAAATTAATAAATTTATCCTTCAAAGTATACTTTGCTAGAAAAGTATACTTTGCAATCTTGCTGAATTAGGCTACTGATTAGGCTACCTGAGGGTCATGCTGTGTATGAGGTATGGAGCAAATTCAGAAAATCTCCATACAAACTTTATCAAACAAAGTTTCACATTCATACGAGCGTCATGCTGTGTATTAGGTATGGAGAACATTCAGAACTAGAAATGTGTTCATTGGCCATGGATGCCTCCTACCACTTTGATAGTAAACAAGCTGAAACCAACACTTCAACCAAGGGAAATAACTATGTAAATATTGCAATTGTAGGTCAAGGTCACACAAAGGGCATGTGAGTCAGTGGGTTCCGGTTGCACATCAGTGACTGATGATAGTGTGGTATGTATGGTGTATGGTGGCTGTAGGCCTAATACTATAGATATATATAAACTCAAACAAAAACTTAAACCAAGGGAAACAACTATGTAAAACTGTAGGTCAAGGTCACACAAAGGTCATGTGAGTCACAGTGGGTTGCAGTAGACGTCACTGGCTCATAATTCCAGCACAAAAATATTTACACAATTCCCTAACATTTGATTGGCCCGTAGCAAGTCTCTGTCCAAAATTTATATCCCAGTAAACTCCCATGCCAAACTACTTTCCGTAACCGTCAGGCGCAGTTAAAATAATTCTTAAGAAAACGGAAAATAAACACATTTTCTTGATGAATTTATTTAAAATGCTGGAATTATAAGGAATGAATGGCCTTTTTGTTGAATTTATTGGGGATATAAACTTGGAAAAGTCGCGGGAATACTGGACGAGGCCTTCCGG
Source organism: Conchocele bisecta (assembly GCA_029237695.1). Classification (NCBI taxonomy): domain Eukaryota; kingdom Metazoa; phylum Mollusca; class Bivalvia; order Lucinida; family Thyasiridae; genus Conchocele; species Conchocele bisecta. Next base: position 91,854,334 of record CM055275.1, on the reverse strand, counting down.
CCTTCGTCCAGTATTCCCGCGACTTTTCCAAGTATATACCCCGATAAATGCCACAAAAAAGCTATTCATTCCTATAATAAACTTGGAAAAGTCGCGAGAATACTGGACGAGGCCTTCCGGCCTTCGTCCAGTATTCCCGCGACTTTTCCAAGTTTATACCCTGATAAATTCCACAAAAAGGCCATTCATTCCTATAATAAAAGTGTGCAAGAATGGCTAGTAGCTGTCGGCCTAATCCTATACAGAATACAAGCTACAACACAAACTGTAGCCTTGTGATGGATGGATGGACAAGAGTAACATCAAATGCCCCCTACACTATCACAGTGGGGCAAAAAAATCACTGTACAAACCTTTTTATTCTACAAACAGAGCTGCAGATAAGGTGTGTATTTTATGCACTTATTTTAGCAGAATACGCATTGGTTATCAAAAGTGGGAGTACAAAATACTCACAGCAATGTGAAAATATGCATTGATTTTCAAATTGAGGAGTGAAAATACTGTAATAAAATTTGAAATTTACTTCATTATCCACAAATAAGTGAAATTTTAAATTTGTTCTATTTTTTTATCATTTGTTCCCTATTTAATAAGGAACACAATCTATAATACATTTGTAGAAGTAAAATACGCATTGAATTAGAAATCTGGGGGTATAATACTCTTTAGACACAAAACTTATCTGGAGCTCTGACAAAGATTCCACTCACCCGAGGGTCGTGCTGTGTAAGAGGTTGGGGCGGGGGCGGACTGGAGGCGTGATACGTGGGCGACGACGGCTGGTGGGCGGTGGGAGAGAGCCGGGATCGCGTGTCAGGGCGGGCGTATGGAGACTCCGTATCGTACTTCGGTCGGGGCTCGTTCCGATCATCGTACGAGTCTTCGTAGAACTGCGGGTCGGAGGATAGGCGGCCTCGTAACCGTTCACTCGGCGTGATTGTGGCGTAGGGATCTATGCTAGTGCGATTGGGTCGTGTGTTATCGTGCGGCAATTGTTCCACGTAGAACGACGGGTAGTACCGGTCTTCAGATCGTTGAGAATACACGTCTGTAGGAAAGAAGATAGTGAGCATAATATTTATCTTACTATACATAAACTAGACATGTATGTCTAAAGGAAAGGAGGTTAAACGGTGAATAGAACAGTTAGATTGGTCACAAATGTCATAAGAGTTAGTTATCTTCATATAGATGAGCAAGATATTATGTTTGTAAAACAGAAATGCTCCAATGACACGGAGGCATGATCAGTTAAAGTGTTATTTGCCCTTGGGAAAGGGGGAGGGGTGAAACAGTGAAAAGTAAAAGAGCTTAATGTCTGTTCCACGTTTTGCTCGCCGACAAACTTTTGGCTATTAAACACATTAAATCTAAAAATGTCACCCTCCCCAAAAATAATGATTTCATAAAATTCCATCAAATATTAATTTTATTGCGAAAAACGATTTTCCTATGGGAATCAATATTTGATGGAATTTCATCAAATAATTTTTTTTGGGGAGGGTGACATTTTTGTTAATGATGAAAAAGTACTAACTTTTAAATATTTTTTAGATTTAATGTGTTTAATGGGCAAATGTGGAACAGACAGTAATGTCTGTCCCAGTACACAGGTGGAAGACTCGGACCTATGACACCAAAAAAATGCCTATTAAAAAAAATCCCATTACCCCACCCACTTGGTCTCGTACAGTACTATACGCTATATCAAGGTGAGTATAAATAGCGCTATTATAGAAAGAGCCCTCTTTTTTCCGGCTCGCACAAACACAATAAACATCGATTAAATGTATGAAATATGTCTCTGGTAATCGATAAAGGTATTAGGTGTGTGAATATACTCACTTCAAATCGCTGTTTCAAGTATTTATTGAGTTATTCGCGTTTTGATTACCCCATCCAAAGCGAAAGTTGCGTGTACGAAAGAATCTCACACAGAATCGGAGGCCGTCCGGCTGGATTATCGGTCATATTTGGCCGAAAGCTGATCGCCAGCTCAAACTAAAGTCGTGCACCATGATCATATACATTAGAGACTCCAACCATACAAAGTTCGTCCAATTGTGATCGTTCGCCGATCTAAAAAACACTTTTTTCTAATTTTATTGACTTTCATTCATGATTCGCGTACTATCAGATTATGTCTTCCGGAAACCCTGAAAAGGGAAAGTCCTCGCGTCTATTTTTAGGTTTAACCAATCAGAGATGTTCTTACATAGACGCTTCGGTGGTTGTATTATGGAAGATAGTGCATTGACCCAGTTCCAGATAATGAACAAAATTATAGAAAAAAGTGTTTTTTAGTTCGGCGAACGATCACAATTGGACGAACTTTGTATGGTTGGAGTCTCTAATGTATATGATCATGGTGCACGACTTTAGTTTGAGCTGGCGATCAGCTTTCGGCCAAATATGACCGATAATCCAGCCGGACGGCCTCCGATTCTGTGTGAGATTCTTTCGTACACGCAACTTTCGCTTTGGATGGGGTAATCAAAACGAGAATAACTCAATAAATACTTGAAACAGTGATTTGAAGTGAGTATATTCACACACCTAATACCTTTATCGATTGCCAGAGACATATTTCATACATTTAATCGATGTTTATTGTGTTTGTGCGAGCCGGAAAAAAGAGGGCTCTTTATATAATAGCGCTATTTATACTCGCCTTGATATAGCGTATAGTACTGTACGAGACCAAGTGGGTGGGGTAATGGGATTTTTTTTAATAGGCATTTTTTTGGTGTCATAGGTCCGAGTCTTCCACCTGTGTCCCAGTAGTAGCAATCATCGTACAGCGATGTGACCTTGTTTTCATCTGAAAAGCCAGTGGGATGGAGGTACAGCTAAAGGCCAGTGGGATGGAGGTACAGCTAAAGGCCAGTGGGATGGAGGTACAGCTAAAGGCCAGTGGGATGGAGGTACAGCTAAAGGCCAGTGGGATGGAGGTACAGCTAAAGGCCACCTCCGAACATCAAATACCCGTCTATTGCAGCTATGCCTTTGTTTACACAATTATTCAAGTACTCAATAAATGAACCTGTGAACAAAGGCCAGATTTTTTGACTGTAGTCAAACCTGTGAATAAAGACCAGCCATGGGACGAGAAAAATCTGGCCTTTGTTCGCAGGTGGTCTTTATTCACAGGGTCATTTATATGGTAATTGTGTCATTGGGACAACAAAACTGTGGCCTTTACAGCCAGGTGATTGCTATTCGGAGGTGGTCTTTATTCACAGGTTGGACTGTACTATGAAAGTTGTTTTTCCCATGCCCTCCCCCCCCCCTCTAGATCCGCCCCTGGCAACAGTGCTATAGCAGAATTGAAGTGTACAAGTTTCCCATTATCAATGTAGTGTTCGATCGATTAGCATTGCACCGACCTTACACGACGAAAAATATCAGTCAATTGATCTTACCTTGGTCCCGACCATCTTGGAAGTTACCAAGACTTTCGTATGGAAGCTGAAAGACACAACATGCATCTCGTCATATGTGATGATATTGCAATATGTATGAAAACGGGTGTAATAAGAATCTGAATAAACTACAACCCCTAAGTGTGGCATGAATCCAAAATCACCATGTAATAATTCCAGCACAAAAATGTTTACACAAAAACTTAAACCAAGGGAAATAACAATGTAAAATTGTAGGTCAAGGTCACACAAAGGTCACACAGTGGGTTGCAGTAGACGTCACTGGCTCATAATTCCAGCACAAAAATATTTACACAATTCCTTAACATTTGATTGGCCCGTAGCAAGTCTCTGTCCAAAATTTATATCCCAGTAAACTCCCACGCCGAACTACTTTCTACAGGTGCGCTGTCAGTGCTGTCAATGTATTAAACAAATGGCTGCCGTCTGTGAAAATAAACACATTTTCTTGATGAATTTATTTCAAATGCTGGAAGTGTCTTCGTCCAGTATTCCCGCGACTTTTCCAAGTTTATACCCCAATAAATTCCACAAAAAGGCCATTAATTCCTATAATAAATATATACAGTTAGAACTACACTCAAATGTACAAAACTTATAGTTGAACTGACCATTTGGAAGTCGCGACTCCGTAGCATAATATACAAAATTATAAGGTTTGATAATGTGCAGCCGTGGGTAAACATTTGCCGTGGCACGAGGGAACTGTTTGAACACCAAGGCCGTAGGCCGCGGGTTCAAACAGTTCCCGAGGGGCACGGCAAACATTTCCCCACGGCTGGACATGGTCGAACGTTGTTGTTACATTCATGCAATACTTTCGGTACTTTGATAACCTCTTCCATTTAAACAGCTGATTTACACATACATATTACGGGGCCGCAGTACACGTTGCATGATGCAGGCGCCCATTCCTGATTACTATTGATTTTATTACGCAAGATGTCTATGGGGATATAAGATCCTTTATTAAAGTCCACTGACCTTGGGTGACCTTTGGTATCGTGGAGGGTTGGGGTATGGTGGAATTCCCGGTACTCTGTCCATCGTATTTACACTTGGGTCAGATGACGAACGCACTAGCAAACGCTTTTTATGGCTCGGCGATATTTCAAGGTCGTCCATAGGTCGACTGATGTCAAGGTCGCTGTTGCCGGTGTAGCGCATCGCCATGGGGAACAGGTAGTCGTCACTAATGTCCTCATCAGGCTGAAAGGAGGTGCAATAACTCATGATGTCTAGAAAATGATGGAACATACAAGTAAAATATCACATGAAAACCTTGATATGACATGTTGTAACCCATCTGTGTCTGTGACTGGAGAAATGGAGATTATGGCATTTGTGACCAGTGCAGCTCCTGTAGCCTATTTCACCAACATTGAAAATAGCCTATTTCACCAACATTGAAAATAGCCTATTCCACCAACATTGAAAAATAGCCTATTTCACCAACATTGAAAATAGCCTATTTCACCAACATTGAAAAATAGCCTATTTCACCAGCATTGAAAATAGCCTATTTCACCAACATTGAAAATAGCCTATTTCACCAGCATTGAAAATAGCCTATTTCACCATTGAAAATAGCCTATTTCACCAACATTGAAAATAGCCTATTTCACCAACATTGAAAACAGCCTATTTCACCAGCATTGCAATGTACACTTATCTACCAAAGTATACTTTGAGCGAGTAATCATTTATTTTTCCCGAAATGCATTATGTCATATAGAACTAACGACTGTATATATTTGATGATTAAAAGTATGCAGAATTATTATACTGAATTTATTACATTATCACAGCCAAATTGGCTGTGATAATGTAATAAATTCGGTATAATAAAAATTAATAAATTTAACCTTAAATTGAAAATTTCTCCCTCAAAGTATATTTTGCTAAAAAAGTATAGCAAAGTTTAGAAAAGTATACTTTGCAATGTTGATGAAATAGGCTACTGATCACATGGCTCACTTACAGTGCAGTCTCCGTTTTTGTTCCACCGTAGACAACACTTGCAAACTCAACGCGAACGCAACGCGAACGCAACGCGAACGCAACGGTTTACTGTAGCGTTGTATAAGTTGTATAGCGTTGTATAATACGGTTCGTACACGTGTAATACACATTGTCAAACCGTTTAGTTAACAAGCGTTGTATACGTTGTTTAAACGTATAATACGGTTCGTACACGTGTAATACACATTGTCAAACCGTTTAGTCTTAAAGCGTGTAATACGTTTAGCTTCAAGGCGTATAACACGCTTTGGCGTATACATCTGTAGCGAGGTGAAAGAGTTGAAACGTGTACAACGCTTTACCTGGAAGCGTTTAGCTATATGAAAGCGTTGAAACGTGTACACGTTTTAACACGAATACCTGTTCGGCCCCGATCGCTTTGAGGCGTCTTTGTTTCGTCCCTTTTAAAATATCGCGAATACATACCCTCAGATCGAGTTCAAAGTACATCGGCGGTGTGATTTAGCACTTCAATTGATCCCTAATCCCTAATGCCTTATGAGTCACGCTTTTAACACGACAGATGTACCTTGTCGTTTATCAAAATGTTTGCGAATTGTAGATCACGTGAGCTGGCTCATCAGGATCTGCGGCATTCCTACGTACATGTACATTTTATATACACAAAAATGACCCCTAATATAGCATAATGTAACAGTTCCTAACTTAATAGGGAATAGCCTGGGCCGATAGTCCGTGTCAGTTACTTGGGGTTAAATATTACGAACACAGATAAACACAGTGCATGGCTTCTTTATTTTATTTTAACATCATCAGAAATGGCGAGTCTAGGAACTCTCGTATCTTTACGCTGAAGCCAGTCTATTTCAGTCACTAATCCGCTATACACCAGTCCCACGCGTGTGTTAAGAACAATCGATATTTGGAGAAACTGAATACACAGCGAGCTGCACACTGGTTTAACACGGATATGGCCCGCGGATATGTGTCATAAATTACTTGGTGGTCAAAACCGGTAAATTTACAAGGTTTATAGCGAAATAGCAGCCGACTGGCAATTTTTCTCAGACCGATTTTTAAGACTAGTTTTCAAATCTCAATCGGTCTGAGAGTTCAAAAATCGGCCCAGAACCGAAAAACTGAAAAGTTTAGAAGCCCTGCAGTCTAGAAGTATATATACACACACGAACAACGATCTGAGCATGCGCATTCTACGCGATACACGGTTGGCATACCAAAACGTGTAATGCGTTAAAACCCGTGGAAACGTGTTATATGTATAACACGGTTTCATCTGTACGGTGCTGTGTACATGTAGAAGCGTGTAACCGTTCGTCAAAGAAAGCGTTAAATCGTTTAAACGGTTTACCTTAGCGTTGTATATGTTTACAACCGTTGTATACGTTTACAACCGTTGTACACGGATTATACGCTTTTGAAACTCAATGCGTTGTTTACAACCGTTGTATACGTTTACAACCGTTGTACACAGATTACACGCTTTTGAAACTCAATGCGTTGAACACGGTTTGTTCGACTTTCGCGCATGCGCAAGAGTGTGGAAACGCAACGCATGGCCGAAAACGTATTACACGTAGACGACACACGGTTTGAAACGCAACTAACGGAAACTCCACGCATACGCAATGCACAACACTTTGTACACGTATAAATCCGGAACATTTTGACAGAAACCACTGTATGTAGCCCGATAATTATCTATATTGCTCGATAGAAACACAACATTTGTTACATTTATGGAATGGCAGAATGGCGGATGCACAGCCTGATCTGGATCTACACTGGTCGCAAAACCCATAAGCCCCATTTCTCCAGTTACAGCCTCATTTCATAAATGTGATATGACACACGTGTAACAACACCAGCAGCAAATTTGATTGGTTGGCCGCATCACAGTAATTACGTATTCGTATTGTGTTGTTTTTGTTGGGCATTTGGTTCATGTGCTCAAAATGTCATAAAAACACAAGTCCTGTAGCCGATTTCACCAACATTGCAAAGTATACTTTTCTAGCAAAGTATACTTTGAGGGAGAACTTTTCATTTTTTTAATAAATTTATTAATTTTTACATAGGGTACATGTGTATCCGTATGTATTGCGATCGAGCGGGATCATTTGGCCCGCCCACGACCCCCCGTGGTGCGGACGCCTGTGATTGACAACTGAGAATATCTTTTTACATAGGGTAGCCTATGGAATCGCGTCGGACAGTTAGCCACGCCCCAGACCCCCCTCGACGGGCACGTCCGTAGTGATATCTTGGAATAACCATAACAACACAATGCATTGTGTTACTCAACGTTTAACTGGCATACGCAACCGCTAATTGAAAATAATATTATGAAAAACTACTTGCACTGCACAATATCAACAACGGATGTTCTACGTACAAAAATACATCGGATTATTTTGTTGCGCGTGATTTGCCCCCATTTGCAGCACAAATCGTGCGGTCATCGCTAAATTTAGTAACAGAGTTAACTCCCCTCCGAATACTCTCCGAAACAAGCGACGCGTTTAACACACAAGCTACATCAAGTTTGACCTTCCGACAGCCTATTTTTAAACTCACCAGACACCTGTGCGAAACAAAACTCGCACGTGTAGGTCTAACTGATGTGTAATCCTCATTCTCTCTCTCTATCGATGGATTTACAGTGGATTTTAGTGACATTCCTGAATTAGGCCTGATTGACATTTGTCTATGGTGGCCAATACACGCCAACATGAGTGTCAATTCTACGTTCAGGGAAGGGGGTCAATAAGTCCGTATTTAAGGTGATAACTTACAGTCAGGGAACACATTAATGACAGTATAACACACCCAGCTTATATTAATACCCATATTAATGCAAGTACTGAAATACGACAACAACAAATCTAACAAGTTTCTAAACGTTACAAGTGCCCGCTATACAGATATAATCATTTAGTAATATTTATTTTACTGATAGTGACGCGCGGTGGTATCAGGCTATTTTCATATGCAAATGAGGCATGATATTTTTTAATTATTTATACTAAAGAAATGCGTCACCTGAAAAAATAATATTTTCGACAGATTTTAAAGTATGATCATTGCACATCATAAAATAAATACAGAGATTAAATAGTAATGTCCGTTAACATTTTAAGCAAACACGGTTATCGCCCCTGATATCAGTGTGTAAATTTACGTATGATATAACATGTATAAATAATGCCAATCAGTACGTGGGATAATGGCGCATGAATGTTTATTTTGCCAGGAAATGTCTCAGATGATGTCTCTGATGTAAAGAATATTTTGTACCTACTGAGTGGGCATGTACCTTTAAGGGTTAATGAAACTGCAACACCAACAATCAATCAATCTAGTTTAATCTTGTAGTACCCTATGTTCAGTACTTTCAGTACTTTGATTATTATACTGGATGTACCGGTATTACATTATCACAGCCATTTTGGCTGTGATAATGTAAGAAATTCAGTATAATAATTCTGCATACTTTTAATCGTCAAATATATGCAGTTGTTAGTTTTATATGAAATAATGAATTTCAGGAAAAATAGATGATTTCTCCCTCAGAGTATACTTTGCTAGAAAAGTATACTTTGCAATGTTGGTGAAATCGGCTACTGATCTTCACATGTATTCAGAGAGCAACAAATTTGCAAATTTAAAGGTCGCACACTGCACTGACCTTGACCTTCGTACTGACCTTGAACTCAGACATTCAAATCTGTTGTTGCAGATCATTTTGTACACATTTAAAATCAAAGCACCTTTTCTCCACAAGACATTCATCTTTCCAGCAATATTCAAACATCACACAGTGACCACGACCATGACCTTCCACTGACCTTGCGTTCGGACATCCAGATCTGTTGTTGTTGTTGTAGGTCAATCATCTCCTGGAGTTTCTTGTACCAGACATCGGAGCTGTTGTGGGTCACCTGGGCTGTAGAGACAAATAAAACTTCAAATTTCAAATACATCAGTTCCAGATAAGCTTTGTGTCTAAAAGAGTAGTATACCTCCAGATTTCAAATTCAATGCATTAATTTATTTTTGCAAATTGATTTGTACTGAATAGATCATTTTTTCAATACAGAATATGTGATCCAAATAAAGTAAGCAAAGTTATTATAAATGAATTTTCAACATTAGTAGAGCATTTTTACTCCTCAAATTGAAAATTCATGAATATTTTCAAATTGTTGCGAGTATTTGTCCCACTTCTGAAAACCAGAAAACCAAGACTTGCGGCTCTACTAATGTTTGGAACTAAATATTTATAGAAACTCGAAATTAATATCAGCTAAATATGGCGATACAACTATTTTAATTATAACAAGGAGAGGTTCAGGATGGTTGGGAGAAAACCGGAGTACCCAGAGACAACCGTATCAAGTCTGGCAACAATTGTACCATATCACATACTGCCCGGTCGAGGATTGAACCTGGGCCGTATTAGTGGGATATAAATACTACAAAAGCATCTGTTCATGCACAAGGCAAGGACTGAACCCACTGATACTGAAGTTCAACGGTCCACCAGCGAGACCGTTAATAATCCCAACATTTGTGAGAAATGTGACCTTGACCAGTAGCCTATTTCACCAGCATTGGTGAGAAATGTGCTTGTTACCAATATTTCAGAAAAAATAAATGATTTACTCCCTCAAAGTATACTTTGCTAGAAAAGTATACTTTTCCATGTTGGTGAAATAGGCTACAGAACATGTCCGTTAGTCATCCCAACATTGGTGAGAAGTGTGCACGTTACCAATTTTCCTAACCAGACCTTGACCAGATCATGTCCAGACACTCACCAGACCTTGACCAGAACATGTCCAGACACTCACCAGACCTTGACCAGAACATGTCCAGACACTCACCAGACATGTCCAGACATGTCCTGACACACCAGACCTTGACCAGAACATGTCCAGACACTCACCAGACCTTGACCAGAACATGTCCAGACACTCACCAGACCTTGACCAGAACATGTCCAGACACTCACCAGACCTTGACCAGAACATGTCCAGACACTCACCAGTAAATAGATGCTGGTATAACTTATCCAACTTGGCACTTTGCTCAAACAGCTTCTTGGGGGTTTTACTCGAGCCCTTGGCCCAGCGGGTTCTCAGATCTTTCACAGTGGTTTTCGAGTCGCACTTGAGAAACACGACGATCGGGCAAAACTGGGCATAATTGAGTCGATCTACGTTGTGGGGCGTCGCATCCAATAGGCAGTGCTTTCTCTGTGAAGGAAAATTTTGTTACCGAAATAACCATAAATATTTGGACAAATTGTATCCAAAACAAATTGTATCCAAATATTCAAATATAGCCTCATCACTTGGGAAACTCTGTTATTTCAATATGTATTCCTACACCAGTAGTAAAGGAGTGCATTAGAAATAGATTAACCGCATTGTAATTTTCAAATTTGTGGCGTATATCAGACAAGAGTTGTCAGAGGACAACGAAGCGCGCCAAGTGGCAGCAAAGGAGCCGAGGGCACATTTCAATCCGAGCTTGGAAAAGTCGCGGGAATACTGGACGAGGCCTTCTGGCCTTCGTCCAGTATTCCCGCGACTTTTCTAAGTTTATACCCCGATAAATTCCACAAAAAGGCCATTCATTCCTATAATCTGTCTCTTCTTACAGCTCCACACCCTCACGGGTAATTTTGAGCAAGAATACGTACCCGGGTTATGATGTCCTTGATTGCACCGAGGCGAATAATTCCCGACCTGCCTCGCTTCTCTTCCTCAGGACGACTTTCACTCTCTGTAACATTATAATAAACATAGAGAATAGTAGGTTAGTGCCGTGAATGGGAAAAAATATCTGGCAAGGCTTAATAGGAAACGGGATGGGCGAGGCTCTGCCGAGCACATCCCGTTTCCATGCCGCGCCAGATATTTTTTTCCATTCACGGCAATAACATACTATTCTATTTATCCCGTCAACACCTACAAATGGCTTTAAAATGCAAAAAAATAACCCCAGCCACCACATATTCATACGCAGTGATTAGGTCGTATTGACAGGATATCAAAAATGTTTCAGGACACCGAGTTTCACGGTGTATACGCACTGTGTTGACGAGATAAAAATAAATAAACTACACATTATAGGAATGAATGGCCTTTTTGTGGAATTTATCGGGGTATAAACTGGAAGGCCTTCGTCCTGTATTCCCGCGACTTTTCCAAGTTTATATCCCCGATAAATTCCACAAAAAGGCCATTCATTCCTTATAATTCCAGCATTTGAAATAAATTCATCAAGAAAATGTGTTTATTTTCAGACGGCAGCCATTTGTTTACATTAACAGTACTGACAGCTGGGATATAAATTTTGGACAGACACTGTTAGGGAATCGTGTAAATATTTTTGGACATCAACTGTTAGGGAATCATGTAAATATTTTTGTGCTGGAATTATTATGTTTGTAAAACATGGGTATGCCCCCGTGGCATACTGGACTCTAACTGCAAAACTCTTACAAACTTTTTTGACTTTTTGACGTACACGGACGGATATACAGACGGACATACAGAACCTCGAGAGCGGGGCATAATAAAATGTGAAAGGGTTTATCATTCCTGTAATAACTAAGTTCATATGTGGCTGTGACTGGAGAAATGGGGCTTATGGGTTTTGCGACCAGTGTAGCACCTGGTCAAATAGAACAATTCTGTAGCCTCATATTGACTTCTATCAGATAACCTGCCCTGCATTGACCGCATACGTACTGACTGATAACATATTGTTGTATCAGGCATTGACCTGATATAAACATCCGGGTTACAACGAAGTGAAAACTGACGTTCCATTGGTCGGATGATGTCACATGACGTAACCGAATGACGTCAGTGTAATGACGCAACATAAACAAGTCCGTGTTCTGTCCATAGAATACGACGTCATCTAATGTCATTTTCCAGCATAAAACGTTACCTGATAAATAGAATACCAGGCTAGTGTATTTTGATATCAAGTTTATCAGGCTCGGCTCGGAAATGGTAGGAATTCCTCGCGTTTCCTAGCCTTGCCTGATAAAACTAGAAATGGACGCTTGTCGACAAGCGCATGTGTATCCCCCTCCCCAGATACACAAGTAGTTTGAAAAAAGGGTGTTCGAGTTATGCTCCGGAGACAAAATCAGTGACGGAAAAACAAAGGGAGATAACTAAAGAATTAGTGATGCAAGAGTTGTCATTCTTGCGGGACACACCTTTAGGGTCGTGGTCTATGCATTTGTGAAGTTTCATGAAAATAATACAAAGGGTGTTCGAGTTATGCTCCAGACACGAAATCAGTGCACGAAACAACAAAGGGAGATAACTAAGAAATTAACGACGCAAGAGTTGTCATTCTTACGTGCGACACACCTTTGGGTCGTCTTCTATGCATGTGTGAAGTTTAATAAACTAGAAAATGTGTTCATAGAACACGGATGTCCCACATATCGCTTTGATAATAAATGAGGCCAAATTGCAAGTCAAAATTTTCTTTTACCTGAGCGTTAAAGTTTTTGAAGCACCAAGTATGTGACCTTGACCCTGGGCTTGGCGGGGGCAGGACAAACATGGATTTGGCACAGGGCGGTTAGAGGACCATTAGTAGCAAGTGATATATGAAAAATATAAAGCTGATCCGTGAAAGAAAACAGAAATTATAAGATATTTACCTGAGCGTTTAAGTTTATTTTTGAAGCACTAAGTATATGATGTTAACCCTGGGCTTGGCGGGGGCGGGACGAACGTGGATTTGGCACAGGGCGGGTAGAGGACCATTAGAGCAACGCATATATGAAATATGAAGTTGATCCGTGAATGGAAAGAAAAATTATAAGATATTTACCTGAGCATTAAAGTTTTTGAAGCACCAAGTATGTGACCTTGACCCTGGGATTGGCGGGGGCAGGACGAACGTGGATTTGGCACAGGGCGGTAGAGGACCATTAGACCAATGCGTATATGAAATATGAAGATGATCCATGAAAGAAAACAGAAAACAGAAATTATAAGATATTTACCCGAGCGTTAAAGTTTTTGAAGCACTAAGTATGTGACCTTGACCCTGGGCTTGGCGGGGGCAGGACGAACGTGGATTTGGCACAGGGCGGTAGACGACCATTAGAGCAACGCGTATATGAAATATGAAGTTGATCCGTGAATGGAAATAAAAATTATAAGATAACGTGGATTTGGCACAGGGCGGTAGAGGACCATTAGAGCAATGCGTATATCAAATATGAAGATGATCCATGATCCATGAAAGAAAACAGAAAGTATAAGATATTTACCCAAGCGTTAATGTTTTTGAAGCACTAAGTATGTGACCTTGACCCTGGGCTTGACGGGGGCAGAACGAACGTGGATTTGGCACAGGGCGGTAGAGGACCATTAGAGAGCAATGCGTATATGCGTGTTCGAGTTATGCTCTGGATACAAAATCAGAGCACGGAACAACAAAGGGAGATAAGTAAACAAGAATTCCGCGGAATCAGATGCCTCGCCTTGTCCCGCCTTGACCTCGAGCCTGGGCCCGAAAGCAATTTTCACTGGCCCGAACATATTATACAATTATTGACTAGTGAACCATAGAATATCAGATTATATTCTATGGCTCACTAGTCAATAATTGTTTTATTATATGATAATAGTCTGTATATAGCACTTACGACCTTATGCTACTAGACAAAATTGAAAAAGAATTTGAAGAAAAAAAATGAAAAAAAAAAATGGAAAAAAAGTTTAAAAATTAAAAATAATAATGCTTGCTACTGGAGCCCAGAATTTTTTGTAATAGTCCTATATTTATCTACATATATCTGCACAGGTCCACATAATGCCACAATATTTTCAACACAGTTTACGGAAATGTAATATAATCATTTACCTGTATAAATTACCTGTAAGTGGTCAGTGGTCAGTTGCACATGCTAACACATGCACAGGTGAATAGTCTGTATATAGCACTTACGACCTTATGCTACTGGACAAAAATTGAAAAATAATTTGAAAATAAAAATGAAAAAAAAAAAAATGAAAATAAAAAAATGGATTTTTTTTTTAAAAATAATGATGCTTGCTACTGGAGCCCAGATTTTTTTTTAATAGTCCTATATTTATCTACATATATCTGCAGAGGTCCACATAATGCCACAATATTTTCAACACAGTACCCAATGTAGTGATTTACCTGTATAAATTACCTGGTCAGCAGTGGTCAAGCAGTGGACATCTGCACATGCTAGCCCATGCAAGCACATGGTTCTCCCAGTTTCTATTGTTCTCTCTACAGGTAAGGTGTACAGAGCACACGAGAAAAGGTGTACAGAGCAGACGAGAAAACAGGTCTTCATGCATTATTGTCCAGTTTGTAGAGTGCGCAAAACAAAAAAGGGAGATAACTCAAAAATTAGCTACGCAAGAGTTGTCATTCTTGTGCGCGACACACCTCCGGGTCGTGGTCTATGCATGTGTGAAGTTTCATGAAAATATTCCAAAGGGTGGTCGAGTTATGCTCCGGACAGGAAATCAGTGAGCGAAAACAAAAAAGGGAGATAACTCAAAAATTAGCATTGCAAGAGTTGTCATTCTTGTGCACGACACACCTTCGGTTCGTGGTCTAATTGAATGTGTTAAGTTTCATAAAAATATTCCAAAGGGTGGTCGAGTTATGGTCAATCAGTGCGCGAAACAAAAAAGGGAGATAACTAAAAAATTAGCTATGCAAGAGTTGTCATTCTTGTGCGCGACACACCTTCGGGTCGTGGTCTATGCATGTGTGAAGTTTCATGAAAATATTCGAAAGGGTGGTGGAGTTATGCTCCGGACACGAAATCAGTGCGAGAAACAAAAAAGGGAGATAACTCAAAAATTAGCTATGCAAGAGTTGTCATTCTTGTGCACGACACACCTTCGGTTCGTGGTCTAATTGAATGTGTTAAGTTTCATAAAAATATTCCAAAGGGTGGTCGAGTTATGGTCAATCAGTGCGCGAAACAAAAAAGGGAGATAACTAAAAAATTAGCTATGCAAGAGTTGTCATTCTTGTGCGCGACACACCTTCGGGTCGTGGTCTATGCATGTGTGAAGTTTCATGAAAATATTCGAAAAAAGGTGGTGGAGTTATGCTCCGGACACGAAATCAGTGCGAGAAACAAAAAAGGGAGATAACTCAAAAATTAGCTATGCAAGAGTTGTCATTCTTGTGCGTGACACACCTTCGGGTCGTGGTCTATGCATGTGTGAAGTTTCATGAAAATATTCCAAAGGGTGTTCGAGTTATGCTCCGGACAAGAAGTGTCTGCGGCGGACGCGGACGCGCTGTCAAATCCATAGTATCCCCCGACGGAGTCCGGGGGATACAATTAATATCAAAAGACACTAGCCTGGTATTCTCTATATATTGTTTGTTAGAAACATGACTGTGCAGATGCACAGGCTGATCAGTAGCCGATTTTACCAACATTGCAAAGTATACTTTTCTAGCAAAGTATACTTTGAGGGAGTAATCATTTTCTTTCCCGAAATGCATTATGTCATATAGAACTAACAACTGCATATATTTGATGACAAATATTGCAGAATTATTATACTGAATTTATTACATTATCACAGCCAAAATTGCTGTGATAATGTAATAAATTCAGTATAATAAAAATTGATAAAATTATCCTAAAATTGAAAATTACTCCCTCAAAGTATACTTTGCTAGATAGGTATACTTTGAAATTTTGATGAAATCTGCTACTGGATCTACACTGGTCGCTAAACCCATAAGCCCCATTCATTCAGTCACATACAGAGACAGGACCTCTCCTTAGATACAAAATCACATGGCTCGTCTCAACTTACGCGGAGACTGGAATTTATCTGAGTAGTCTTGAAGTAGTCTTTGTCGGGCGACGTCGGCGAGTGGACCATACACCACAACGGGCCGCACAAAACCAGCTGTAATGTAACAAAGGTACAGTAAAACTACCAGCAAGAAAATAGGAATAAATTTCTAATTTAACCAGGATGTATTTAGGCTGAAGGTTATAAAATCTATTTTTGTTCTCGACTCAGAGCCATGTGCTCAACTACTCGCACTTAACCCACCATAAAAATCCCTGTTTTCTTTATTTCATCTCGAAAGTATACGTCAACGTATACCTTCATGGAGAAATAAACAAAATAATGAGATTTTTTTTTTACAAAAACTATCGTATCCTTAGACAGAAATGGGTTAAATATGCTATTTATTAACACTTTCAACACAAAAATGTGAAAGTGAACGTCCCAGCACCTGTAGCCTATTTCACCAAAATTGCAAAGTATACTTTGAGGGAGTAAACCACTGCATATATTTGATGATTAAAAAAGTATGCAGAATTATTATACTGAATTTATTACATTATCACAGCCATAACGTAATAAATTCAGTATAATAAAAATTCATAAATTTATCATAAAATTGAAAATTTCTCCCTCAAAGTATACTTTACTAGTAAAGCATACTTTGCTATGTTGGTGAAATCGGCAGCAGCTAAGGTCATTTAGGGACGAGACCTAGCCTTGCCTGATAAACTTTATATCAAAAGACACTGTATTGTTATGAACTGCATATGTTGGTAGTAAGTATTTGAACGACATGTAGTGTTCGGTTATACTTTTACTATACACCGTAATAACAATAGATTGGATAGTATGACTGTTCAGCCTGAGAGTGTGACTGGAAGTGACTAGAGTTAATCCAGACCACTGTATACAAGGTATCAGGGTATACAACTCATAGATGCTAAGACTGCATCACATAGTATAGTTACACATCTTGTAAGTTCATGATAGAACATCTTCCTTTTTTTCAAAAGAACAAATACGGTAACGGTAACGGAATAGATGTGATGTGTTTCTGATTTCACCAACATAGCAAACTTTGAGGGAGAAATTTTCAATTTTATGATAAATTTATGAATTTTTATTATACTGAATTTATTACGTTATCACAGCCATTTTGGCTGTGATAATGTAATAAATTCAGTATAATAATTCTGCATACTTTTTTAATCATGAAATATATGCAGTTGTTAGTTCTATATGAAATAATGCATTTCTATCTGGTATGTATTAAAGATACTGTTTATTTAAGTTCAGCGAATGTCAGATGAAAAGAATCCTATTTCCTGACTAATTAACACCACGTGTCACACGTGTTTGGGAGAAATGACCTTGTTCTCCGTCCCATCAATAACTGGGATGGTGAGAATTCTAGTCCAGCCACTGGTGTGTTGTGATATTGCAATATGGCAATATAAGGGTCGGTCTTTGCTGCTTTCGCCTTCATGAAAATGCGTTTCACAATACCAACCGTACGCTCTGCTAAGCCATTTGATTGCGGAAATTTCAGGGAAGAGAGAGAATGAGAAATGTCCCATTTCTTTGCAAAATCTGCAAATTCCTGTGATGCATAACATGGTCCGCCCTGGCTGACCACATTAGCTGGAATGCCGTATGATGTGAACACAGACTTCAATTTGGTAATGACTGTTTTTGACGTCATGTTGCGTAACTGCTGGACCTCGAAATTTCGGCTGTAGTAATAATCCACGGTTAGCAAATAGTCATTGTCATTCCATTTGAAAATATCTGTCGCTACAGTTTGCCAGGGATACTGTGGAACATCATGAGACATTAATGGCTCTTTGGTTTGCGAGCATCTGTGCTCCTGACATATAGCACAGTTTTGTACCATCTTGGTAATATCAGTGATATATTAGGCCAAAACATGGTATCTCTCGCTGGATGCAGGCATTTTACGATACCGAAGTGTCCCATGTGGATTTTCTCCAACATTTTCGGTCGTAACGGGATAATGAGCTTTTGACCCTTCAGAATGAGTCCATCAATGCTCGTTATCTCTTCTCTGTAGTTCCAGAATTCTATTATTTCTGGTGGACAATGTTTCCTGAGTTCAGGCCAGCCTTGCTGTATTACCTGTTTGAGCAGAACCAGCTGTGGATCCTGATCAGACATACGGGTAGTTGCAATTTCACGCAACTTGTCGTCACTCACAGGTAAATTTGATAGCACTGTGTGAACCTGAGCGTCCATACCTTTGATAAGGTGGGAACATGTGTCTCGTACTGGTTTACGTGATAGGGTGTCTGCCATAGGAATGCTTTTCCCAGGCACGTGCCTTACTATCAGATCATATTGTTTCAGCTGTAATAGGATACACTGGAGTCTGGGTGGACATGAATGGAGTGGTTTTCTCATAATTGAGATAAGTGGCAGGTGGTCTGTTTCAACTTCCACTTGTCATCATACACATATTGGTGAAATCTTTTCATGCCAAACAATATGCCGTATAATTCCAACTCGATGATGGCATACTTTGTCTCAGCAGGTGTAAGAGATTTAGAGGCAAATGCTACCGGCTTGCCATCTTGAATCAGAACACTGCCTAAACCAGTACGTGAAGCATCAGTCTGCAGTGTCACTGGCTTATCTGGAGCATAATAAGACAGCACTGGACCGAGTTATGAGATCTTTGACCTGGCGGAATGCTTCTATCTGTGGCTTATCCCATGAGAATATCATGTCCTTGACAAGCAGTCTGCGCAAGGGGCTCGTGACGCAAGGGGCTCGTGACGTCTGCAAGATTTGGGGTAAATTTAGACAGATAATTGACCATGCCTAGAATCGTCTCTAACTTTTTGCGGTGCTTCCATGTCGCTTATTGCAGACACTTTCGCTGGGTCTGCTTTCAGACCATGAGTTGTCAGAATGTGTCCAAAATATGGAACTTCAGTGACACCTACGTCTAATTTGTCCTCGTTAAGTTTGACACCTCGCTCGGACATGCGGCGCAGAGCATTTCTCAAGTTTCTATCATGCTCTTGACGTGTGCGACCATGCACAATGACGTCATCAACGATAGCAACAATGCCGTCTAGACCCTCTAAACACTCATCCAATTTACGCTGAAACACATCTTGCGATGATTTCAAACCATACGGAAGCCGTAAATAACGGTATCGCCCGTAAGGAGTATTGAATGTGGTGAGTATCGAACTGTCGTCCGACAGCTGACATGTCCAATAGGCGGATTTAGTGTCTAACTTGCTGTAATACTGTGAACCAGACAGATCAGGGAGTACATCTTCTAGTGTTCTCATGGGGTAATGAGGTCTGAGAATCGCTTTGTTTAGGTCATGAGGATCAATGCATACCCTCAGTTTGCCTGTAATTGGCTTCTCGACTACGACCATCGAGCTTACCCAATCTGTGGGTTCCGTGACCTTTGCAATAATGGATTTGTCTTCCATACCGTCTAGCTCTTGCTTGAGCCGGTCAACAGGTACCCGTCGTGGCGGATAAACCACGGGTTTGGCACTAGGATCTATGTGAATGGTACATTCACCAGAAAACGTACCTATGCCATTGAATATGTCTGCATATTCGGATAGGACAGTTTGCTTAGTAAGCGGGGCAGCGTCACATGTCTCAACTGAGAAAGTGGGCTTAACAAGGTCAAGGTCAAGGCATGTATCAAGACCTAAGATTGGCGGTGACTCAGTACTGACAACATGGAAACCAACGTTATGGCAGAAATCAGATTGATCAGTGTTTGTACGCTTGCATGACAACTTGCAGCAACCACGTTATCTAATGTTGAACCATTGTACGCGGACAATTTGCTTGTAGGCTTTTGTAAACCATGTTTAATGCCAAGGTCGTGGTAAATTCGTTCAGGCAAAATATTCACCTGAGACCCTGTGTCAATTTTGAAATTTGTTTGATAGAAATTTGGACCTACCTCAAAATCTACAAAAGCTTGCCCGTTCTTGACAGAGTGTGATTCAACACTATCAACAAAAAAATCCGAATCCCCATCATCAGAATTTGTTTCGCATTGATTAATGGCACTGACGGACTTCCATGAACTATCGCGTTGTTTCTTGCGACACACAGACGCGAAGTGATGCCACTTTTTGCAATATGTGCACTGCTTGCCTTTGGCACGACACGTTTCGGATGGGTTGTGCTTATAGCCACAGTAACGACATGAATTCTTGGAATCGTGCGACGTGGTTTCCGGTTTTGACGCCGTCGCCGTCGGAGGTGCACGCCGTTCCGGTTGATGTCGTTTGTTTTGGTTGTTAAATCGGTTCCAGTTATGAACTGCATGCACGTCTTGCACATTCATCGAACGCAATTGTTCTTGTGAATATTGATATCCTTGGGCGATTTGTATGGCCTTGTCCAATGTCAAATCGGCGCCTTCATTTATTAGCCGTTCGCGACTTTCGGTGAATTTGTTCCGAAGACAATGCGGTCTCAAACCATTTCCTCGGCGTCTGTGAACTGACAGTCCCGTGCTGATAATCGAAGTCTGGTAAGAAATGACTCTACACTGTCTGCTCCTTGGACTTCGTTATAGAATTTGTAACGACCAAATACTGGATTTAGCTTTGGCCTCACATGGGCTCTGAAATTGTCACATATGACGGTTAAGCCCTTTTCATCATCGGCGGATAAGGTCCAAGTTTTGTGAATATCACGACCACGGTCGCCTACCCATAAAAGCAGATAGGTAACTTTCTCTTCATCATCCTTGCCCTTTAATGGTCCTTTGAAAATCAAGGTAACGTGACCTGCGAATTTATCCCATGCTTCTGGGAGATTGGACGAATCCCAGTCCATTCGTGGTGTAGGAACGCCAGATAGTTCCATCCTGTTTCAGATTTATTCCAATTTAATCCAAGTATGTTAACTTAATAAGCTTTCTTGGTATTAACTAATAAATCCTTTCACTTCTGACACCATGTATTGTTATGATGCATATGTTGGTAGTAAGTAGTTGAACGACATGTAGTGTTCGGTTATACTTTTACTATACACGTAATAACAATGATAGTATAGTATGACTGTTCAGCCTGAGAGTGTGACTGGAAGTGACTAGAGTTAATCCAGACCACTGTATACAGGTATCAGGGTATACAACTCATAGATGCTAAGACTGCATCACATAGTATAGCATGAGTTACACATCTTTTAAGTTCATGATAGAACAGACACTAGCCTGGTATTCTCCATGTAAGTGGTATCAAGTTTATCAGGCTCGGCTCAGAAACGGTAGGAATTCCTCGGCAAGCCTCGAAATTCCTACGCGTTTCCTAGCCTTGCCAGATAAAATTAATATCAAAAGACACTAGCCTGGTATTCTCCATGTAAGTGGTATCAAGTTTATCAGGCTTGGCACGGAAACGGTAGGAATTCCTCGGCAAGCCTCGGAATTCCTACGCGTTTCCTAGCCTTGCCTGATAAACTTGATATCAAAAGACACTAGCATAGGTAGTCTCTATATTTAGGGACGAGACCTCGGTGTCAAGTCTCATCCAAAAGACCAGTAGGATGGAAATGCTATGTAAGTATTTTCAACACAAGAAAAGACCTCCCATTTATCAACTGGTACTTACGATCTCGTAAGGTGACCCTTTCATACGCCGGGAACTTTGTTTGGAGGTGAGCTGAAATAGATTAATTAATTACTTAATTCTCCTAGTGCATCACTTTCAGGGAGTAAATGATGTTATTATAAAGGGCGTAGATTATAAGGTGCGACAATGTCCAGCCGTGGGTAAGCGTTTGCCATTGCATGAGGGAACTGCTTGAACCCCAAGGCCATAGGTAGAACGTTATTGTTACATTTCCGTTGGAAATATCGTGTAATTTGAGCATATATATATACAGTACGTTAGGTACTTTGATAATGCGGTCCATTCCAAATGCTGATTTGCGTCTAAATTTGTCAAAAAAAACGATTATAGAAGATTGAAGTCACTTACAGTTGGTGATTACAGAAGAGTTGCTTTGGTAGGTTTTGAAATTTAAAAATAAAGTACGAAAACAACGACAATGTTCCTACAAGCTAACAATGATAAATAATTTGAAAGGGTCAGTGGAAGAAGGGAGCTAACTCCACGACTCCTTCAGTAAACTAACACTCTCATCAATGTAAACATTTGAAGGTGTCAGTTGAAGGGAGCTAACTCCATGACTCCTTCAGTAAACTAACACTCTCATCAATGTAAACATTTGAAGGTGTCAGTTGAAGGGAGCTAACTCCACGACTCCTTCAGTAAACTAACACTCTCATCAATGTAAACATTTGAAGGTGTCAGTGGTAGAAGGGAGCTAACTCCACGACTCCTTCAGTAAACTAACACTCTCATCAATGTAAACATTTGAAGGTGTCAGTGGTAGAAGGGAGCTAACTCCATGACTCCTTCAGTAAACTAACACTCTCATCAATGTAAACATTTGAAGGTGTCAGTGGTAGAAGGGCTGACCACTCAAGTATAGTAACACTCCATACTTGAGCGGTCAGTGGAAGAAGGGGGCTAACTTCTTCAATGAAGAAGTTAGCCCCCTTCTTCCACTGACCGCTCAAGTATAGTAACACATGTCAGTGTAATCCAATTGAAGACGTCAGTGGAGGAATGGGGCTAACTCAATGAAGGAGTTAGCCCCCTTCTTCCACTGACCCCATCAAAGTGACGTTATCATGTAAACGATGTGATTCTGTGAGCTATGACTAAGGCTAAGTGCATGTGATATCTGGTTATATACAGTATGGCTGTTACTAGCTAGTGCAATGGCAGATTGTGATGGTGGAAGTTTATGATACCAAAGGCTTCAATGAATATCTATGCCATTAGGTATATTCTACACATCAGATAAGTACGACAGTTTGCTTATGTTCAACCAGTTTATCGTGTTCCATTTGAGTTACTCGAGTCAGGTTCAACGGTCAAATTCTTTAACTCGAGTTGGGACTCTGCTTGTTCCAGTGATGCTCGCGTTATTCGAGTTGCTACCTGGGAGTTACAACGAAAAATGGACATTGATAATTCCGAACTTCATAGTTACGCATGGGTTACTGGTCATGAACAAAAAGATTAGATATACAGAAATTCTGATCAGTGCAGCATCAAATTAGCAAATTTAGATCAGGGTCTGAAGTATTCACCCTGGACACCATTCCATGGTGCATATAACGAAACAAATGTTTCGTTATATGCACCATGGATAGGTGTCCAGGGTGTCCAGGGTGAAAACTTCAGACCCTGATCTAAATATGCTAATTTATCCCGTCAACACAGTGCATATGTGCCGTGTTTCACGGTGCCGTGAAACATATTTGATATCCAGTCAATACAATTTTTGTATTTTACAGCCATTTGTAGGTGTTGACGGGATAAACAGAATAGTAGGTTAGTGCCGTGAATGGGAAAAAATATCTGGCGCGGCACAGAAACGGGATGTGCTCGGCATAGCCTCGCCCATCCCGTTTCCTGAGCCTTGCCAGATATTTTTTCCCATTCACGGCACTAACCTACTATTCTCTATTTGATGCTTGCCGCAAGGTATCAGTGTCTACACTGGTTACAATCTAATAAAGCACCTTTTGTTGCGTCGGAACATTTTATGAGACACGACTGGTTCCCGATTTTATTGGACAATATAATACCAACGTCGTTCGAGCTGGGCCCAAACACCACTGTTTTGACTGACATCACAACCACCTGCGACATTAATTTGTGTGCAGCTATTTACATTAAATAGTGGAGCTTTTCTCATTTGATAATATTCAGACGGGTATAGTAGTCGACAATTACACAAAACTTGCGAGATGCGAGGACTTGAAAGATACGATGACTCGAAAAAAAAAGTGCAGACCCGTGGGCTTCAAGCAATCGCGATTAGATTGTATTAGATATCTACTGCACAATGAAAGGGTCTGTAAACCCGAAATGTTAGTGACGATCATGGATGCAATTCATGCAGGTGTTAGCAAAGCATGATTTGTAATGACATGATGATGGTGTGGAATGATGGTGATCAAATGGTATCATTGGCCAAACATTAGTTGGCTCAGCTGACACAATCTATAATGCCATGTCTGCGACCAGTGTAGCTCCAGATCAGACTGCGCAGACTGATCTGGAGCTACACTGTTCGCCGTTCAGTTTTTATTATTTTGCAGCAAGAAACACATTTTGCACATTTTGGAAACTTGTTACACATAAAACTTAGTTACTATATAATAATTCCAGCACAACAATATTTACACAATTCCCTAACATTTGATTGGCCCGTAGCAAGTCTCTGTCCAAAATTTATATCCCAGTAAACTCATGCCAAACTACTTTCCGTAACCGTCAGGCGCAGTTCAAATAATTCTTAAGAAAACGGAAAATAAACACATTTTCTTGATGAATTTATTTCAAATGCTGGAAATATAAGGAATGAATGGCCTTCGTCCAGTATTCCCGCGACTTTTCCAAGTTTATACCCCGATAAATTCCACAAAAAGGCCATTCATTCCTATAATACACAGCAATGTTGATATTATTCTAGAATTTAATTATAGGTATTATGAATCTACTCAACATCGATAAGTGTAGACCCTGATTAGACTTCTAAGATTCTCAAGCAGGCCATAAACTAAATAAGCCCATTTTGTTGTAGAAACATTTTCTTCAGTACAGACAATAAATCTACCTCACTGACATCAAAAAGATTGAGATTAACCCTTAGACCGCTACACACAACTATTTCCATCTGCTGTTGCTTTTATATCTTGCCTTATGTCTCTGACAATAAAAACATGGTTTGACAGCATTTCAGAATAATTTCCAATGGAAATTATTCTAAAGTGCTGTCAAATCATGTTGTAAATTATTCTAAAGTGCTCTCAAAGCATGTTTTTTGCGATAAAAATGGAAAATAGAAAATAAACAGCAGACGACAAAAAATTAAGATAGCGGTGCAAGGGTTAAGACTTGAATCCTCAATTACTCAATATGCATGCAATTAAAATTCTGTAAGAAGCTGCAATGATTGAAATGACATCTACATATATTTTTCGGTACAGTAATAATTCCACCTATAAAGCGACAGTCAGAAAGATTGAGATAAATACTTGAATCCTCATATGATGCAAATTAATCAAATGATGGAACTCAAAATGCATCAGAGCTCCAGATAAGCTGCGTATTTGCATAAATACCCAATTAAAATTGCCCAAAACCCAATAGAAATCAGAAGTAGCGAGTAGCAAAAAGCAATAACAAATTTGTGGTACCTTTACCTTGCTATAGAAAACAATAAACAGACCACAAATATAGCATATTTTTTCTTATTTTCCATGATAACACAAGGAGACAATTCTAATGAAATGCCAAGACATGTTTTCATTTCGAAGCAAACTATTCAATAATTGCTGTCTGTTGATGTGTAAACAGTAGTGTGAAATTTTATTTTAACCAATTAAAATATTGAAATACCCAATTGCTTCAGATATGATGGAGAGAAAATACTCAATTACTAATTCCTTATCTGGAGCTCTGTGCATGCAATTACAATTCAGTAAGAAGCACTGATGATTGAAATGAATGTGGGCCATCTACATATATAGAAGAATCTAATGATGGAACACAATATGCATGCAATTAACCCATAGACCGCTACTCACAACAATTCTCGTCTGCTGTTGCTTTTATATCTTGCCTTATTTCTTAATAAAAAACATGGTTTGACAGCACTTCAGAATCATTTCCAATGGAAATGATTCTGAAGTGCTGTCAAAGCATGTTGTAAATTATTCTAAAGTGCTGTCAAAGCATGTTTTTCATGATAAAAATGGAAAATGGACAATAAACAGCAGACGACAAAAAAATTAAGATAGCGGTGTAAGAAGCAATGATGTTTGAAATGAATGTGGGCCATCTACATATAGAGAAGAATCTAGAATACATTCTCAATGGACGACTCACCATTAGGCGTGGCTATAAGCAACAACAAACACATGATTGAGCAGTGTCATCAGTAAACTTTAAAATGGAGGACTATGCATTTAGAAACACAATTTTTATACATACAGTCGAACCTGTGGTAAAGACCACCTCCAAATAGCAATCACCTGGCTGTAAAGGCCACACTTTTGTTGTCCCAATGGCACAATTACTATATAAATGAGCCTGTGAATAAAGACCACATGTGAACAAAGGCCAGATTTTTTTTTACTTCCCATGGCTGGTCTTTATTCACAGGTTTGACTGTAGTCAAACCTGTGAATAAAGACCAGCCATGGGATGAGAAAAATCTGGCCTTTGTTCGCAGGTGGTCTTTATTCACAGGGTCATTTATATGGTAATTGTGTCATTGGGACAACAAAATTGTGGCCTTTATAGCCAGGTGATTGCTATTCGGAGGTGGTCTTTATTCACAGGTTTCACTAGTGCTTGTAACATGTAACATAAAATAGGGGTTTTCCAAAACAAATTGCGTCCGAATAATAATTCTGAATATTTACCGTTTTAACGGTACTTACAAAATAGGGGTTTCTCAAAACAAATTGTGTCCAAATATTATGGGTTATTACGTTAACACAAATTTGGATTTGACCATATAGGATTACTTACAGAAGATCAAATAGAGAAGTCAAATGACACCAGTAGCCTATTTCACCAACATTGCAAAGAATACTTAGATAGCAAAGTATACTTTGAGGGAGAAATTATCAATTTTAGGATAAATTTAGTATTTTTTATTATACTGAATTTATTACATTATCACAGCCAAAATGGCTGTGATAATGTAATAAATTCAGTATAATAATTCAGCATACGTTTGATTATCAAATATATGCAGTTGTTAGTTCTATACGACATAATACATTTCAGGAAAAATAAATGATCACTCCCTCAAAGTATACTTTGCTAGAAAAGTATACTTTGCAATGTTGGTGAAATAGGCTACTGGTATAAACTGGTATAGACGAGTCAACTGATCCCGATCACCTCCTCCCAATGATAGAGGAGTCAACTGACCCCTGGTATAAACTTGCAACTGGGTATTGTTTCCAAACAATCAGAATATTTAGGGATACTTACAGAATATCACCTCCTCCCAATGATCCTTGCTGAGGGATTTGGATCGCCGGGCGGCCTTCCGTTTGAAGAGAAGGCCGCGACCTTTCGAGGGCGAGTTTTCCTTGTCTTCTTCCCCGTCCGGCTGGGTCGATATCGCCAGCTGTTCTGCTCTGTAGGTACAGTAAGGATTGAACATTCGTGCGATCAAAATCTGAGTCCACACAGCTAGTCATTATAATAACGGCATCAGAATATTTTGCAAATTAATATCAATAGCATTTTGGATTCGACAATAATTGTATATATTGTGAGATCCAATAGTGTGAATCCTACCAGATCGGGCATAACCACGGTCTGATCGGCTCCACACTATAGGTCACTGACTTTGTTATACATGTTTGTTATTTATAGATACAAACAAATATAGAAAAATAAACGGGTTGTCCAGACAATTAAAAAAAAAAAAGGATTGAACATTTATTTATGTATTCATTTAAATGTTAACAGTGTAGTGTGATCAGGATCTGCAGTGTTCGCCATTCCATCAATGTTGCCCAACCTCTGGCATAAAACGCTATCTGATAAATAGAATACCAAACTAGCTGTTTGATGGCAAGCTTATTTTCCTGGCTCGGAAACGGTAGGAATTCCTCGGAGAGCCTTGCCTGATAAACTTGATACCAAAAAGCACGAGCCTGGTATTCTCCATGTAAGTGGTATCAAGTTTATCAGACTCGGCTTGGAAACGGTAGTAATTCCTCGGCAAGCCTCGCAATTCCTACGCGTTTCCTAGCCTTGCCAGATAAACTTGAAATCAAAAGACACTAGCCTGGTATTCTCTATATATTCAGCCCTGACAGAATAACCTGATGCCTGGTCCTAACCAAACCAGAGTCACTTAGCCCAACTCTCTAAAAGTAATATGATTAGTACTAAACATACTACTCTATATATCAACAACTGTACCTGTTTTTGTTGGGAATGATGCCTTTCTGTGTCTCCTGGTTATTACGGCCGATCCTCACAACGAGCCACGATCCGACGACGCCACGGAACAACGTGTCCTTGACATGGAAGACGTCGCCCTGAACAAACGACAGCTCACCAGTCTCAGTTTGTTCGTGGTTGAAGTGTGTACGGATGAAGAATGAATCGCCCGCCTCTTTGCTCGTCATTATTCGGTCAAACTCTGAAAACCCAACATATGAATGTATCGCTAACATACCGTATTTATTCTAATAAACACCCCCGGGGCTACGCAATTTGTGGGATCAAAACGTGGAACATAGGATCCAAATATGTTATTTTCACATGTAAAAGCCATTTAAAACAATGTATGTGAAAATAACATATTTAGAATGCAAATATGGGAGGGGGGCTACTATTAGAGAGGGGGATACTATTAGAATAAATATGGTATGTATCTTGATGTTTGTTTATTGGTGTTTAACGGCCTATCAACAGCTACGGTCATGTAAGGCCGGGCAAACGGGTTCAATCCCATTTTAACCTGCTGCATTGTGGGGTTTTTAAAATCCCAAAATCAGAACGGAATATTTACATCGAGAAACTATATATTCAGCCCTGAAATTAGAATAACCTGACCTGGTGCCAGGTTGACACCACACCGAAGTCACTTGGCCCCTTCCCCTAAAAGGAATATGAATAATCGTAGTACAAAATTTACTCACATAAGGGGTATAACCAGATTCAACTGTCACATACAATATGCCAAAGGCGTATGTGAGGGCCAAACAAGGTCTCCAGTTGGAATTTCGTTAAGGATGAACCCCGATCGTTAAATTACCCACCACATACTGATAAAAAAGGAGAATAAACAGCAAACGACAAAAAATTAAGATAGCGGTGTAAGGGTTAAGATAAGAACCATTAACTCCTTGCATGCTAGCAGTGAAAACACCAGCTAACAACTCACGAGTGTTGAAATCAAGTCTAGACATATTAATGTTTTGTTTAAAATTACAAAAATGTCAATTTCAGTAAATTTAAAACTTCGAAAATATAACTGTACAAGCTCAGTAGCCGATTTCACCAACATTGCAAAGTATACTTTTATAGCAAAGTATGCTTTGAGGGAGTAA
The DNA here is from genome assembly GCA_029237695.1 of Conchocele bisecta. Classification (NCBI taxonomy): domain Eukaryota; kingdom Metazoa; phylum Mollusca; class Bivalvia; order Lucinida; family Thyasiridae; genus Conchocele; species Conchocele bisecta. Next base: position 91,824,839 of record CM055275.1, on the reverse strand, counting down.
TCATTTATTTTTCCTGAAATGCATTATTTCATATAGAACTAACGACTGCATATATTTGATGATTGATGACTTATTATACTGAATTTATTACATTATCACAGCCAAAATAGCTGTGATAATGTAATAAATTCAGTATAATAACAAGAGTGCCGAAGGTCACAATATACGCCCGTCGAGGCAAGGCCAGTCAACAAGGGGAGATAACTCATCTTGACGTGATAAACATGTAAACCAAATTTGGTAGAACTCGACTTATTGCGTGGACAAGGATAGTCAGAAAATTAAAAATGGCCGCCAAGGGGAGATAAGTCAAAATCGATAGGCTTCTTCGTCTTGCCGTGATAAACATGTATACCAAATTTGGCTATGAGCGGTGAAGTAGAACTTGAGTTATTGCGTGGACAAGGATAGAGTGCGAAAAATAAAAATGGCCGCAAAGTGGAGATAAGTCATCGGAAAATGAATAAGCTTCTTCGGCATGCCGTGATAAACATGTATACCAAATTTGGTTACAATCCGTCAAGTAGAACTAGTTATTGCGTGGACAAGCTGTGCCCGCCCGCCCGCCCAAGATGAATACATAATACGTCCAATTTTTTCAAACAGGCGTATAAAAATTAATAAATTTATCCTAAAAGTGAACATTTCTCCTTCAAAGTATACTTTGCTAGAAAAGTATACTTTGCAATGTTGGTGAAATAGGCTACAGGTAACGAAAGTCTTACGTCAAAACACACATAGTTTAATCACCCATCATTGAGACAAAAAAAATGAAAGTGAAGTGAAGGGTTTAACATCCCACCAACAGCTAGGGTCATATAGAGACGGAACCACAGTTTAAAGTCTCATCCGACAGACCAGTGGCATGGAAATACTTATGAAAGTATTTTTGATGCCTAAGGCGAGGTTTGAACCCACAACCTCTGGATTGGAAGTCAGGTGTTCTGGGGCTTATGGGTTTTGTGACCAGTGCAGATCCAGATCAGCCTGTGCATCCGCACAGGCTGATCAGGATCTGCACTGTTCGCCATTCCATCAATGAAACACCTGTCATGCTTCTAACAAGCAATATCAGGCTACATGTGTGGTTGTGTCTGGGGATATGGGGTTTATGTGTGATGCGACCAGTGTAGATCCAGATCAGCCTGTGCATCCGCACAGTCTGTTCAGGATCTGCACTGTTCGCCAGTCAATCTATGACCACAATCCATCCCTACCCATCATTATGAAAGATGAAAGATTTGTATGATGGCATTGATGATCAGAATCTACACTGTTCGCCAGTCAATCTATGACCACAATCCATCCCTACCCATCATTATGAAAGATGAAAGATGTGTATGATGGCATTGATGATCAGAATCTACACTGTTCGCCAGTCAATCTATGACCACAATCCATCCCTACCCATCATTATGAAAGATGAAAGATGTGTATGATGGCATTGATGATCAGGATCTACACTGGTCTAAGGTGCATTGTCCCAGTCAGCGGCCCACATCAGCTATACGGAAACATACCTTCTTTCTTATATTGCACAATCATGGTCACCATGCCCTCGAGGCCGGTTAAGTAGGTCACTGCTTCCTCTCGCGTCAATCCCACCACGTCACGCTCGTTGGCCTGTGGGGGATATACGAAGTAGAAATATTTATTTTCGTGAGATGCTTGTAAATATGAAGAATTAAAGGCCCATGAACACAAAAAATTGAGATTTATTTATTTAATGGTGTTTAATGGCGTGTCAGCATCTACGGCAGGGTTCTCACACGAGCGCTATAACAACTGGAAATACCTTAAGTATATGGTCCCCCTCTGTGAGCCCCTCCTTCTCTGCTGCGCTGCCCGGCTGGACGGACGCTATAAATATCCCCGTGGAGTTGCCCCCGGCGAGTCGTAGCCCCAGCCCCACGTCGGGTTCCTTACGAAACAGAACACGCCGCGGCTCCGGCCGGATGTCTTTTCTCTTGCCCACGTATCGCCTGAAACAGTTATAGAACAATATATAAATCGCAGAATTACATACATAATTATTGTTCAATGTGCTTAAAATGGGCGTTTTGTCCGTTATATATGTATAATAGTTATATATTTAAGTTTGCAATGTTAGTTAGTTTTCATCTGTTGTAATGGATAGCTACTAATTTGTTTTATTATACACACTTTTTGAAGAAAAAAATGGGTACATCGTTTTTGTTACGGGTGTCCGTCCGTCTGTCCATACGTCCGTTCATATGTATGTTCGTCCGTCCGTCACGTTTCTTGTAAGAAGTAAAACTTTTTAACTGTAATGGGACGAACTTGGTGTGTGCCTTCCTCATGGTGTGTAGATGCACATAATGATTTTTTATTCAACCCCTGATCATGGATTATCTCCACCTTTTCTACTTAGAATTTCCCAATGTTACCTTGTAAGAAGTAAAACTTCTTAAACCGTCATGTAGGGACTTGAAACTTGGTGTGTGTCTTCCTTATGATGTGTATATGCGCAAAGTGAATTTCGATTTTTGATGCCACCCCCGGTCATGGATTATCTCCTCCTTTTCGACTTACAATTAAACAATTTTGCTTTGCAAGAAATACAACTGATTAACTGAAAGTTAGGGACTTAAAATTTGGTGTATGCCTTTCTTATGCTGTGTTATATATGCGCAAAGTGAATTTAGATTATTTATTCGACCCTTGGTCATGGATTATCTTCCACTTTTCGACTTAATATTTGGGAAAAGTGGGTACCGTATTCTTGCGATTATAAGTCGCAATCATGCATATGTCTCACCCCTATTTTCACTCCAAAATCTGAGGGAAAATGTCTACATGGGGCAATAAGACGCCCTCAATTTTCTAAAAAAAATGAAAGAAAAACAAAAATAATCGCAGAGTTGTAGTTGTTGTTGTTTATAAATACTACCAGGCGCTGTTTTTTTGGTCACTCACAAGCTTCGTACCCTGGACGTTTCGCACCAATACAATTAATCGCCAAGGTGTTGTTGTTGTCATAGAGAATAGTAGGTTAGTGCCGTGAATGGGAAAAAATATCTGGCAAGGCTCAGGAAACGGGATGGGCGAGGCTCTGCCGAGCACATCCCATTTCCGTGCCGCGCCAGATATTTTTTCCCATTCACGGCACTAACCTAATATTCTATTTATCCCGTCAACACCTACAAATGGCTGTAAAATGCAAAAATAGTATTGACTGGATATCAAAAATGTTTCACGGCACCGTGTTTCACAGCACATACGCACTGTGTTGACGGGATAAATTTAATACTAATTCCCCGCGCTGTTTTTTATTTATTTTTCCTACACTGGAAGTTTCGGACCCATTTCCAGTTTCTCCTTCGCAGTGTACGATGCTCTGATTCTTCCCAATCTGATTTTGTGAGATTATTGTGCAACAGCAATACGGTTAAATGGCTCTAAAAAGTGCCGTTTGTGCTGCAAGTTTGACAATATATAGAGGATACTGTTCAAAATGTGAAACGAGAAAACAAGAATTTTCGGTGGTATTTAACCCTACTGTTAGTTTGAGAACATCTCAATGTCAGGGGACCAAAGCTCGCGGGAGATCAGTCCTCGCGGTATATATGATTTGTGATCGTTTTCCCTAAATAAAATAAAAAAAAAACAGCTGGTCCCGTGTTTGTTTGTTTGTTTGTACCCAAGTCAAGCTCATGTCTGACGCATATAACCGGAAGCAAGCGCTTTTTGATCCACTTTGACAGCAGACGAAAGGTAAACAAAGACCCGGAAGCCAACAGAAAGTTCCACTTTAAAAGTTATTTTTGAAGTGAATTAGGTAACTTTTCATTAATAATTGGTGGATACTAGATAAAAAATTAAATTAAAATGATATAACTACTCATATAATATCAGTAAATACCCTCAATCAGTTTAAATCTCACTTTCTTCGCATCCTGTCAAAATCTAGATCTGTCAATGTAAGTTCGATAAGAGATATTGTTCCTGATCATAAAAAGGATATGTGTGAGGTGTCCGGTAAAACAATGGTTACTTGTTTGCATAAATCGTTCACAAACATGTATAAGACGACTGACATACAGATTTAATAGTTGTGTTTAATGTTATCTGTTTGACATTTAGTGTTCTGAACTGACATGATCAGACTGATGATCTACCACATCGAGACATTTTTTAGACTGTGCTTGAACTAAGACTGAGGACTTCAATTAACAGGTATGTATTGTATCGTTAATATATTTTATATTATGTCATTGTCTGATAGTATTAGAAATAATTTCCATTCATTTTCCCCTCCAAAAAATATGTAACTGCCGTAGAAAAACGGGTAGAAAAACCGGTGTTCGGTTACCACGAGGATAGATCCTCTACAATTGAAAATGACCACATCCGGGGCAGGAAACAATGACAGCTCCCCAAGTCACGTGATCACTAAATACACAGAAAAAAAACATGGTGTTTGCCACTGGAGATCCAGGTCATCGATTTTAGTTAGTAAACATATCATCTACAATTTTTATGTAGGTTTAAATCGTTACGATAGTAGGAAAATACCGCGAGCTTTGGTCCCCTCACTCTAATCAGAATATGACTCAATTCTCACTAAGAAAACAAATCTGACTACTTCACACGAGAAATGACTTGTGCCGAAAATTTAGTAATTGACGTTTGACACGACTGAGATTAAAGGTGGCAATAAGGCAGTTCTCAGTTTCTCACCTTTTCAAAATAACACCGCAAATTACACATTGTCAACACATGGGAAACCCTTCTTGTCTATAATTGAAGCCCACTGTACATATTGTAGACACAGATCAGCTTGTAAATCTATGTGCATTCCCAATAATAAATGTATAGAGCATTAACTCGGAAATTCAGTCAATAACGTGTTCCCAATACAGGGCCGTAACGAATATGGGGCGAACTGGTTAGGGTACGAACGTGCCATTTTAAAAATAGGCTAAATCAGCAAACTGGATCTGATCTTGGTATACACTGTTCGCCTTCGGTACAGAAAATGTGTACCGAATGTGACACAGGGCCGGAACGAGTAAGGCGCGAGTAAGGCGTGAACTGTTTAGAATACGAATCCAATATTCCAATACCGGATTTTACCCCAAAGACTAACAACAATAACAAACATAGGAACGCATTTTATTTTTTGGATTTTTGGTCGTTTATGTCAATATTTCGGGTGGAAAAAAAATGCTCATGTATCTACATGTATTTATAAGACGCAAGGGCTTTCTGGGATACAAATCTGAGTAAAAAAAATCATTGCATGCCAAAAAATAAAGAAATTTCACAATTTTTCCTTACTGTTATATGCATAGGGAATATACGAAATTAAACCAAAAGTAAATTATCTCCCCTGCATATAACAGATATATTTGGAAATTTTATCGGAAAATAACATTTTGGAAATTTCTTGATATACAACAGTCTACACTCGTTACCTCAAACTCTCTTAACCATTACACCGCAATCTTAATTTTTTAGTCGTCTGCCGTTTATTTTCTATTTTCCATTTTTATCTGACATCAAAAACATGCTTTGACAGCTCTTTACAATAATTTAAAACATGCTTTGACAGCACTTTAGAATCATTTCCATTGGAAATGATTCTGAAGTGCTGTAAAACCATGTTTGTATTGAGAAATAAGGCAAGATATAAAAGCAACAGCAGACAACAATTGTTGTGTGTAGCGGTCTAAGGGTTAAGTCAAACTGATAAACTCAAAAGTAAAATTCATGGCCCCAGGTTTCCAATTTATAAGTCACAAATTTTCTAAGGTACAAAATCACGCGACATGTCTAATACGTGGCGGTGAATTGAGAAATTGGCCCTATGGGGTTTTACAACCAGTGTATATCCGGATCAGCCTGTGCATCCGCACAGTCTGATCCGGATATGTACTGTTCGCCATTCCATCAATGAAACATGCTTCATGCTTCTAACAAGCAATACTAGTATAGATTGTTATCCAGCTACAGAAGTGTGCTATTTCATTAGGAGCTACACCACATTTCTCCAGTCACAACCACATATATAGATGCTTCGCTCATGGGCGCGTCAGAGTAGGCAGAGTAGGCAAGATTTTACAATTTTACAAAAAAATTCATAAAAAAACAACTTAATATACAAACATATACAAACATATAAACAAAACAGAGCGATTTCTTTCTGTGATAACGTCCGCGTGTGGGTAGGTTTTGAAAGTGGTGCTGTGAAAAAACAACACAATGTGTATGATATTTTACACTATTTACTGGTGAAGTAATATGACAATAATTCCGTTTTTGTGATGCTTACTTGCCCATGATCATGTTATGGTCAAATGCCTCGGCGGCATTTGACCATAACATGATCATGGGCAAGTAAGCATCACAAAAACTGAAGTGCATGTTTAGAATACGAAAACGGTATTAAAGGTTGAAGAAACGTTTTGACATAAAAATATGCTTAAGTGTTTCCACAACCCCGTGAAGGTTAAAATGGTCAAGGTCATGTTAATGGTGGCATGTGTGTGTTCCAAATGCTTACATGCATCAAGTGTCCAAATAGTGAAGCAATTCATCAAGTAATATTAATGTTATACGATGATGAAGAAACTTGTAAAAACTTTTTGACGCGAACAAAATTGCTAAGTGAGTCCGCAAAGATATGAACGTGAAAAAGGTCAAGGTCTTATTAATGGTGGCACCTGTCCTGCTTCTAACATCGTAATCAGGCTTCATGAATGTGCTATTTGATCAGGAGCTACACTAGTCACACATGCCATAATCCCCATTTCTCCAGTCACCGCCACATATCTGAGATATGGTGCCTCTATTGTACATACTCTTCATGGTGTCGTCGAACAATGCCCATGTCTGTGACATCGTCGGGAATGCTGGCATAATTGCCCGTCGCGTTTCTCCGGCGCAGGTCCTCGCGGTCGCTGTAGTAACCGTCGCGTTCCCGCGACGAGTACACGTCATCGCGGTGCATCAGGTGTTTACTGGGGCTGGGCATCCTGTTGGGGGACCCTGTGGATTGGGTGGTTAATAATTAATTGATTGGCTGATTGATTATTGTTATTTTAATTGATTGCTTGATTTATTACTTGGTCTGTTGGTTGTTTGGTTGATTGATCAATTGGCTCATTGACTGACTGATTGGTTGGTTGATTGATTATTTTAGTGGTTGGTTGATTATTTTAGTGGTTGGTTGATTATTTGAGTGGTTGGTTGATTATTGATTGATTGGTTGATTTGTTGGTTTGCTAATTGGCTGGTTAATTGGCCTGTTGGTTGATTGATTTATCAGCCAGTTGGTTGATAAATCAACTGGTTGATTGGTTGATTGATTAGTTGGTTGATGATTGGTTGGTTGATTATAGATTGATTGATTGGTCGGTCGGCCGTTTGCTTGCTTTATTGGTTAATTCATTGGCTGGCGGGCTGATTGGTGCCAGTTCATCAGTAGCTTCACAACACGGAAGAGAGCTGGGGACTAAATGCACTAAATGCTGTACGACTAAAATGTTTGACAGTGTGAACTTATGATAGTGTAAATTTCACATTAACAATGTAAACAATTATTGGATTGACATTTATTAAACATAGGCTCATATGCAGCCTATGCTCAATAAATGTAAATCCAGTAATTGTTTACAAGAAAACATTGTTAATGTGACATTTACAGAATATCATAAGTTTTCACTTACGAACATTTTAGTCGTGCGAAGTTTAGTGTAACATGTCGCTGGACTTTAGTACTAGAGATGGTGGTAACCTCGCTATAGGCATTCAAACTACTTTTATATTAGTATTTCCCACTGGTCTTTCAGATGAGACTTGAAACAGAGGTCCCGTCCTTAGAGCTCCATTAACCCTTTCAACCCTAAGAAACTGGAATGGACTGTGATATGCTAATGTTCCGACCAATCCAATGGTCACAAAATGATTTTCAGATTCGTCCATTTATGAAAAGGGGGTGTTTTTGTTCTTCTAAGAAATATGAAAATTACTGGCAAAAAAGTGCAGATCCTGATGAGACAGCTCGTTACGAGGAATCGGGCGAGGAAGACATCAATTGAAATTTCCCGCCGATCCTAAATTTGCACTTGAACATTTTAGTTGTACGAAGTTTAGTGAAACGGCCACCAGATATGAAGCCACACGACACTTTACGTGACTTACCGGGGTCCATGCCAGATGGGAGCGGGGGTCTGGGTGGAGCGTCGTGGTCATATATATAGCGGCCATCGTACCGGGCGTGGGGACTGTTAGGAGGGTATGCGCCGGGCGGGACGTCAGTGGAAGACGTCGGGCGCTTATAAATGTCTTCCTCGCCCGATACGGACGGACGGTAAATATTCACGTCGGTCGAACGCTGCTTCGGTAGCGTGCTTTGTAGCGTGCCGTAACCCTCCGAGATTGCTGTTGTAAATAGAGGATCCCAAATGAGTAGATGGTTTATTACCAGAATTCCGATTTCATAAGGAACGAGGCTATGCTAATAAATATCATATTAAATCATTAAGAATGTTACCATCCCAGAATAAGCTAAAGCCATTCAGTAGGCACAAAAGTTCTTTAACATTTGAAGGAAACACGGTTATTGCCCCTGATATCTGTATGGAAATTTACGTCGGATATAAAATGTATAATAATGCCAATCAATTTGTGGATTAATGGTGTATGAAAGTTTAATTTGCCAGAAAATGTCTCCGATGAAGTCTCTGATATAAAGAATAGTTTGTGCCTACTGATTGGGCATGTACCTTTAACCCTTTCAACACCACATGCTTGTGTAGTGGTATTGGCAAAAAGTGTAGATCCAGATGAGCCGGCTCGTAACGAGCCGTCTCATCAGGATCTGCACTTTTTGCCAGTAATTTTCATATTTCTTAGAAGAACAAAAACACCCCCTTTTCATAAATGGACGAATCTGAAAATCATTTTGTGACCATTGGCTTGGTCGGAACATTAGCATATCACAGTCCATTCCAGTTCCTTAGGGTTGAAAGGGTTAATGGAGCTCTAAGGACGGGACCTCTGTTTCAAGTCTCATCTGAAAGACCAGTGGGAAAATCTAATATAAAAGTAGTTTGAATGCCTATAGCGAGGTTACCACCATCTCTAGTACTAAAGTCCAGCGACATGTTACACTAAACTTCGCACGACTAAAATGTTCGTAAGTGAAAACTTATGATATTCTGTAAATGTCACATTAACAATGTTTTCTTGTAAACAATTACTGGATTTACATTTATTGAGCATAGGCTGCACATGCAGCCTATGCTCAATAAATGTAAATCCATCAATTGGAATTTCCAGACGATCCTAAATTTGCACTTACGAACATTTTAGTCGTACAAAGTTTAGTGAAACGGCCCCCAGTGCTCTAACCTCTCGGCCACAACACATCCCTCAAGAAAGTTGAAAGTTTGATTGATTGATTGGGGTTGATGTCCATTCAACAGGCAGACAGTATACAGACGGGAATACACCTGTACAATCAGAACTAAAACTACCATAAAACCCCACAAAACAGTGTCCTGATTTAGTGCAAGGCACCCTAATTAACCCATTTCAGTCTAAGGATACAATCATTTTTGAAAATCTCATTATTTTGTTTATTTTACCACCCATTTGAACCGTCTCGTCAACAACAGAAACTTTCAAGACCAGATGACCGCGTCCCGCATGTTGAGTCCGCCGAGGCATTTGATGGTATTTAAAAACTTTAACGCTCATTTCGAATGGACACCCGGACGTCATTGTGATCACTATGTCTCGCTTTCCGCAAGCGGGCTCGACAAAAATAGAGATTTCTTTTTCGTAAACGTTTCATACTACTATAATTGTATCCCGTCTTTAAAGGTACATGGCCATGCAGTAGGCACAAAATGTTCTTTATAAGAATTAAATAAGTGTATAATTATGTCACTATTCCACCAGTTCTAAAAATTACCAGTGCCTGCTATACAAATATAATCATTTATTAATTATCAATTTACTGTTAGCGACGCGCGGCGGTAACAGTCTATTTTGATAATGTGCGGGGACGACGACTTTCACATCACGGCTTGCGGTGCGCATGCGCAGTATACTACGTGCGCCAGTAGGCTTCCCAATATGTAAACAAGAATATCAACATGTCGAAACGTCCAGGACGGAAATTGTATGAAACGGCGTCGGCCAACGAAAAGGTGAAATGTCTGAGGGACATGCAGTACAGAGAGAGAGAGTGGTTAATATTGGCGACCAGATCACCAAATGGAAAGAGTTACGTGGAGATTTAGATTTGGACTCGAACAGAGATTTTTCTTCTCAACTTCGCATGTCAAATATGTGATATGATTGACCGTGTCACGTGACGCGTGTTGGTAAAAATAGCACGAGGTCGGAAATAACCTTTCTGGTCGCGGATATAAAATGCAATTTAACACCAATTAACACGCGCTGTAATTAAAAATAACGCGTTAGTGGGTAGACAAATGGCTCATATAAGGCATGACAGAAAATGAAAAGTAGTAGTACAGTGTAACCTGCTGCGTGGGCATGTACCTTTAATGGGTTAAATCAGAGAAATCACATAGAAACATCACAAACTAGAAAATGTGTTCATAGAACACGGACGCCCCACATGTTCGCTTTGAATGCAAACGAGGCAAAATTGCAAGTCCACAAGAGGGATATAATCCATGACTCAGTGACAAAGCAAAAATAGTAATTCACTTTGTGCTGTGCATCTACACACCATAAAGAAGCTACATACCAAGTTTTACAAGTTACAAGACAAAATGGTGAAATTCTAAGTTGAAAAGGGTGATTATATTAATCCATGTCACCGGGATCGAATAAAAAAAACCTTTGCATCTACTCATCATAAGTTTCAGGTATGTACGGCTTAAAATTTTACGAGTTACAAGGTTGGTGACAGATGGACGGACGGACGGACGGACGGACGGAGGATGGGACGTGACGTGACGTGACGGACGGACATGGGTAACACTAAACACCACGTCCAATATCGTGGTGGGGCATAAAAGAAGGTACAACAAACACTATCAGTTACCTTCATCCTTCGGCAAACTGTTCTGTTTCGTATGGTCGTATTTTTTCTTGGTGACAATCAGCTGCAGTCGTTCCTTCGCCTTGTCGATCAACTTCTTGGCCTCCATCAGGGAGATTGACTCGATCGGTGAATTGTTGATCTGCAACACACGGAACCATTATATACATGACTGGAGAAATGGGCCTTATGGAATTTGTGACCACTGTAGCTCCTGATCAAATTTGCCCACTCCCGTAGCCTGATCATGATATATAGTGGTTGCTAGATGCATGGCGGCTGTTTCATTGAAGGAATAGCGAACAGTGCAGATCCAGATCAGACTGTGCGGACGCACAGTCTGATCTGGATCTACACTGGTCGCAAAACTCAATATCAGCCACGTTTACGATCATCAAATAGCAAACAGTGCAGATCCAGATCAGACTGTGCGGACGCACAGGCTGGTCTGGATCTACACTGGTCGCAAAAAAATCCATAAGCCCCATTTCTCCAGTCACAGCCACATATGAAGCAAGCTATGTGATTTTGTACCTAAGTAGATGTGTGATATCTCGTGAAAAATATTTACACAATTTTCCGCAATTGGCATCGAATGTCATCATTCGTAGTCATTTACAGATATTGTCAGAGTTTCTGTAAATATTTGTCATTAGATATTTGCATATTTATTACACAAGCGTATGATGATGGTTAATACATGGTGTTAGTGTTACAATAAAAGATTGTATTGTGTTTGCCAGGTTCCAAAATAGCATTAACCCGTTACATGTGGAATACACCTTTACTGGTACAATTTTTTTTTAATATTTTATTTTTATTTTTGTTATTTCTCAATGAACGTATATGCTGCGACCACTTATTTGAACCGTCTCGATGAGACAGTTCAAATGGTGGTCGCGACATATACTTCTAAGCACATTTAATGAAAATATTTACTATTTTCCCCAATCAAAATGGCATATCCTCAGCATGAAATGGATGAAGATGGAAAAGAATTAATGTCAACAATTAAAGTTAAAATTAAATTCTGAATTTGGCGCTGCATCATTTATGGAAAATAAATTAATTTTTTTTAAAAATCGCTATCAATGATAACCCAAGAGCCAGCCTCAAAACTATTTACTGTTTGTTCCACGTTTTTCTGCCAACGATCTTTTGACCATTAAACACGGTAAATCTTAAAAATATTTACATGCAAGTACTTTTTCATCAATAACAAAAGACACCATCCCCAAATGTTTTTATTTGATGAAATTCCGTCAAATATTGATTTTATTGCGAAAAACTACTTTCCTATGGGGATTTAACATGGGGGCTAAAAATAAAAAATAAACTAATAATTTTTTATTTCTGGATCGATTCTCAAAATCTAACTTGTTTTCTTAGTTACATTTCCAAGCTACATAGCGAGGTTTCGAAGTCAATTTCTAAATTTTTTTTATTTTTTTTACTCCTCCTCCAGCGTTTCCACCTCTTTTCCCCACGTTAAATTACCATAGGAAAATAATTTTTTCACTATCAAATCAATATTTGATGCAATTTCATAAAAAAAAAAAAAATTTGTTATTGGTGAAAAAGTGCTAACATTTAAATATATTTTAGATTTAATATGTTTAATAGCCAGAAGTTTGTCGGCAGTAAAACATGGAATAGACAGAAAATATCTTAGGTGTATCACAAAACTAAACTTGCAATAATTCCAGCACAAAAATATTTACACAATTCCCTAACATTTGATTGGTCCGTAGCAAGTCTCTGTCCAAAATTTATATCCCAGTAAACTCCCATGCCGAACAACTTTCCGTAACCGTCAAGCGCAGTTAAAATAATTCTTAATAAAACGGAAAATAAACACATTTTCTTGATGAATTTATTTCAAATGCTGGAATTACTTTATAAGGAATGAATGGCCTTTTTGTGGAATTTATCGGGGATATAAACTTGGAAAAGTCGCGGGATACTGGACGAGGCCTTCCTAAAAAAATATAATTTTCGAAAAAAAAAATTCTTTGTAAGTGCAAATTTAGGATCGTCTGGAAATTAAAATTGCTGGATTTACATTTATTAATGTAAATCTAATAATTGTTTACAAGAAAACATCGTTAATATGACATTTAGAGACAATCATAATTTTGCACTCACGAACATTTTAGTCGTAAAACGACCCCCTGCACTCCAGTCCCACCCAAATATTTATACCAGTTTCCTAGGATAAACAGTGGCTGAATATTGGTATAAACATATTCAGGGATTCCAATGGGGAAAATAAAAAAAATCTCCACATTAAAAAAAAAAAAATCAAAAGAAAAGGAATAACCAATAGGATAAAAATAAACAATTGGCGATAAAAAATTACAATTTTCGAAAAAAAAATTTTTATTTTTTTCGAAAATTGTAATTTTTTATCGCCAATTGTTTATTTTTATCGCCAATTGCGAAAGGCGATCGCCAGCGGAATCCCTGCATATTTTATTAAATAATAATTTACATTAATTTTGAGCGACGACCTACCTTAAGAACAGAATCCCCCTCCTTCAGCCCGCCTTCCTGCGCGGCCAGACTGTTACCAATGATTTCCTTCACGTAGAACTTACAGCCGAGGATGACACCATACTCTGTCAATGAGAAAATTGAAAAATGTTTAAAGCATCAAGAGGTTTGATTGGATGAGGCTGAGCTGTGCTCAGCCTCAGCCGATCCAACTGCCTGATTTAGAGAACAGCTCAGTCTCATCCAAACAGCCGAGGACCAACCCATACTCTGTCAATGAGAAAATGTTTCAAGCATCAGAAAAGTTGATGGAATGAGGCTGAGCTGTGCTCAGTCTCAGCTGCTTCAACTGCCTGATTTTTAATGCAGGTTTCGAGAATCTGATCACAAAGTTGTACAAATGTATAAGAACAGCCCAGTAGCCTATTTCGTCAAAATTGCAAAGTATACTTATCTTGCAGTACACTTTTTAAGGGGAAATTTTCAATTTAAGGATAAATTTATTAATTTTATAATACTGAATTTATTACATTATCACAGCCATTTTGGCTGTGATAATGTAATAAATTCAGTATAATAATTCTGCATACTTTTACTCATCAAATATATGAAGTCTATATGAAATAACACATTTGTTTTGCTAATGTCATATTATACCGATATTCGCGACACATAATCACCCGGAGGTACAGATAAGATGCATAGTTTACACTTATTTCAGCAGAACACACATTGGGAGCACACAATACTCACAGCAATGTGAAAATACGCATTGATTTTCAAATGGAGCTGTGAAAATACTATAACAAAGTTGAAAATTTACTTAGTTGAGCTGCAAAAAGCAAACAGTGATTGCTATTTGCATTGCAGCTCAAATAAGTGAATTTTAAAATTTGTTTATTTTTTTGTTATCATTTGTAAGGAAGTAATCAATAATGCATTGTACAAGTAAAATGAATTTGAAATATGGGGGTAAAAACACAACTTATCGGCAGCTCTAATCATCCGATTCTTCGCCAATATTTTCCAAGGTGTCCGTCAGGCTTAGTGTAATTCAGACATACGACGACAAGCAGGACAATACGGGAGTATACATGTGTGCATTGCAATCATAAACAGACATCGTTATCACGATACTTGTGGCTGTCTGGAGAAATGAAGCTTATGGAATTTATGACCAGTGTAGCTCCTGATCAAATAACACACTCCTGTAGCCTGATAACAATAACATTGCTTGCTAGATCATAACCGGTGTTTCATTGATATACTGACAAACAGTGCAAAGCCTGATCCTGATCAGACAGCGGATGCATGCATAGGCTGATCTGGATCTACACTGATGGCAAAGCCCATAAGCCCCATTTCTCCAATCACAGCCACACATGGCAGGACGATTGTCGGGGTGTCCAGTTTAGTTCTACTATACCTACCATCTTTTCTGTTCCGTTTGGTTAGCGTCACCTTCAACGGAGGCGTTTCATTTTCCAGTGATGCTGGTAGCACTATTCTCCGTCGTATAACCTGTCGAATGGAAATGTTTAATACGGGACAATCAATCACTCGCACCATTTACTTGATGAATTTTTGCAAAATCATGCATTATATATAAGTATGTCCTCAGGTACAATTGGTTTCATAAATGCGATACAAATCTACAAGGATTTTTTCCCATTCTGTTTCATCACTTTCTAGACAAAATGCCTTTACAGTATCACCTGAAAAGACTATATCGATGGTCTAGTAACATAAGCTCGTAACTGCTATGCTAAAAAAAACTGCTATTTAAAAAAAAATGTTTTTGTTATTTCTCAATGAAAGTACATGTTGCGACCACTCATTTGAACCGTCTCGATGAGACGGTTCAAATGGTGGTCGCTACATATACTTCTAAGCACATTTAAAGAAAATATTTATGCTAAAGCATAGCAGTTACGACCTTCTGTTACTAGATAGCAGTTACGACCTTCTGTTACTAGACCATCGATATCAGGTTATTATGGAGCCCCGCAGCAGACGTAGAATTCTTTTTTATTATTAATTCGTTCCCACAAATTAACAATTTGTTCCCATGAATTAACAATTTGTTCCTTCAATTTAACAATTTGCTCCCACTAAATAACAATTTGTTCCCTCAATTTAAAAAAAATTTGTTCCCACGAATTAACAATTTGTTCCCACAAATTAACAATTCGTTCCCACAAATTAACAATTTGTTTCAACGGGAATTGTTAATTCGAGGGAACGAATTGCTATATCGTGGGAACAAATTGTTAATTCGAGGGAACAAATTGTTAAATTGAGGGAACATATTGTTATTTCGAATTAATAAAATGAATCCATGTCCCCTGCGAGGCTCCATAGACTACGGTATGTATAAATGTTCAATATGGTTCATTATAAACATCACAGACAAACAACGACACACTCACCAGGTTCACCGTGCTACCGCTGTCTTTAAGGACAGATATGGCCGTCGAGTGGTCCACATTCTCCAGTGACGCGCTGTTCACGCTCAACACACGGTCGTTGATTCTGGAAACACAGAATTTCCCCACACGTGAATTTCAAGGTTACAACTACCGTTAAGCGTCTGTGCATATAATTAGTACAAATACGCACCACCTGTGTCCGTCTTCTCAGATTATCAACATTTCTGAACATCTATTGGAAAGGCCAACTGCATTTAAGCAATTTGATTATCTGAGCCTGAGCTGCGCATCTTGAAATCAGGCATCTTGATTGACTGAGCCTGAGCTGTGGCACAGCTCAGGCTCAGTCAATCAAGCTGCTTGATTTCAAGTATTTTGAAACAAAGAAATTTACAAGTATGGGCAGTATTAGGCGGTTTGTTTGTTTGTTATATGTTTGTTTGTTTGTTTGTTTGTTTGTTTGTGTTTAACGGCCTATCAACAGCAATATAGATCGTTATCAGGTTACAAGAGTGTGATCAGGAGTTACACTGGTCACAAATCCCATAAGTCCCATTTCTCCAGTCACAGCCACATATGAGACACGCCGTGTGATTTTGTACATATGTTTGTTTGTTCGTTTATTAGTGTTTAACGGCCTATCAACAGCTAAGGTCATGTAAGGCCGGGCAAACAGGTTCAATCCCATTTTAACCTGCTGCATTGGGGGGGGGAAATCCCAAAATCAGAACGGAATATTTACATCAGGAACAAATATATTCAGTCCTGCAATTAGAATAACCCGACCTGTCACATGCATGTTACATAATAGAAAATATATACATGTGTTGTCACTGGAGTGTACATGACAGCAGGGTGCAGGTCCACTTTATTTTAATTACGCACTATACCGAACACCACGGGATACCAGCGCAGTTACTAAGGGTTGGACAAGGTAGGTTTATTCACACAGGTCGCTCAGCAATGTGGGAGACAGACCAGACTGGTATTGGAATGTCAAGTGTGTTTGGTGCATTCCACAAGGAAAATATGATAATCAGTCCTCAGCTTTTGACAAGCCGGAAAATTAGATTTCATTGCATACAGTGAAATTCAGTCTAGGTAGAACAGTAGCCTATTTCATCAACATTGCAAAGTATACTTATCTAGCAAAGTATACTTTGAGTGAGAAATTTTCCATTTTTTGATAAATTTATTAATTTTTATTATACTGAATTTATTACATTATCACAGCCATTTTGGCTGTGATAATGTAATAAATTCAGTATAATAATTCTGCATACTTTTAATCATGAAACATATGCAGTTGTTAGTTTTATATGAAATAATACATTTCGGGATAAAATAAATGATTACTCCCTCAAAGTATACTTTGCAATGTTGGTGAAATCGGCTACAGAGCTCCAGATAAGTGTGTTTATTATACCCCCATATTTCATTCAATGTGTATTCTACTTTTACAAATGTATTATAGATTTTCTTCATTATAAAATATGGAACAAATGATAACAATTTTTTTTTAATTTACTTATTTGAGCTGCAAAAAGCATTTTGCAGGTCGAATAAGTAAATTTCTACTTTATTACAGCATTTTCACTACTCAATTTGAAAATCAATGCGTATTTTCACATTCCTGTGAGTATTTTGTACTCCCACTTTTGATAATCACGCAATGAGTATTCTGCTAAAATAAGTGCGTAAAATACGCCAATACGCATTTTATCTGGAGCACTGGTAGAAGCAAACACGATACTAGAACTACAATGATTGTGTCGTGTTGAAGGCTCATCTACCACTGCTGTCCATTACTAGAACCTACAATTGATTTGTGTTCGTGTTGAGCTCAATCTACATCTGTTTCCTTACTGAAAACAATGATTGTGTCGTGTTGCATGGCTCATTACATGCAGTTCCATACTGAACTACAATGTGTGTCGTGTTGAAGGGCTCATTACCAACTGTGTCCATTACTAGAAAACTACAATGATTGTGTCGTGTTGAAGATCATCTACCATGGCCTGTCCTTTACTAGAACTACAATGTTTGTGTCGTGTTGAAGGTCCATTCACCCTGATTACTAGAACTACAATGATTGTGTCGTGTTGAAGGTCATCTACCCAACTGCTGTCCATTACTAGACTACAATGATTGTGTCGTTGTTGAAGCTCATGCTACCACTGCTTGTCCCTTACTAGAAACTACAATGTTTGTGTCGTGTTGAACCGGACTCATTACCACGCTGTCCGATTACTAGAATAACTAAATGATTGTGTCGTGTTGAAGACTCATCTACCACTGCTGTCCGATACTAGAACTACAATGATTGTGTCGTGTTGAAGACTCATCTACCACTGCTGTCCATTACTAGAACTACAATGATTGTGTCGTGTTGAAGACTCATCTACCACTGCTGTCCGATACTAGAACTACAATGATTGTGTCGTGTTGAAGACTCATCTACCACTGCTGTCCGATACTAGAACTACAATGATTGTGTCGTGTTGAAAGGTCATCTCCACTGCTGTCCGATACTAGAACTACAATGATTGTGTCGTGTTGAAGACTCATCTACCACTGCTGTCCGATACTAGAACTACAATGATTGTGTCGTGTTGAAGGCTCATCTACCACTGCTGTCCATTACTAGAACTACAATGATTGTGTGTGTTCCGAGGAACTCATCAACCTACTGCCTGGTCCATTACTAGAATTTAATGATTGTGTCGTGTTGAAGGCTCATCTACCACTGCTGTCCATTACTAGAACTACAATGATTGTGTCGTGTTGAAGACTCATCTACCACTGCTGTCCATTACTAGAACTACAATGATTGTGTCGTGTTGAAGACTCATCTACCACTGCTTTGGTCCATTACTAGAACTACAATGATTGTGTCGTGTTGAAGACTCATCTACCACTGCTGTCCGATACTAGAACTACAATGATTGTGTCGTGTTGAAGACTCATCTACCACTGCTGTCCGATACTAGAACTACAATGATTGTGTCGTGTTGAAGACTCATCTACCACTGCTGTCCGATACTAGAACTACCAATGATTGTTTGTCGTGTGAAGGCTCATTACCACTGCTGTTCAATACTAGAATACAATGGATTGTGGTCGTGTTGGAAGGCTCACTTAACACTGCTGTCACCATTATAGAACTACAATGATTGTGTCGTGTGAAGGACCTATATACCACTGCTGTCCGTTACTAGAACTACAAATGTTTGATTGTCGTGTATGAAGACTCATCTACCACTGCCTGTTTCCGAATACTGGAGAACTACATGATTGTGTCGTGTATTGTTGAATGACTCACTTACACTGCTGTCCGATTACTTAGAAACTACAATGATTGTGTCGTGTTGAAAGGCTCATTACCACCACTTGCTGTCCATTACTAGAATACAATGATTGTGTCCGTGTTGAAGACTTCATCTACCACTGCTTGGTAAACGTTTCTAGAACTAACAATGATTGTGTCGTGTTGAAAGGATCATCTTACCACTGCTGTTTCCGCTACCTGAACTACAATGAAATGTGTAGTGTTGAAGACCTCATTCTACTAATGCTGTCCGGATTACTAGAACTAACAATTGATTGGGGTTCGTGGTTGAAGACTATCTACCACTGCTGTTCCGATACTAGAACTACAATGTTTGTGTCGTGTTGAAGGCTCATCTACCACTGCCTGTCCATTCTAGAACTACTTTGATTGTGTGTTGTGAAGGACTCATCTTCCCTCTCTGTCCGAATTACTAGAAACTTACAATGAATGTGTAGTGTTGAAGGACCTCATCTACCACATGCTTAGTTCCATTACTTAGAAACTACAATGAATTGTGTCGTGTTGAAGGCTCAATCACCACTGCTGTCCATTACTTGGAACTACAATGATTGTGTCGTGTTGATGGCCTCATCTACCTCTGCTGTCCGATACCTTAGAAATACATGATTGTGTCGTGTTGAAGGCTCATCTACCACTGCTGTCCATTACTAGAACTACAATGATTGTGTCGTGTTGAAGGCTCATCTACCACTGCTGTCCATTACTAGAACTACAATGATTGTGTCGTGTTGAAGGCTCATCTACCACTGCTGTCCATTACTAGAACTACAATGATTGTGTCGTGTTGAAGGCTCATCTACCACTGCTGTCCGATACTAGAACTAACATTGATTTTGTTGTCGTGTTGAAGACTTCATCTACCACTGCAGTCCTCGATACTAGAAACTTCAATGATTGTGTTCGTGTTGAATGGCTCATCTACCAACTGCTGACAATTTTACCGAACTTACAATGATTGTTGTCGTGTTGAAAGACCTCATTCTACCAATGCTGTCACGATAACTAGAACTACAATGAATTGTGTCGTGTTGAAGAATCAATTACCTCTGCTGTCCGATTACTAGACTACAATGATTGTGTTGTGTTGAAGACTTTCTACCACTGCTGTCCATTACTAGTAAGGAATACAATGATTGTGTCGTGTTGAAGGCTCATCCACCACTGCCTGTCCATTACCTAAGAACTACAATGATTGTGTAGTGTTGATGGCTCATCTACAACTGGCTTGTCCAATTACTCTGAATACAATGAATTGTGTCGTGTTGAAGGCTTCAATATACCACTGTGCCATTACTAGAACTACAATGATTGTGTCGTGTTGAAGGGTCATTCTACCACTGTTGTCCTTAACTAGAAATACATGATTGTGTCGTGTTGAGGCTCATCCTACCATGCTGTCCGATACTAGTAACTACAATGATTGTGTCGTGTTGAAATGACTTATCTACACTGCTGTCCGATACTAGAATTACTTCAATTGAATTGTGTCGTGTTGTGTGAAGGCTCATCTACACTTGGCTGTCCATTACTGAGGAACTACAATGATTGGGTGTCGTTGTTGAAGGAATCATCCTACCAGCTGCTGTCCATTACTAGAATTAAAAAACTAAACAATGTTGTGTCGTGTTGAAGGCCACATTCTACCACTGCTGTACATTACTAGAACTACAATGATTGTGTGTGTTGAAGGACTCATCTACCACTGACTGGTCCGAATATCTAGAACTACAAATGATTGTGTCGGGTTGAAGGCTCTTCTACCAACTGCTGTCCATATAGAACTACAAATGTTTGTGTCGTGTTGAAGACTCATTCTACCACGGCTGTCGATCGAAATACGTTAGACTAACAATGTTGTGTCGTGTTGAAGGTTCATCTACACTGCTGTCCATTATAGAATCTACAATGATTTGTGTCGTGTTGAAGGACTCATCTACCACTGCTGTTCCATTACGTTAAGAACTACAATGATTGTTTGGCGTGTTGAAGGATCCATCTACCCACTGCTGTCCGATACCTAGAAACTACATTGATTGTGTCGTGTGATGACTCATCTACCACTTGCTGTCCATTACTAAGAATACAATGATTGTGTCGTGTTGAAGACTCATCTACCATGCTGTCCGATTACTAGAACTTACAATGATTGTGTTCGTGTTGAAAAGGACTCAAATTATACCACTGGGCTGTACGATTCAACTAGTAGAACTACAATAATTGTGTCGTTTGTTGAAGACTCATCTACCACTGTGTCACATTTCTAGAACTACAATTGATTGTGTCGTGTTTGAAGATATCTAACACTGATGTCAATTACTAGAACTTACCAATGATTGGGTCGTGTTGATGACTCATCTACCACTGCTGTACGATAATAGAAAACCCCTACATTGAATTGTGTCGTGTTGATGATCCAATCTACACTGCTGTCCATTACTTGAACTACATGATTTGTCGTGTTTGAAGGCTCATCTAACCACTGCTGTCCATTTACTAGAACTACAATGATTTGTGTCGGTGTTGAAGACTCATCTACCTCTGCTGTCATTACTAGTAATACAAATGGTTTGTGTCGTGTTGTAGGCTGCATCTACCTCTTGCTGTCCGAATAATAGAAATACAATGATTGAGTCGTGTTGAAGGGGGGAGGGCCCCTATCTTCTACCTCTGCTGTTCCATTATACTAGAATACGACAATGTTTGTTCGTGTTGAAGTCTCATATTACCATGCTGTCCAATACTAGACTACAATGATTGTGTCGTGTTTTTGAAGGCTCATTACCACTGCTGTCCATTGATTACAGAATGTGTCGTGTTGAAGGCTCATCTACCTGCTGTCCGATACTAGAACTACAATGATTGTGTCGTGTTGAAGGCTCATCTACCACTGCTGTGTGTGTGTCATGTGTTTATCATGGTGTATTGCGGTAGTTCCTTCTTTACGTGTTCGTGCGTCTCATGTGGGTATCTTGGTCCTTTATTTGTGGCTGTACCTGGAGAAAATGGTCTTATGGGTTTTGCCACCAGTGTAGATCCAGATCAGCCTGTGCAACCGCACAGTCTGATCAGGATCTGCACTGTTCGCCATTCGAACAATGAAACACCCATCATGCTTCTTACAAGAAATATAAATTATTAAAGCCATTTGTAGGTGTTGACGGGATAAATAGAATAGTAGGTTAGTGCCGTGAATGGGAAAAATATCTGGCGCGGCACGGAAACGGGATGTGCTCGGCAGAGTCTCGCCCATCCAGTTTCCTGAGCCTTGCCAGATATTTTCCCATTCACAGCACTAACCTACTATTCTCTATTTCATTATCAGGCTACAGGAGTGTGCTATTTGATCAGGAGCTACACTGGTCACAAATCCCATAAGTCCCATTTCTCCAGTCACAGCCACATTTTGTGTTTCTGGTATTGTGTTGCACCCGGGTGTGGTTGGAGACAATCATGGCAGGTGTATGTAACCAGATACTCGAAACACAGTTTCAATGAGAAACAATCATGCAGTGTCAAAGGCAACCGGCCCGTTTCACTAAACTTCGTACGTAAGTGCAAAATTATGATAGTCTGTAAACTTCACATTAACAGTGTTTTCTTGTAAACAATTATTGGATTTACATTTATTGAGCATAGCATAATAAATGTAAATCCATCAATTGAAATTTCCAGACGATCTTAAATTTGCACTTAAGAACATTTTAGTCATATGAAGTTTAGTGAAACGGGCCCCTGGTACTCAAAACATAGTTTCAATTCTTTGTCATATGCTGCTCCGGATTTAGATTGATCAAAAAGTAACGCCAGACGGCTGCGGCCCATATGTCAAGCCCGTCAAGACATTTCAAAGTTAAATTTTATTTTAAAGTTATTTAACCTTAACCTTGGCATGTGCGGGTGATAAAACTAACAAGAGTTGTCAGAAGACAAGGAAGCTCGCCTGTTGGCAGCCTTCACTCAAACTTGGCACAGTTGCATAAAAAAACATGAATATTATATATAATTGACCTTGTGTTAAGGGGCGTGCGGTGGACCTTGACATTGGGGTCAGTGGTGCAAGGTGGATTGTGGGTTTGCTATAGCATAATATAGCATATTAAGATGAATGCATGTATGAAATATC
This sequence comes from Conchocele bisecta, assembly GCA_029237695.1. NCBI lineage: Eukaryota > Metazoa > Mollusca > Bivalvia > Lucinida > Thyasiridae > Conchocele > Conchocele bisecta. The sequence continues at coordinate 91,801,395 of CM055275.1, read as the reverse complement.
AATGCGCTCCCTGAAAACAGAAGTGAAACAAAATTTAATCCAACGTTAAGTTTATGAACGCACTAAGTTGGTGATTTTCTACAGCATGATAGATATTCACATGAGGAATGCATGTATGAATGTGCTAAGTTTGTGACCTTGGGGAAAGGGGTGTGGGCTGGGTCATGGATTTGCTGTAGCACAATAGAGGATCATCAGATGAATGCATGTATGAAATATCAAAGCGTTCCCTGTACCGAAACAGAAGTTACAAAACATTTACCCCAACGTTAAGTTTATGAACATGCTACGTTTGTGACCTTGACCTTGGGGTAAGGGTTGGGTGGTCGGTTGTGGATTTGCTACAGCATGATAGAGGGTCATCCGAGGAATGCATGTATGAAATATCAAGGCGTTCCATGAAAGGAAACAGATGTTATAAGAAATTTACCCCAACATTAAGTTTATGAATGTGCTAAGTTTGTGACCTTGACCTTGGGGTAAGGGTTGGGTGGTGGGTCATGGATTTGTTACAGCATGATAGAGGGTCATCTGAGGAATGCATGTACGAAATATCAAGGCGTTCCATGAAAGGAAACAGATGTTATAAGAAATTTACCCCAACGTTAATTTCATGAATGTGCTAAGTTTGTGACCTTGACCTTGGGGTAAGGGTTGGGTGGTGGGTCATGGACTTGCTACAGCATGATAGAGGGTCATCTGAGGAATGCATGTATGAAATATCAACGTGTTCCATGAAAGGAAACAGAAGTTATAAGACATTTACCCAACGTTAAGTTTATGAATGTGCTAAGTTTGTGACCTTCACCTTGGGGTAAGGGTTGGGTGGTGGGTCATGGATTTGCTACAGCATGATAGAGGGTCATCTGAGGAATGCATGTATGAAATATGAAGGTGTTCCATGAAAGGAAACAGAAGTTATAAGACATTTACCCAACGTTAAGTTTATGAATGTGCTAAATTTGTGACCTTGACCTTGGGGTAAGGGTTGGGTGGTGGGTCATGGATTTGCTACAGCATGATAGAGGGTCATCTGAGGAATGCATGTATGAAATATCAAGGTGTTCCATGAAAGGAAACAGAAGTTATAAGACATTTACCCAACGTTAAGTTTGTGGACGCCGACGCCGACGACGCCGGGGGTATGCCATAAGCTCTTATGCACTTTGTGCAGGCGAGCTAAAAATGGATGATGATAAACAAGCATATGGTGTTCCATGTCAATTTGACGTATGATTGCAGAAATGTACTTAACTTAATATTGTAAACACAGACTTCCAACCATGTCTCATTTACCGCAAACTCGAAAAGAATGGTGATCTTTTTATCCGATTACGGCCCATATGACATCACGGAAGATTCTTGCATGATTACGGATAGCTCGTATGACATGTCATGCCTGAAGATTATCCAGATACTGGCTATTTGAAACTTTTAATTGCCGCAAAAATTTGAAGAAAAAAATATTGTATTAATGGAAGATGATAAATTTTGAATCATAATATGACAGACGCGGAAGTCATATATGTATATTTGTACATATTTGTATCTACATGTAGCAAGTGATTATCACGAGGCCAAGTACAGATGTCGGGTTTCATATTTTAACCATCCTTACAATGACAGATTAAATTTTGTCGTCTGCTGCATTTTTTTTCCATTTTTCTCACCAAAAACATGGTTTGATAGCACTTCAGCTGTCATAATTTGGCGTCATAATTCCTCATTATGTAACTGCTTATTTTCTATTTTTCTCGTCAAAAACATGGTTTGACAGCAAGTTAGAATCATTTCCAATGGAATTGATTCTAAAATGCTGACAAACCATGTTTTTGACGAAAGAAAAGTGAAAATATGAACAAAGGCATACGACAATTTTTGGTTCCCGCCGTTTCTCATACAGCGTATTTCAAATATGCGGATAAATAGTGGATTATGTAATATGACAACCGCACAACTACCCCATATTTGTATCTAAATAAATGTGTCTCCTTTCATATTTTAACCCTTAGACCACTATCTTATTTTTGTTGTTGTCTGCTGTTTATTTTCTATTTTCCATTTTTATCATCAAAAACATGCTTTGACAGCACTTTAGAATAATTTACAACATGCTTCGACAGCACTTTAGAATCATTTCCATTGGAAATGATTCTTAAGTGCTGTCAAACCATGTTTTTATTGAGAAATAAGGCCAGATATAAAAGCAACAGCAGAAGAAAATTGTTGTGAGTAGCAGTCTAAGGGTTAACCATCCTTACAATGTTGAATTAAATTTTGTCATCTGCTGATTATTTTCCATTTTTCTCATCAAAAAAATTAACAAACAGCAGACAACAATTTTCAGTTCCCATCGTTTCTCATACAGTGGATTGCAAGTTGATATATTCAAGATAAAACAAAGGTTTTGACTTGCTACAGCATGAAATATAAATCAAGGAACTGTGGATTCGATATTTGATACGAGAGCTTGGTGAGTTAAACTACTTGCAGGGATTCCGCTGGTGATCGCCACTTTCGCAATTGGCGATAAAAATAAACATTTGGCGATAAATATTTTATTATTATTTTTAAATTATTATTTTTTTTTTTTTTTGTGAAGTGGCGATTTTTTTTTTTTCCCCAGCGGAATCCCTGTATATGGCGCAGTCTTATCACGGTCTGCCCTGTTCACTATTCAGTCACTGCGACAGTCTTGTCATGTCACCAAAGCTATTTTAAGATAAACAAAAGTAACTTTTCTGTTGTAACACAAAATAGTTACCAGCATTTTTGAAAAGGGAGTTCGACTTTCAGCTGTGAAGCAACCAAAATTTGTAAGAGGTCCAGATTTTGGTTGCTTCACTGCCGCAGGAAGTTTTGAAATGTTGTCGTCTGCTGGCAGGGCTGTACAAATCGGCACGCCCGACGCCCGGGACAAGTCGGTTTTGGTCTCGGGCAAGTGGCTCTATGCTGAAATTTAGTCCCGGGCAAGTCACTATTTTCCGTTGAAACGTCCCGCCACAAGCCTGTTTTCTTCACTAGACTAATCCTAAATTGTAACATTTCATCGATCGATAACGCCTCAGGCGTGTGTCGGATTCCCTGTGGTGATACACACTTACTCAGAAGCTGCTATACTGTGTATATAGCAAGAAAAGTGATATACATACTAGCTGTGACCCTGATTAGATTTATTTTTGTTATTTCTCAATGAAAGTATACGATGTGACCACTCATTTGAACCGTCTCAACGAGACGGATTAAATGGTGGTCGCGGCATATACTTCTGAGTGCATAGAAGGAAAATATTTGTCTGCAAACATAAGCGTATCCTCAGCATGAAATGGGTTACTGCATGATTGCCCCGTGATGCGATGATGAAAGAAGTCGCACATTCGCGACGTCTGTGGCACATCAAAAGGCGTGTTGACCAATCAGTAACATTTCAAAACATAGCCTAAAGGTCACACAGTTTACAGCCTCGTGCTGAATGAGGTCATACAATAAACACCTGTACACACAGCTGGGTGTATCGGTTTTTTGCACAAAGCATCACACAAATCTCGTCTGTGTAATATGTGTCGGGTGTAATCACATCTGGATTTGGAATTCATATATCCCCTCTCACGGATATTGCACGGTCCAGATAAGCAACACGGAAGGTCGTATGTCGCCGGACTTCCGTACAATAGGGGGATATCCCCTCTCACGGATATTGCACGGTCCAGATAAGCAACACGGAAGGTCGTATGTCGCCGGACTTCCGTACAATAAGGGGGATATCCCCTCTCACGGATATTGCACGGTCCGGATAAGCAACACGGAAGGTCGTATGTCGCCGGACTTCCGTACAATAGGGGGGACGCACTGTATGCATATTAACATGATTACCTGATTAAAGGTATTACATTTGCTAACATACTAATAATAATTATTTCATGTACTTTGAATGTCGCTGTTTTAATAAACTTACAGAAATCACGAATCAACTAATTACACTTTTTCATATTTTTTTGGGGATCCACGAGAGACCTGCGTTATAATGGAGATCGCGTATAGAGCTGCAGTGTAATTAGCGAATTAACAGCTGTTGCCAACAAAAAAAAAATGAAATTTCAAAAAGTTTATTATTTACCATTCCGCGAACATACTGATAGACATTAAATATTGTAAATATAGACGTGACTTCATTTTCGAGACGGTCAAATGAGTAGACTTCGTAATTTAATTCACAAAACGTCGATGTTTTTACACCGAAAATTCTGGAATATACGCTCGAAATTATAGATAGACCATTACACACCAATCAATCGATCTTTCCTGATTGCCAGGGTTCCCGTTACTAGTAATATATGTTATTGCCAACATTTTTATAGCAACTAAAGTGCATGTATTATGCACACATGGATATACATACACCGAGAACCGTTGTTTGGAAGCTTCTACATGTATATGGAGTTGGTAATGTGTGTCCATGTGTTCATATTACATGTACTAACGGCACTATAGATATACCGTTAAACACCAATCAATCCAATTTGTGATGCACTGATATATTGCGTGATTGAGACATGATTGTTTATGTAATAAATTGTTGATTGATGAGCTGTAGTTATTCTCTCTCTCTTTGCACCCGGAAAAGAAAACATTCAATCTGGCTTTTCTATTTTTGAGTAACTGACAGGGAACGACCGGTCCTAATTGCAGACTCTGCAACCACCGTTATACCCGTGCCATAGTTCTCTATGGTTGTGTTGTTACAGTTTTGTATAAGAAGTTTTACGAGGACAAGTCATTTGTTCAAAACCACTTGCCCTGAAAATTATAATTTCCAGGACAAGTCGGGGCAAGTCACTTTTGTCAAGTCACTTGTCCGGGACAAGTGGTTAAAAAATCAATTTGTACAGCCCTGGCTGGAAATGTTTTATTTTCAATATTTCTTGATAAAAACTTGTTTTGGCAGCGCATGAGAATCGTCTCCGCTGGAGACGATTCTCATGTGCTGTCAAAACAGTTTTTTTTGCTAAGAATTAACGCAAAAATTAACTAGAAATGTGGCCTATCGGCACACGAATGCCCCCGCTGGCAGCCAAAGAAAATGAGGCATATTTGATTATCAGCCATTTACGCGAGCGTTAAGGTTCCGAACACACCAAGTCTGTGACCTTGACCCTGGGCTTAGCGGGGGCAGGACGAATGTGAATTTGTCACAGGTCAAGGTCGAAGTACTGGGTGGTGGAGTGTGTAGGGCATGTTCATATGTATCATGTGTATAAATATTTAAGCGATTGGCAAAAGTATTGAGAAGTTATTGTAGGATTGAGAAACGTGCAAGTAGATTTGTCCCAAAGTGGTAAGTAAACATTTAAAGTAGAAAATGTGAAGGTCAAAGGTCAAGGTCGAAGTAATGGGTGGTGGAGTGTGTAGGGCATGTTCATATGTATCATGTGTATAAATATTTAAGCGATTGGCAAAAGTATTGAGAAGTTAGTGTAGGATTGAGAAACGTGCACGTAGATTTGTCCTAAAGTGCCAAGCAAACATTTAAAGTGGAAAAGGTGAAGGCCAAAGGTCAAGGTCGAAGTACTGGGGGGTGGAGTGTGTAAGGCATGTTCATATGTATCACGTGTATAAATATTGACATAATATGTGAAGCCATGTAGAAGTTACTAAAGAATATGGTAATATCGGGACGGACGGACGGACGGACGGGACGGATGGACGCCGGTAACACTATATGCCCCCGTACCTTTCGGTAGCGGGGGCATAAAAACAGCAGATGACAGATTTCGTCTCCTGCGTAGTGAGGGCTTCAACCCAATCAAACCTCCACTGACAACGTCCTTGTATGAAACAAGCCACATGACAACGCCCTTGTATGAAACAAGCCACAAGATTTTTTACCTAAGAAGATAATGTGATAGCTCATTAAAAATATTTACAATATTTTCCGTAAATGATGTTGCAAATTGACGAAATATGCATTTGCTAGAAAAATTGTGTCGACACAACGTCATTAATTTTACAGAAAATATGATCACAGTTCCTGTAAATAGTTATCATCAAAAATCGCACGTCTTCTTAGGTACAAAATCCTCTGGAAATTCCATGGCATATTCATGACAAAATAAAATAAAATATTTACACCTTCTATAAATTCATAATGCAAACGCCCATTCGACGTATTGCGTTTACATCCCAATAAAATACATTACACACACGTGACGTCGCGCGATGTTGTTGATTGGTTACATGTTTACAACGTCGCTGTTCCAGGAATTGCGACAAAATGACGTAAAACAAGATTATTGCTAATTTTAACGCCGTATTTGGTTATTTTTAAACTATCAGAAAATGCAGTGTAAATATAAGTAATAAAAACATGGGCTGTTGCGTTTACTGGGAAGAACAATACATTTGATTTGTTTCAGACTTCGGACTACACACACTTTAATCGGATCAAATGTATTAAACACCCCAATGGTTTTATTTATTAAATATATAGAATTGTTGTCTGTTATTTTCAAACAATTTATAGTCCACAGGTTAATATTTGACCAATGAACCGATACGTACTGTAGTCTCCCCTCAGCTGGGCCGGCCTTCAATACATCGGAGATGGCTATAGACGGGTCACCATTGGCGAAATGGGGGTTATCTCGGCCCCCGCTCACAGCTATACCAAACCCAAACCCAGGTACCTGAAAGGTCAATAAGAGTTCAAGTTCAGGTGTGTACTTTGATCAACTTTTTGAGGAATTTTGTTATTTCTTCACCAAAAATGGCAAGTTGGCAGTGCTTTAGAATCGTCTCATTGAGACGATTCTAAAGAACTCCCAACTTGCCATTTTTGGTGAAGAACTAAGAAAAATACCTAGAATATTTGATCAAATTACGCATCTTAACTGGAGCTCTGGTCAATGGGATGGTGATTTTAAGCTCCTTCGATTGAAATTGCATTCACTGGATGAAGGCAATCAATATCACTGGATGAAGGCAATATCATTCATATATTTAGAAGAACAAGACAACTCGGTCTGTCGGCAACAAATGCCCGTCCCCTAGTGACAGATAGAAAACTCCTTACCGGACCCATGGACAACAGTCTACTGTCTGTTCCACGTTTTGCTACTGACAAACTTTTGACTATTAAACACATTAAATCTGAAAAAAAATTAAAAGTAAGTACTTTTTTATCAATAACAAGAGTCTCCCTCCCCAAAAAAATGTATTTGATGAAATTCCATCAAATGTTGATTTTATTGCGAAACAAGAGTGCCGCAAGTCACAAAATACGCCCGTCGAATATGGGCCAGACAGCGAAGATGCAGAAATGTGAAGCTGTCACCAAGGCAAGAAACATTGAGAATTTGAAAGTCTATAGCATTATTTCTTCATCTCGTTGTGCTAAACATGTATACTAATTTAGGCAGAGATAGAAAAGTAGAGTGTAAAGTAGAAATGATAGGGAATTGGATACAATAATGTAGAAAAAATGGCTAAGTTAAAAAGGTGATATTTTTGTTAAAAAATATTTTTTCGCCATAAAAACACCAAGGTGCACATCTTCAATATGTGTAGAAGACGTGTGCATAGTTTCAGATCGATCGACTGAAAGGTTTCGGAGGAGTTGTGTACACAAACTCTGTACCGTATATAGAAATGTATAGAAAAATGAAGAAAAAATGGCTAAGTTAAAAAGGCGATATTTTTGTTAAAAAATATTTTTTCGGCATAAAAACACCAAGGTGAACATCTTCAATATGTGTAGAAGACGTGTGTATAGTTTCAGATCGATCGACTGAACGGTTTCGGAGGAGTTGTGTACACGAACTATGCGCTTTTTCTTCAGCCGCCCGTCCGCCAGCCCGCCTGCCCGCCCGCCTTGCGGCAAAACATAATACGTACCGTTTTTTAAAAACGGTCGTATAAAAACGATTTTCCTATGGGAATTTAACATGGGGGCTAAAAATTGATTTTTTTTAAATATTTTTTCATTTGTGAACCGATTTTCAAAATCTAACTTTTTTTCTTAGTTACATCATTTTCAAGCTATCTCACCAGGTTTCGGAGTAAATTTCCAAAAGTTTGGGAAATTGACTCCCCATACAAATTGACTCCCCATCTAAACACGGCTCTACTGGGGGCATAAACATTGCTGCAAGATTTCAATTTTGTAGTTTCTTTTTGTACATGGGTATCAGAGCGTAATTTGACCAACTTTTGGGGGAATTTTGTTATTTCTTCATTAAAAATTTCTTCATTAAAAATGGCAAGTTGGGAGTCCTTTAGAATCGTCTCATTGAGACGATTCTAAAGCACTCCCAACTTGCCATCTTTGATGGAGAGGTAAGAAATTTACCTCCAAATTACGCACCTTACTTGGAGCTCTGGGTGTGTATCATGAATTTTGACCTGGAGCTTGACCATGAAATTGTAAATGACAAATGTGAAATTCAACATGTATGATACACACTACACACTGAAAGACTGTCCTGATCTGGTGTCAGGCACCTTTACTAAACCAGACCATTTGTTCTAGGTATGAATCACAATAACATTCATTGTTACCCATTAGACAGGATACAATTATAGTAGTGTAGTATGAAACTTTTATGAAACTTTTATTTCATCTCGAAAGTATATGTTGTTACCACTAGTTTGAATCATCTCGACAATACGGTTCAAACGAGTGGTAACAACATATACCTTCATGGAGAAATAAACAAAACAATGAGATTTCTTTTACAAAAATTATCGTATCCTTAGACTGACACAGCGGAAACTCCAGGGTGGAGGTCCCCATAGTGTTACAGGGCCCTATAGTCTGTTTCACGAAAGCTGCCCAAATTTTACGGCCATAATAAACAGTTCAAAAACAATATTGGTTTCGATAATATTAAATTAAAGGAAAATTTAAGAATGAGCCTTCTTTTTATTTCGTGAAATTTGGTCAAATATTGATTTTATTGCGAAAACAAAATTTCCCCATGTTAAATCCCCATAGACATCTTCACGAAGATGTCTATGGGGATTTAACATGGGGAAATTTTTTAGAATTTCAGAAATACTGGACCGATTTTTAAAATTTAACTTTTGTTTTCTTAGTTAGATCATTTCCAAGCTATCTAGCAAGGTTTCGGAGTCAATTTCCAAATATTTTTGTTTTTTGACTCCTCCCACAATTTAACTCCTCTACCTTTTTCCCCCATGTTAAATTCCCATAGACAAATCAATTTTTCGTAATAAAACCAATATTTGACCAATATTTGGGCAGCTTTCGTGAAACAGACAGTAGGTGTCCAGTTTACAGAGGTTCCAATGTAGTTTTTCTACTCACCCTTGTTAACGACACTCTGTGGGTTTCCCATACCACATTTTCTGAGCTCTGAAAATAGACAAGGAGCATGTGTAAATGGTTAGTGGGTTGGTGGGTGAGTTTTGGGTTGGTTGGTTTGGTTGGGTTGGGTTTTGTTGGGTTTGGTTGGGTTTGTTGCTTCATTGGTTGGTACTGAAAGAAATATCCTGATCTAGTGTCAGGCACACAATAACTTCAATATCCCTGGTGTGAAGCACAATACGATTCACCATTAGGATAAGTATAACATGGATTAAATCTTCACCCCTTATGTAACTGGAATGGATTTTGATGTGTTAATTTTCTGACCAATCCAATCATCATAAAATAATTTCAGAGTACGAGCGGGCTCATCCGGATCTACACTATTTGCCAATACCACTATACAGGCCTGCGACATTGAAAGGGTTAATATTATCTTTTTGACATAATAACAGCTCTCTATATCACATCTATTGCCGGGATCTTAATTTTTTGTCGTCTGCTGTTTATTTTCTAGTTTCCATTTTTATCATCAAAAACATGGTTTGACAGCACTTTAGAATAATTTACAACATGGTTTGACAGCACCTCAGAATCATTTCCAATGGAAATGATTCCGAGGTGCTGTCAAACCATGTTTTTATTGAGAAATAAGGCAAGACGACAATTGTTGTGTGTAGCGGTCTAAGGGTTAAACTGTTTTATAAGAAACAATGTACAGGATATATCCATTCTGGTATCAGACTGCATATGTGTGCTACACAGCTAACGTACTTGCGCCCGTTTCACTATACTTCGTACAAGTAAAATGTTCGTCAGTGCAAATTTAGAATCGTCTGCAAATGCCAATTGATGTATTTACATTTATTGAGCATAGCCTATGCTCAATAAATGTAAATCCAATAATTGTTTACAAGAAATTTACAGACTACATGTATTATAATTTTGCACTTACGAACATTTTAGTAGTACAAAGTTTAGTGAAATGGGCGCAGGTCCGTTAGCTGTGTAGCACACACAGGGGCCCATTTCACTAAACTTCCTAAGACTAAGAAGTTTGTAAGTACAAAAGTTTTTTATGCCGTCAACACAGTGTGTATGTGCGGTGAAACACAGTGCCATGAAACATTTTTGATATCCATTCAATACTATTTTTGCATTTTAAAGCCATTTTTAGGTGTTGACGGGATAAATAGAATAGTAGGTTAGTGCCGTGAATGGGAAAAAATATCTGGCGCGGCACGGAAACGGGATGCGCTCGGCAGAGCCTCGCCCATCCCGTTTCCTGAGCCTTGCCAGATATTTTTTCCCATTCACGGCACTAACCTACTATTCTCTATCACATGTAATGATGTGTGCATGTAGGTGCAAAATGTAAAGTTAGTTAACCATGTTACATGTGAGAAGATAATTCATACAAATCTTTTACAAACATGCTTTATAGTAAGAGGTTTAGTGAAATGGGCCCCAGTAGCCGGTTCCACCAAATAGCAAAGTATAGTTTGATGGAGTAATCATTTACTTTTCCTGAAATGCATTATTTCATACAGAACTAACGACTGCATATATTTGATGATTAAAAGTATGCAGAATTATTATACTGAATTTATTACATTATCACAACCAAAAAGGCTGTGATCATGTAATAAATTCAGTATAATACAATTAATAAATTTATCATTAAATTAAAATATTTCTCCCTCAAAGTTTACTTGGCAAGACATGTATGCTTAGCAATTTTGGTGAAACTGGTTACAGGGGTTAGGCTGGAACGTAAGGTCAAAAAAAATGTTTCTCATACACGGACGGGGTTTGCGGAATGATGCGGGAGATGTTTGTTTGAGATGCCTGATTCTGATTTTATTCAAGTCGCCATATGCATATATGTTCTATAAAGTTACTATGGCGTCTTCAGGCGTGAAAATTCACACGATTTTCTTTCCTCAGACATGATTGGATACATCATATTTTTGCATGGTAGTGTTTTTTATTGATCATGTGGAGAGTTTACAGTAAGGTGTTAATTCTATATGATAAAATGCTCGACGCACAGGGATTTTTCTGACGCGGTGATATCTGAGAACGAAAGTACATTTTTTGATTTTGTCCTAATGGTGATTTATCCCGTCAACACAGTGCGTATGTGCCGTGTGCCGTGAAACATTTTTGATATCCTGTCAATACGACCTAATCACTGCGTATGAATATCTGCGGTGGCTGGGGTTATTGTTTTGCATGTTAAAGCCATTAGTAGATGTTGACGGGATAAATAGAATAGTAGGTTAGTACCGTGAATGGGAAAAATATGTGGCACGGCACGGAAACGGGATGTGCTCGGCAGAGCCTCGCCCATCCCGTTTCCTGAGCCTTGCCAGATATGTTGACCCATTCACGGCACTAACCTACTATTCTCTATAATCAGACCATAGTGAAGCCAGTCAACAATACAATATCAATAATAAGTCCCAATTCTCCAGTCACTGCCACAGATAGTCAGGTTAACAATCACCTGGAGTATGAAACCCTGGGTCAAATAAGTCAAACTGTGCCCAAGAGGCGTTCGTTGTAGCCATTAAACTTCAATACAACATTCCAGTTTGTTTACAATCACATTTTATTGATGTACGTTAATAATATAAATTATCTCCCTTAGCCCTGGGAATATAACATAAAAACTTTGTAAAAGGCGAGAGAAAATTAATTCTTTTTCCCATGTTACAAGACAGGAAGGGTAGAAGTAGGTCACGCCCCACAGAAATTGCACCGGTAGCCAATTGAATCAAAATTACTAAGCATACTTATCTAGCTAAATGTACATTGAGGGAGAAATCATTTATTTTTCCCGAAATGCATGATTTCACATAGAACTAACGGCTGCATATATTTGATGATTAAAAGTATGTAGAATTATTACACTAAATTTATTACATTATCACAGCCAAAATGGCTGTGATAATGTAATAAATTCAGAATAATAAAAATTAATAAATTTCTCCCTCAAAGTATACTTTGCTAGATAAGTATACTTTGCAATGTTGATAAAATAGGCTACTGGTCAACAAAAACATCGTATGGCAGCACTTTGGAATCGTCTCCATTGGAAACAATGTTTTTTATTGAGAAGAAAATATGTAGAATTATGATGATTAAAATTATGCAGAATTATTATATTGAATTTATTACATTATCACAGCCAAAATGTAATAAATTCAGTACAATAAAAATAAATAAATTTATCCTTAAATTGAAAATTTCTCAAAGCTCAGCATGACATTTTTAATATTCACTCAATTTGCTACTTGAGAAATTTAGAAAAAGAATATAGTATAAGTAGCATTTCCATACGTCTATTAAAGCCTTTTCCAAATTCAATGTGATTTTTCATTTATTATCAAATAAAGCGACACAATCAGAATACCAGGACAAAGTTTGCCTTTATATCACGCTTGAGGATACACCATTTTGTTTGTGGAAAATCCTAAATATTATATTTATATGAGCTGAGAAATATATGTCGTGACCACCATTTGAACCGTCTCAGCGAGACGGTTCAAATGAGTGGTCACAACATATATTTTCATTGAGAAATAACAAAAATAAAAATAAAATATTTTAAAAATTTCATACCCATAAAGGTGTATTCCGAATGTAATGGGTTAATCACAAACCTACGGGTATAGACACAAAATGGGTTAATCACAAAACACGAATGAAACATTGCCAGTACCGTAATAACTGTAAATAATCTAAACCAGGACATGAAATTTTACTTCAAGGCAAATTATCAATACAAATTTGTTTCTTTTGTTCGCTTGATGAGGTTTAACGGACTATCAACAGCTAAGGTCATCTAAGGCTGGGTCAATCGGTTTAGTACTAAACCTGTACAAATGAGGGGAAAAATCCCAATATCAGAACCGAATATTTACAATAAAAACACTATAATATATTTTGATGAAATCGGCTACTGCACTGTCCCATGAGACCTTAGTACGGTGGCACAATGGAAATAGTTTTTACTTTCACGTGCGCACGCGATAGGGTTTGCTAGTATGGCCAGTCGCCAGTATGTATACACACTTGAGTATGATGGAGAAACTGGTACAAACACTTGGACGTTCATGACAAATGGGCGAATGGAAATTCAAGAGGAAACATGTCAACTATTTATCAGGTAAGATTTTATGGTACATAACGAGAAATCGTGGTTTTCGTTGAAGAAATGTCGAGTCATTCAGTAACGCCATGTGACACTGTTTGACCACTGGAATGTCAGTTTTAAATTTCATGCAAGCAAGATATGCATATTTATCCCGTCAACACAATACGACAATATGTGCCGTGAAACACGGTGCCGTGAAACATTTTTGATATCCTGTCAATACGACCTAATAACTGCGTATGAATATCTGCGGTGGCTGGGATTATGTTTTTGGCATTTTAAAGCCATTAGTAGGTGTTGACGGGATAAATATAATAGTATGTTAGTGCCGTGAATGAGAAAAATATCTGGCGCGGCTCGGAAACGGGATGTGCTCGGCAGAGCCTCGCCCAGCCCGTTTCCTAAGCCTTGCCAGATATTTTTTCCCATTCACGGCACTAACTTACTATTCTCTATATCACATACCGGTAGCGGACATAAATATGTTCAGAATCTATATTGAAAGTGCTAATGCCATTTATTCATAGGGTCAGAGGTTATGTTTAATATTGTTGATAAGAATGTGAATGGCATACAGTTGCCACAAGTGGGCCAAGGGTACATAGAGAATAGTAGGTTAGTGCCGTGAATGGGAAAAATATCCGGCAAGGCTGAAGAATTTCTTTATTTCTCATCAGAAGTATATGTTGTGACCACTCATTTGAACCGTCTCGGCTTTGAACCGTCTCGCCGAGACGGTTCAAATGAGTGGTCACAACATATACTTTGGAAGAGAAATAAGGAAAATAGATAGAGATTAGTAGCTTAGTGCCGTGAATGGGAAAAAATATCTGGCAAGGCTCAGGAAACGGGATGGGCGAGGCTCTGCCGAGCACATCCCGTTTCCGTGCCGCGTCAGATATTTTTTCCCATTCACGGCACTAACCTACTATTCTATTTATCCCGTCAACATCTACAAATGGCTGCAAAATGCAAAACTAGTATTGACTGGATATCAAAAATGTTTCACGGCACCGTGTTTCACGGCACCGTGTTTCACGGCACATACGCACTGTGTTGACGGGATAAAAGACCAAAGCCTGCCACCGATAGAATTACTGGTATTCAAATTATCACACATACGTACAGAAGGATCAAGTTAATGCTAGTTCTGAGTAGGTAACTCTAATTACATTTCATTACACTGCATTACAGTAGAGTTATGATGCAGTAGTCTTTCCAAATGTGCGTTTAAAGTGTCCTTTGTTTTCGTTCTACTTTGTGGATGGTGACCTAAGAACTTTGCTAATGCACACTTTATTAGGTAAGTTTATGGTAATCTTTTTTGTGCTATATTGTAGAATAGTCTCTCAATAACAATATAGCGCAGTATGAAAGTCAATACCCTGCAAGTTTTTTCCATGTTTTAGTGCGCCAAATGGAAATGCTATTACGCATATTTTTACTGTTGACCGTGGTGTAGTGATATAGTGCAATGTATTGCATATAAAGCGGAATATGTGCACCTAGCCTAATGCTATCTGTCCCAGAACCATTGGTGTCATTACATGTTAGGTTGACAATATTGGAAGATGCAGATAATTTGATGCCACAATCATGACTGCTGCAGAAACATGAACATATATAAAATTTGTTTAGTTGAAAGCTAATCAGGACGAGTGGAAAATTAAGAATTTGTTGATGCCGGAGACTGTAAAGGTTAATATATGGCAGTGACTGGAGAAATCGGGCATACAAGTTTTGTGACCAGTGTAGATCCAGATCAGCCTGTGCATCTGCACAGTCTGATCAAGATCTGCACTGTTCGCCATTCAATGAATGAAGCAGCCGTGATGCTTCTAACAAGCAGCATAGATCATTATCAGGTCACAGGAGTGTGCCATTTGATCAGGAGCTACACTGATGACAAAACCCATAGTCCCCATTTCTCCAGTCAACAGCCACATATATAAATTTAACACCAGAATCAATCAGCCAATCAGAGCCATGAGCAATTAATCAGACTTCCTGATCGGTGAACTGATCTAGATGGCAAACGTGTAAGGCCCATTTTGTCCATCGGTCACAAATCTCATCAGCCCCATTTCTCCAGTCACAGCCACATAGAACTAAGACGCAGCTCAATAAACGCGAGTCTATTGTCGTATCAATTGAGGTCACACAGATTCCCACAACCTGCAAACTTTTGTCTGTACACATATTACATCAGCAACAGTTTTAGCCGACAGGTCGTGATGTCAGTCGATCATAGGTTCAAGATCACAAAACGTACACATAAAATTTATCACGTGTTTGCGTCTTCGGCTTATAGAAAGCCTTTAGGACACGTGTGTTTGATGGCATGATTGGGGTTTTACATCCATTCAACAGTAAGGTAATATATACAAACGGGACGATACTATGGTGGGGTATACATGTGATTGATAGGGGTTTTACATCTGTTCAACAGTAAGGTAATATATATAAACGGGATGATACCTTGACCAGGGTGGTGGGGCTACCACACATTGTAGGCGTACGTGACTGATTGGCATTTTACAACAGCTAAAGTCATATTTATCCCGTCAACACAGTGCGTATGTGCTGTGAAAAACGGTGCCGTGAAACATTTTTGATATCCTGCCAATACGACCTAATCACTGCGTATGAATATGTGCGGTGGCTGGGGTTATTGTTTATTTCATTTTAAAGCTATTTGTAGGTGTTGACGGGATAAATAGAATAGTAGGTTAGTGCCGTGAATGGGAAGAAATATCTGGCGCGGCACGGAAACGGGATGTGCTCGGCAGAGCCTCGCCCATCCCGTTTCCTAAGCCTTGCCAGATATTTTTTCCCATTCACGACACTAACCTACTATTCTCTATGAATACGGACGGGAATACACCTTGACTGAGGGGGAGATGGCATCTTGCATTGTACAGGTACATGTGTGATTTATTGGGGTGTTTTACATCCATTCAACAGCGATATATAGACAGGAATACACCGAGACTGGGGTGGGAAAGGTGGAGGGGGAGCACCATTTGTTTGTTTGTTGGGGTTTAACGGCCTATCAACAGCTAAGGTCATTTAAGGCCGGGTCAATGGGTTTAGTACTAAATCCCATATATTACCTGTACAAGTACATGTACAAAAGGGGGAAAATCCCAAAATCAGAACTGATTATGTGGGGAGCACCATACAATGTAGGCCCTGATCGAACTGAGCAGACTCATTCACAGTCTGATCAGGATCTATGCTATTTGCCATTATGTCAATCGAAGATTATTTGTGCCCATGTAAAGCAGTGTTCGATCACTCACTGATTGTTTTAGTATTGTTTTAGTTAAGTACACTAAAACAATCAGAGAGTGATCAAACAAACAATGTAATACAGGAGCTACACTGGCCACAAATATCTTCAGAACCTTTTCTCAGACGGACTCCCATATTCCAAACAGAACTCGATACAACAATTTCACCTACCTGAATACACTGTTGATAAAACAAATTTTTAGGTAAAAGTCTCATCTTTAATCCACAGAAAATCCTTGTTTTATTTGTCGTCTAATTCCTTTTGTCTCCAACTGTCTAATTTCTACCATTTTTCGCAAAATTGTTTTCGATATATTCCAACAGAGGCAAACACTCAGAACATTATGTCATGTAACTACTGGATTCCTATATTCCTTTTGGCTTAAATAGTCTAATTTCTATGAAATTAAATAAATAATCCAATACTTTCAAGCACATAGAATTTCTGAAATATTACTAATGTATATTTAACCCTTTCCCTGTTTTGCGATATTTCGACTCATCCAAATCGAAAACATCTGAATAAAAGAATCAAATGCTGGGTCAAATGATGGTTAAATTATCTGATAGAGTAGAAAACATTGTGGGAAAAGGAGAAATTGCTTGTTACAAGCAATTTCTCCTTTTCCCACAATGTTTTCAAAAGACATTGCAGAGGCGTGAAAAGTCGTCTCTATCAGGGAAAGGGTTAAATTACTTTTGTCTTAATAATTCTAATGTCCAACTGAAATTAAATGAATATTTCAACAAGCTCTCTAAAATACAAATAGTGCATCACAATAAATTTCTTTTAATGAAATTTAATAAATATTCCAACAGTAATGTAAGCACTTATAACATTCTAAAACAGAAATAAAGTATCACGATAAAATATCACGACCAATCATCTCCACTGATGTGATTGTCGATGTCGTTAGATCTAATATTGATAAGAAATCCCGTCGTTGTTTAACACTTCCGACGCTGTTGACGGAAATTGCCGTCTGCTGTTTTTCATTTTTGCTTCAATTCTTAACAAAAAACTGGTTTTGACTGGAGACGATTCTCATGTGCTGTCAAAACCAGGTTTCTGTCAAGAAATATTGAAAATAAAACATTTCCAGCTGACTACAACATTTAATTCAGCGTAGTAAGGGTCAATACGCCTGTATTGACCCTTACTATGCTGAATTAAATTTTGTCGTCTGCTGGAAATGTTTTATTTTCAATATTTCTTGATAAAAACTTGTTTTGGCAGTGCATGATAATCGTCTCCACATGAGATGATTCTCATGTGCTGTCAAAACCAGTTTTTAGTTAAGATAAAGAATTTAAGCAAAAATGAAAAACAGCGACGGCAATTTCCGTCAACAGCGTAGGAAGGGTTAATACGCCTGTATAAAACACATTGTTGAAGAAATCACTTATGTTTGAGAAAACACAATATAACCCACCGCCTTTCATGTAAGCAATAATACTTTTGTTTGCCAGCCAGGAACGTGTATTCCCAGGTAGGGTGAATATATTTATGTAAATACAGTAGCATGAATGTGCATCGACTGGCCAATCAGATGGCTGGACCATGTGTACTAATTATAGAACAGTGGGAATTCCCATTCAGGACAGGTGATAACATACCATGGCCTGCAGTAAACAACTGTTGATGTATTTAAACCTCACTATGCCAAAGACGAAAATTGTCGTCTGCTGTTTTTAGTTTTTGCCTTAATTCTTAACAAAAAAAAACTGTTTTGACAGCACATGAGAATCGTCTCATGTGGAGAAGATTCTCATGAACTGCCAAAACCAGTTTTTATCAAGAAATATTGAGAGAAAAAACATTTCCTGCAGACGACAAAATTTAATTCAGCATAGTAAGGGTCAATTTTATGGTAATTATAAGCACTTATTTTATATATTCTTGACAGTTTTAACCGTTTCACCTCGAAGTAACTGGAATCGGTTTTGATGCGTTAATTTTGCAACCAATCCAATAGTCACAAAATGATTTATGAAAAGGATGTGATTTTGTGTGTCAAAAATTACTTGCAAAAAGTGCAGATCCTGATGAGACGGCTCATCACGACTCTGCACTATTTGCAATACATGCACCACTATCCAGGTCTGTGGTGTTGACAGGGTTAACCCTTTCCCTGTTTTGCGATATTTCGACTCATCCAAATCCAAAACATCTGAATGAAATGCTGGGTCAAATGATGGTTAAATTCTGATAGAGTAGAAAACATTGTGGGAAAAGGAGAAATTTCTTGTTACAAGCAATTTCTCCTTTTCCCACAATGTTTTCAAAAGACATCTTCTGCAGAGGCGTGAAAAGTCGTCACTATCAGGGAAAGGGTTAAAGACCAAAATCGTTCATTAATTTCAATGTGGAAATTTGAATGATAACCAGTGTAGATACTGATTCAACCTCGCAGATGTGCAGGCTGATCCGAGTCCACATTAGTCCAATACCAATCACTGATCACGAGCTGGCACATGAAAAAAGATAAAATCTTAGATAATATTACACAAGAAAATCTTTGTGCAGTTTGTATATACAAGAATAACTTGTTTGCATAATGACATAATTTATCTACATGCAGACCAATTACATGTATTAGGGAGTCAACTCTGTACAAACAGCTATAAACAAATATATAATTATTACGAAACTGTTACTTTTACAAATCCAGCACATATCAGTAAAATGAATCAATGGCCTGGGGCCCATTTCACTAAACTTTGTACGACTAAAATGTTTCTAAGTACAAATTTAGGATCGTCTGGTAATTTCAATTTCTGGATTTACATTTATTGAGCAATATTAGACTGCATGCATATGCAGCCTATGCTCAATAAATGTAAATCCAATAATTTTTTAAAAGAAAACATTGTTAACCCTTAGACTGCTACGCACAACAATAGTCGTCTGCTGTTGCTTTTATATCTTGCCTTATTTCTCAATAAAAACATGGTTTGACAGCACTTCAGAATCATTTCCAATGGAAATGATTCTGAAGTGCTGTCAAACCATGTTGTAAATTATTCTAAAGTGCTGTCAAAGCATGTTTTTGATGATAAAAATGGAAAATAGAAAATAAACAGCAGACGAAAAAAAATTAAGATAGCAGTGTAAGGGTTAATGTGAAATTTACAGACTATCATAATTTTGCACTTGCAAATATTTTAGACTACAAAATTTAGTGAAATGGGCCTCTGTTACTTTGAGCAATCCAGCACATATCAGTACAATGTATTTCGAGCGTTTTACCTTACAAATTAATTATGTTACCTATAGACCATTGTAGCCCATTTCAACAAAATTGCAAAGTATACTTATCTAGCAAAGTATACTTTGAGGGAGAAATTTTCAATTTTTTATTATTTTTATTATACTGAATTTATTACATTATTTGGCTGTGATAATAATGTAATAAATTCAGTATGCTAATTCTGCATACTTTTAATCATCAAATATATGCAGTCGTTAGTTCTATATGAGATAATACATTTCGGGAAAAATAAATGATTACTCCCTCAAAGTATACTTTGCTAGATAAGTATACTTTGCAATTTTGATGAAATCAGCTCCAGGGGCCTATTTCATCAACATTGCAAAGTACACTTTACTAGCAAAGTATACTTTGAGGGAGTAATCATTTATTTTTCCTGAAATGCATTATTTCATATAGAACTAACAAATGCATATATTTCATGATTAAAAGTATGCAGAATTATTATACTGAATTTATTACATTATCACAGCCATTAAATGGCTGTGATAATGTAATAAATTCAGTATAATAAAAATTAATAAATTTAAAAAAAAAAATGAAAATTTCTCCCTCAAAGTATACTTTGCTACTAAAGTATACTTTGCAATGTTGATGAAATCAGCTCCAGGTCAATTACGGAAAGTGAAGTTTGTACAAACCGCGCAAAACATGCATAATTATTTTGAGAATGTCACTTTTGCAAATCATGTTACCTATAGGGTGTTATGTAACAGAGACAGAGTGGCAGCTCCAGGTCAATTATCAGTTTTGAAGAGTCATGCTTGTAAAACATGCACAAGTTACACTGAATGTTACTTTTACATGGCGTTGGGTAACAAACAAACAGTTACAGTTACAAACAGTTACCAGCATAGTGACCAGCATAGTTCCTGAACATTAGTATTTGAGAGTGTTTTGTTTGTTTGTTTATTAGTGTTTAACGGCCTATCAACAGCTAAGGTCAAGTAAGGCCGGGCAAACGGGTTCGATCCCATTTTAACCTGCTGCATTGGGGGGAAAATCCCAAAATCAGAACGGAATATTTACATTGAGATACAACATATTCAGCCCTGAAATTAGAATAACCTGACCTGGTGCCAGGTCCATACCGCACCAAGGTCACTTGGCCCCTTCCCTATTTAAAAGTAATACCGGTAGGATTACTCTTATAAGGGGTATAACCAGATTCAACTGTCACATACAAAATGCCAAAGACGTATGTGAGGGCCAAACCAGCCTATTTCACCAACATTGGAAAGTATACTTTACTAGCAAAGTATACTTTGAGGGAGTAATCATTTATTTTTCCTGAAATGCATTATTTCATATAGAACTAACAAATGCATATATTTCATGATTAAAAGTATGCAGAATTATTATACTGAATTTATTACATTATCACAGCCAAATTGGCTGTGATAATGTAATAAATTCAGTATAATAAAAAATAATAAATTTATCATAAAATTGAAAATTTCTCCCTCAAAGTATACTTTGCTACTAAAGTATACTTTGCAATGTTGATGAAATAGGCTACATGTCTCCAGTCGGGATTCCGGTAAGGATGAACCGCGATCGTTAAATTACCCATCGCATGCTCCCACCTGCCACCCACTGTATTTGAGAGTCATGTTTGTAAAACAGTTGAAAACTTGCCGAGAGCTTTGCAATACATTCGCTGTGGCCTCACAACTGTGAGGTCGAAGGTTCGATCCTCTGCTCGGACTGATGTGGCCGGTTGGTGAGCCGCCAGCTAGTTAAATATAAGGGTACCAATTGCCTTCCTGCCGGGTAAAGGATAGGAATTGGGAAGTACTATTATTGAATAATTCCAGCACACAAATATTTACACAATTCCCTGACATTTGATTGGTCCGTAGCAAGTCTCTGTCCAAAATTTATATCCCAGTAAACTCCCATGCCGAACTACTTTCCGTAACCGTGAGGCGCAGTTAAAATAATTCTTAAGAAAACGGAAAATAAAATTGTAATTTTTTAAAGGCCTTCGTCCAGTATTCCCGCGACTTTTACAAGTTTATACCTCGATAAATTCCACAAAAAGGCCATTCATTCCTATATAGAGTGTCTGATACGTCAAGTATGACTGGCCCTTTCAATAGGAGTGACACTATAATAAACAACCTTTACTTCTTACATTTGCATCTACCAAGTAAAACATCACTGCATCACAAAGACAAGTAAGTGGGTAGTTTCACAGGGCTCCAGATAAGTAATTGAGTATTGTCACTCCATCATTTCTGAAGCAATTGGGTATTTCAATATTTTAATAGGGTAAACTAAAATCACACTACTGTTTACACATCAAATGAAATACCAAGGTGTGTTTTCATGGAAACCAAGACAAATATGCTATATTTGTGGTCTGTGTATTGTTTTCTACAGCATGATAAAGGTATCACAAATTTGTTATTGCTTTTTGATACTCGCTACTTCTGATTTCAATTGGGTTTTTGGCAATTTTAATTGGGTATTTACGCAAATACGCAGCTTATCTGGAGCTGTTTCATAGACATACAAGGGGCCCCCGTTTCAAAATTATGATAAATATCTGTAAATATCTGTAAATTATGATAGTCTTAAATATCACATTAGCAATGTTTTCTTGTAAACAATTAGTGGATTTACATTTATTGAGCATAGGCTGCATAAATGTAAATCCATCAATTGAAATTTCCAGACGATTCTAAATTTGCGCTTACGAACATTTTAGTCGTATGATGTTTAGTGAAACGAGCTTAAGGTGAACACTGAGTTCTGAGTACATAACTGTAATTAATGCACTCTATAAATATCACGCAATCTGATTGGCTGATGGTCATACATTACAGGTATATCATTGTTGATGAACGGTCGTAAATTATTTCAATATGTATTCCTACGCCAGTAGTAAAGGAGTGCATTAGAAATAGGTTAACCGCATTGTAATTTTCAAATTTGCGGTGTACATCAGAAAATGATAGGGCGTCGCCATTAAACAGATTTTCCGACCTATCATTTTCTGATATACGCCGCAAATTTGACAATTACAATACAGTTAACCCTATATTACAATACAGTTAACCCTATATTACACTGCATTACATAAGAGTTATGACGTGTTAGTCTTTCCAAATGTGCGTTTCAAGCGTTCTTTGTTTACTTTCTACTTCATGGAGAGTGACCTAAGACTTTTGGTAATCCACACTTTATTAGATAAGTTTATGGTAATATGTTTGTGTCACATTATAGAATTGTCTCTCAATAATTCCAGCACAAAAATATTTATACAATTCCCTAACATTTGATTGGTCCGTACCAAGTCTCTGTCCAAAATTTATATCCCAGTAAACTTCCATATGCCGAACTACTTTCCGTAACCGTGAGGCGCAGTTAAAATAATTCTTAAGAAAACGGAAAATAAACACATTTTCTTGATGAATTTATTTCAAATGCTGCAATTATAAGGAATGAATGGCCTTTTTGTGGAATTTATCGGGGATATAAACTAACCTGCTTTTAATAATTTCTTCCAAGACCGCGGTTGATGTGGGGGGGGGGGGGGGGGTGTGTCGCACGGTACCAGAAAATGGAAATCAAAAATTTCGGCAGCAGCTCCCTCGCAAAATCTGCTTTTAATAATTCCTTCAAAGACCGCGGTTGATGTGGGGGGGGGGGGGGGGGGGGGGGGTGGGGGGGGGGGGGGGGGGGGGGGGGGGGGGGGGGGGGGGCGTGCTACGGTACTAGATCCTGAAAGTGGAAATCAAAAATTTCGGCAGTAGCTCCCGCGCAAAACTGCTTTTAATAATTTCTTCCAAGACCGCGGTTGATGTGGGGGATGGGTGGGGTGGTGGTATCGCACTACTATCTATCCTGAAAGTGAAAATCAAATATTTCGGCAGCAGCTCCCGCGCAAAACCTGCGTTTATTTGTAATAATTTCTTCCAAGACCGCGGATTATGTGAGGGGGGGGGGTGGGGGGGGGGGGGCATCGCACGGTACTAGATCCTGGAAGTGGAAATCAAAAATTTCGGCAGCAGCTCCCGCGCAAAACCTGCTTTTATTTTTAATAATTTCTTCCAAGACCACGGTTGATGTGGGGGGGGGGGGGGGCAATACATTGAAGCGCCCTCTATATTTTGGGAATGACGTCATACGGAATCCCTCAATTACAACCCAATTTAAACGCCTAGAAGGAGACACCCACCCCCGACAAGTGCCCGCTTTCGTCGCGGGTAAACGCTCCCACAATATCGATCGCGATTGCGCGTTTAAGCACGTACCTAGGCTAATATATGTTAGTTCCTATAGAGACTATAAAAGATTAAAAAAACAGCGTTTTCCAATTCCCAATTCATCGCAGAACGCCACAACAATATCGCCATCATTTAAAACAATATGAACAATGTTTGTTTCGTTTAACATGTTTAAAGAACATATTTTTTTGTATTATTTTTATATGTGGCTGTGACTGGAGAAATGGGACCAGTGGAGGGGCATGATGGATGATGCACAGACTGAATTGCGAACAGTGTAGCCCCTGATCAGACTGCGCGGATGTCATGCAGAAATGCTGTTATGGTGCTAGTTGACATGTTAACATAAAGTTGAGATGATTTTGTAAAAAAAAAAAAAAAAAAAATTACAAATCAGGCCTACCCCGCGTATCGGGACCTGTTCCCGCGTATCGTGACAAAAAACAGTACGATACGCGAAAGGGCTCTGGGAGAACCCTGCTATCACATCGCTGTGTGTAAAAAAATAATATTTATTAACGACAAACTCGCGAAAACATGTGACAAACGTCGAATCGAGTTGGAAACTCGAATTACTGAATATACCGTAAAAAGTACGAACATCTCCTGCATACCTATACATACCTATACATATGGTCCTTAATTCTGGGGATATTTTCCCCGCCCCATAACCCGATTTCTTCCACAGATTTCGCTAGTACGGATTTCTTCCCGATGTCTTCTGCCATTTTTTGTTGTTGTTGTTGTGGTAGAATTTGATGAGAATTTCCGCCGCTAAAATTTCGGCGCACCGCGTTAGTCTAATTCCCCCACACACGGGGACTCGGTCAAAATCTATTTCCCGGGACACGGGATCATTTAGCGTGTCAAATTCCCGCCCCTCGGGGACCATCTGGCTGTCTAATTCCCCGGGGGTGCCCGCCGCCCCCCCCCCCCTGGGGGAAAACATTGATAGGTGCATAAACAAATACAATTTTCGAAAAAAAAATAAAAAAATCTTTTTTTTTTTTCTTTTTTTTCGAAAATTGTAATTTTTTAAAGGCCTTCGTCCAGTATTCCCGCGACTTTTCCAAGTTTATACCCCGATAAATTCCACACAAAGGCCATTCATTCCTATAACAAACAATATAGCAAATTATGAACGTCAACTCCCTGCAGGTTATTCTATATTTTAGTGTGTGAAATGTAAATGCTATTATGCAAATGTTTACCATTGAATTTTGTTGGTGTTTTAACAGCTAAGGTCATTTAAGACTGGGTCAACGAGTTTGATCCCGTATTCAACCTGCTGCATTTGGGGGAAAATCCCAAAATCAGAATGGAACATTTACATTGAAAAAGAAATAGTTTTATTCAGCCCTGAAATTAGAATAACCTGACCTGGTGCCAGGTCCATACCACACGAAAGCCACATGGGCCCTTCCCCTAAAAGTAATAGGATTACAAATAATCATATTACTCCTACAAGGGGTATAACCAGATTTAAGTCTCACATACAAGAAAGCCAAAGACGTACATGAGGGCCTGCCAGGTCTCTGGTCGGGATTCCGGTAAGGATGAATCATTAACTCTTTGCATGATAGCGCATGATCTGCCAAACGAATTAGGAGTATATGTTTTACTTCTCTGTAAATATGTCTTGAAATTTCATCAGAATTGAGTCCTCAGGACTCAATTCTAATGAAATTCCAAGACATATTCATGATATTTACGGGGAGAAATACAAGAAAATATGATGAATTGTTGTCTGCTATTTTTTAACTATTTATAACCAGCATAATTTCCCAGCATGAAAAGAGTTAAAATACACTTTGCATGCACCCACCTGCCACCCACGTTTACCGTTGAACGTGGTGTAGAGCTATAGTGCAGCCTGTTGCCTATACAGCTAGATGAACACTATCATTCTGCATGCCTCCAACAACTAACCATTTCACCCCTAAATATCTAGAATAGATGTTCATTTTCCAACCAATCCAATCGTCATAAATTTATTTCAGACTAGTTCATTCATGAAAATGGTGTGTTTTTTTTCCTTCAAAATATGAAAACTACTTGCAAAAAGTGGAGATCCTGATGAGCCGGCTCATCTGGATCTACACTGTTTGCAAACACAGTTATAGAGGGCTGTTTGATAGTTTGTTTGTTTGTTTGTTGGTGTTTAACAGCCTATCAACAGCTAACGTCATGTAAGGCCCGACAAATGGGCATTTTAACCTGCTGCATTAATTGGGGGAAAATCCCAAAATCAGAACGGGATATTTACATCGGGAAAAAATATATTCAGCCCTGAAATTAGAATAACATTACCTGGTGCCAGGTCCATACCACACCAAAGTCACTTGGCCGCTTCCCCTAAAATAGGATTACGAACCCCGATCGTTAAAAATATTACCCATCGCATGCTCCCACCTACAACCGACTTTAGACGCCTGTAGTGTTGAAAGGCTTAACCCGTAGACCGCTACTCACAACAATTGTCATCTGCTGTTGCTTTTATATCTCGCCTTATTTCTCAATAAAAACATGGTTTGACAGCACTTCCGAATCATTTCCAATGGAAATGATTCTGAAGTGCTGTCAAAGCGTGTTGTAAATTATTCCAAAGTGCTGTCAAAGCATGTTTTTGATGATAAAAATGGAAAATAAAAAATAAACAGAAGACAACAAAAAAAATAAGATAGCGGTCTAAGGATTAAAATTGGGTCAGAATGAACTGGCACTACATGCACGAACGTGATATCAAGAGACACGATCATCGTATTGTATTTATCACATAAATATCAAATAACACAATAAGTAGATGTTTATCATTGAGGTGTATTGTCATTTCTAATCATGTTTCTGTTTTGTCGTGTGACCTTGAGAAAGAAACTGATACAAACCGACTTGCACGTACACAACTTTCAACGCTATAGTGGGTGGCAGGTGGGAGTATGTCCTTTTTGCATTGTCAGTTCATTATGCGATAGCAAGGGGGCATACTGCGTTGCTCTTGAGGTTCCGTACGTACGTCTGTCCGTCCGTCTGTGTACATGTATGTTGAAAAGTTTGTAAGAGTTTCTCCAGTTAGAGTCCCGTATGTCACTGTGGCATAATGTCTACTGTCTGTTCCACGTTTTGTTGCCGACAAACCTTTGGCTATTTACAACATTAAATCTCAGAAATATCTAAAGGTAAGCATTTTTTCATCAATAATAAAAAAGTCACCCAAACCCAAAAAATATTATTTGATGAAATTCCATTAAATGTTTATTTTATTGCAAAGAAACGATTTTCCTATGGGAATTTAACATGGGGGCTAAAAATAGATTTTTTTTAAAATAATTTTTCAATTGTGGACCAATTTTCAAACTCTAACTTTTGTTTTCTTAGTTACGCGGTACATCATTTCCAAGCTATCTTATTACTAAGCCAGGTTGCGGAGTCAATTTCCATTTTTTCTTAGTTTTTTTACCCTCCTTGTCTCGATCTCTTTAATTCCTTTTTGTCCCATATTGTTAAATTCCCATAAGAAATTGTTTTTTCGCTATAAAATCAATAGTGGATGGAATTTTACTTTTTTGTTATTGATGAAAAAGTACTTACCTTTAGATATTTCTGAGTTTTGGCTATTAATTTCAAAATCCTAGCACCAACCTAGATACTAATTTAGATGCAGGTGTGTACGTGTGTACGTGCAAGTATCAGTTTCTTTCACAAGGTCACACGACAAAACATACACATGCAAAAAAGACAATACTATTTTACAATTGCTGCAATATTTGTAACAATGTAGAGCATTTTTTCAAATAATTTCTGAAAGCATTAGTAGCGAAAAGGCTGTTTTATTTGAGTAGCCAAATGGCTACTACCGGTAGTTACATGTTTTAGGGGGGAAAATCCTATTTTTTTCATTTCATCTCGAAAGTATATGTTGTTACCACTCATTTGAACCGTCTCGACGAGACGGTTCAAATGAGTGGTAACAACATATACCTTTATGGAGAAATAAACAAAAGAATGAAATTTTTCCAATAAAAATTTTAATAAATAATTTTCACAAAACTTTGTACCGTACATATAGGAATGAATGGCCTTTTTGTGGAATTTATCGAGGTATAAACTTGTAAAAGTCGCGGGAAGAAGGCCTTTAAAAAAGTAACAATTTTAGAAGAAAAAAAAAAAAAGAAAAAAAAAAAAAAAATATTTCCAAGCCAGGGGCCCATTTCAATAAACTTCTTCCGACTAAAATGTTCGTAAGTGCAACATTATGATAGTCTGTAAATCTCACACTAACAATTTGTCCTTGTAAACAATAGATGGATTTACATTTAGTGAGCATAGGCTGCATTAGCAGCATATGCTCATTAAATGTAAATCCATCAATTCAAATTTTCAGACGATCATAAATTTGTGCGTTATCTAAGGAAACATTTACATGAAGATGCGTGTTATCTAAGGAAACATTTACATGAAGATGCGCGTTATCTAAGGAAACATATTTACAAAATTTATCATACTTTCCGTAAATGACGTCAAAAAATTGACGAAATGTTCAGAGCAAATGCGGAATAGAATTCCGCATTTGCTATGAACATTTCATCAACTTTTGACGTCATTTACAGAAAATATCACTCAGGAAAGTGTACTTCTAAACCCACTCAGGAAAGTGGATTGTCCGTGAACGAAGGGAATAGGATGATTAATTGATTATTGGTGTTTAACAGCCTATCAACAGCTACGGTCATTTAAGGCCGAGCCAACAGGTTGGAATATCCCGTATTTAACCTGTCCATAGTGAGGGAAATTCATGTACAACTACATGTATACAACAACGTGAATCATGTTAACATAATTTTATTTCAACATTCTTACTTACTGACAGATATTAGCATTAAATTCCATTGTGATCTCAAATATACAGGATGAGCCTTATTTAATCAAAATGTAGCTTATTACGGGGTAGACGGACATTTGATTGATTGACTGCTTGCTTTGTTGGTTGTAAAAGTTCAGAGATTCCTCCAACAAAATGTTCCCCTGAGCTTACATGCATTTTCAATTAATTTGAACAAAGTTTACAACACTACATTTGACTTTGCCAAGGGAAACAACTTGAGCAAGCTTAAGCAATTTGTTGTAAGGGAAATAACTCAAACAGGCTAATAAAGTTAGTCCTACAGAGTTATGCCACCAGGCCTGTATCAGTTAACAACTAGAAATGTGGCCTGTCGGCACATGAACGAATGCCAGCCAAAGAAAAGAAGGGTACATTTGAAAACACAAACGTCTGGAGGATCATGGATTTGCTACAGGACCATCCGAGGAATGCATGTGACATACCCAGTAATTATGAAACAGTTGCATGAAAGTAAACAAAATTACCTGAGCATCAAGTTATTTGATGGACTATATATATATTATATATATACATATATACGTATTGGACGCGACGTACATACAGGCCGTACGGACGCCAGTAACGCTATATGCCCCCCTCAACATTCGGTGGCGGGGGCATAAATATACCAGCAAGGCAGCAGTAAATATCATTAAGTGTGTTCAATAAGAATGATTGTCTGCCCGCCCTGCACTAAGCAGAGCTCCAGATTAGGCGCACATAGATGTATTTTACCCCCTTATCATCCACTTACCGATAGGCAAGAGGGGATATAGCGTTAGTCCACGTAAGTGCATATATGTACGTTAGTAACACTTTTCATTTTTCAGTAACTTATGAACCGCTTCACAGATTGTTATCATATTTGGCCACAATGTGTGTCTAGGGATGGTGCCTTGTTTTGCATATGACCCACATTGGACCGCACAAGGTCAAGGTCACTGATGACTTGTGTTAGACTTGTTTGTAAGGCAAAAATGTTAAAACAAAAATAATTCCAGCACAAAAATATTTACACAATTCTCTAACATTTGATTGGTCCGTAGCAAGTCTCTGTCCAAAATTTATATCCCAGTAAACTCCCACGCCGAACTACTTTCCATAACCGTGGCGTAGTTAAAATAATTCTTAAGAAAACTGAAAATAAACACATTTTCTTGATGAATTTATTTCAAATGCTGGAATTATAAGGAATGAATGGCCTTTTTGCGGAATTTATCGGGGATATAAACTTGGAAAAGTCGCGGGAATACTGGACGAGGCCTTCCGGCCTTCGTCCAGTATTCCCGTGACTTTTCCAAGTTTATACCCCGATAAATTCCACAAAAAGGTCATTCATTCCTATATTAGCTGTCAGCGAGGGGATTAAATTAGTGATACTGATGCCCTTGTTTGAATACGCTATGATTTTCAAAGTGGGCATACCGGTACTCGCAACAAGTTGAAAATACCCACTGATTTTCAAAGTGAGTGTAATAAGGTTAAAAAATAAAATTAACTTTTGCAAAACCCCTTTATATCCAAATACCTTATTATTCTGATAGGCCAATACAACCATACTAAGAATAATAAATATTGGGACATTTGTTGTTGTGGGAAACCATATATTCACCCCCCCCCACCCCCTGGAATAGAAGGTGTCTGAATATTTAGACTTATTACGGTATTTGAACTGAAATAAATTAAGCAACGGAGCTGTCAAACTCCACCAATTATCATGGTTAAATGTTTTGTAGTATTTCCTCCTGGGCAGTTTGGAAGTATATCTGTGCACACAGATAGTAAAAGGCGTGAATTGTCTGTCTATACAACAAAGAAACATACAACATGGACCACTGAACGACCAAGGTGAAACCTGACCCCTCACAATATTGCCAAAATTGAATCGTCAAACGCATTTTGTAAACCCATTTATAGAAATTGGTAATCATATTCATAATGATTCACTTGGAAATTAATGGGTTGTTTAAGTTAAGTTAATGGGATTAATTAGGTGGCCTGGAAAGCTGGGAGGTGTCTTGCTAAAATATTGTCAAAGTAGAGGCACCAAGTTTCAGTTGTAAGTTCCCAACCTGCCACCAGCATAATTATTGTATGGGTAAATGTGGCTGCGAGACTAGAGAAATGGGGCTTATGAGTTTTGCGACCAGTGTAGATCCAGATCAGCCTGTGCATCCGCACAGTATGATCAAGATCTGCAATGTTTTCCATTCCATCAATGAAACACCTGTCATGCTTCTAAAAAGCAAAATAGGTCACAAAATCTATAACATCCATATCTCCACCACAAATCAGAATAGCTGTTGATGTTGACACTGATTATTTTAACTAGACCCAAAGCAACCGGATACTAGAAACATGATTTACACGTGTTACAAGTATCTGGTTGCATATGGAGTTATATAGATTAAAATACATTTGTATTTTAACCCTTTTCATGGTCGCTGAGGATACGCCATTTTGTTTGTGGAAATCATAAATATTTTCTTTATATGAGCTCAGAAGTATATGTCGTGACCACCATTTGAACCGTCATCGAGACGGTTCAAATGAGTGGTAACAACATATACTTTCATTGAGAAATAACAAAAATCAAATATTTAACCCTTAGACCGATATCTTATTTTTTTTGTTGAAAGCTGTTATTTTCTATTTTCCATTTTTATCATCAAAAACATGCTTTAACAGCACTTTAGAATAATTTACAACATGCTTCGACAGCACTTCAGAATAATTCTGAAGTGCTGTCAAAACATCTTTTTATTGAAAAATAAGGCAAGATATAAAAACAACAGCAGCCGACTATTGTTGTGAGTAGCAGTCTAAGGGTTAAATGACCTCTGCTGTTGATAGGCCGTTAAATTCCAGCAAACAAACAAAACTACTATAAATGCTTAGAGCTTTTACTTTTGTCAATTAACAGTCAATTAAATTCAACAATTTCATACCCGTAAAAGTGTATTCCGAAAGGAATGGGCTACAAGACATTTGTTAAGGGGCTACAAGACATTCAATTCAGTGAGGACGTGTGGAACGTGTGGGCCATGACAATAAATTGTTTAACCCTTAGACTGCTGCTACACACAACAATAGTCGTCTGCTGTTGTTTTTATATCCTGCCTTATTTCTCAATAAAAACATGTTTTGACAGCACTTCAGAATCATTTCCAATGGAAATGATTCTGAAGTGCTGCCAAAGCATGTTGTAAATTATTCTAAAGTGCTGTTAAAGCATGTTTTTGATGATAAAAATGGAATCTAGAAAATAACAGCAGACAACAAAAAAAATAAGATAGCAGTCTAAGGGTTAATGCCATATCGTTGACATGAGCATAAGTGTAGGTCGTAGATTTGTCACAGCATGATAGAGGACCATCAGAGGAATGCATGTGTGAAATATCAAGACGTTTGGTGAAAGGAAAAATAAAGTACATACCGTATTTATTCTTTTAAATGGCCTTTGCACGTGACAAAAACATTTAGAATGCAAATATGGGAGGGGGGCTACTATTAGAATAAATACGGTATTTACTCCCAAGTTATGTTTTACAAACGCCAAATTGCGAATGTCAATGACCTCCATCAAAGGAATATATGTTTTGTGAAAGGAAAACAAAACTACAGATTTACACAAAGTTCTTACGGAGAACGTACTGCATTTGTGACCTTGACCTTGGGGTTAGAGGGGGTTAGAATGTTGCAGGGATTCCGCTGGCGATCGCCACTTTCGCAATTGGCGATAAAAATAAACAATTGGCGATAAAAAATTACAATTTTCGAAAATGATTTTTTTTTTTTTTTGAAGTGGCGATTTTTTTATTTTCACCAGCGGAATCCCTGGTGTTGTGAATTTGTCACTGTATGATGGAGAACCATCAGTGGAATGCATGTGGGAAATATCAAGAAAGTTCTGTGAAAGGAAAAAGAAATGTAACCCAATGTTAATTTTGAGAATGCACCTTGACCTTGGGACTAGCAGGGTCTCCGAGGGTCAGAGAATTGCCACAGTCTGATGGAGGCCCATCAAAGAAACACATGAGAGATATCAAGAAGTCATAAATGAGAAATTTACCCCTGATGTTAATTTTGAGAATGCACCTAGTCTGTGACTTTGACCTTGACACTAGCAGGGGTTGGAGGGTCATAGAATTATCATAGCATAATGGAGGACCATCAGAGGAATGCATGTGTGAAATATCGAGACGTTCCATGAAAGATAACAGAAGTTGTAATAAATTTACTAATTTTAACCCTTACAGTGCTGAATTAAAATTTGTCCATCTGCTGTTTATTTCTTATTTTAAATTTTTCTTATCAAAAACATGGTTTGACAGCACTTTAGAATCATTTCCATTTTCTAAAATGCTGCCACACCATGTTTTTATTTAGAGAAAATACAAAATAAGTTACAACAGCAGACGACAGTTTTCGGTTCCCACCTTCTAAGGGTTAACGTTTGTGACAGATGGATGGACAGATGTACAGATGGGCAGCGGATGTGCAAATTTGAACCTACACTGGATGCAAATTCAAAGCCCATTTTTTGTTGTGCCGGGCCTCATCTTATAACTTATGACACTAAAACTAACTTGATTGCCGATAGGGGGGGGGGTGGTGGAGTTATGACCAGTGTAGATTATGATCACATACACATACTCGATCAGTCTAAATATTGCTCTAAATAATATTCAGCAATATAAAAAAATTATTGATGGAATTATAACCAGCGTAAGCCCGGATCAGACATCTGTGGTTACGCAGTTCACAAACATCACACGGTCCGTTTTCTCAGTCGGGGACACAAGTTCACTTTGTTTACAAATGCACCAGTCATAGAGAAACTAAAGCCGAGATTAGTAACCGACTAAGCACAGATAGCCATCTAGAAACGTATAATGCTTATAAGACCCAAACAATTAGTGGAAATTCTGAATCATGGTGGTCAGTGTATGTCATATAGACCACAGTTTAAAGTCTCATCCGACAGACCAGTGGGATGGAAATACCATGAAAGTACTTTTGATGCCCAAGGTGAGGTTTGAACCCACAACCTCCGGATTGGAAGTCAGGTGTTCCCTAGGCCATATTCCATCCCTCACAGCTGGGTGAATAGAATCAAACAAGGGCATCATTATTACAAAGCTGGCAGCCTTGGTGATAAAGAAAAAAACTTTAACAACTTTGCCTTACAAACAAGTGAGTGAGTGAGTGAATAGGGTTTAACGTTCGCTTTTCTGACATAGAGGTACAAGCCTCAGGGAGTCTACACGCAGACGGGTCAACAGGGTCGTGTCCCGTATCCACCTGTCCGAGGGGGGTAAATCCCAACTTCAGAACTCAATATTTACAATCAAAATATATATTCAGTCCTGAAATTAGAACAACCTGATCTGGTGCCAGGCCCTCGCCACACCAGCATCATTTATCCCATCCCCTAAAAGTAATAGGATTAGCGCTAATCTTACTTTTATATATGGGGCATAGCCCGACTCAACTCTCACATACAAGAAAGCCAAAAATGTACATGAGGGCCAAATCCGGTATAGTGGGTTCCGGAAAGTATGAATCCAATCGTTAAGCCAGTTTAGTCGCCTTTTACGACAAGCAATGGCTACTGCAGCACTATTCTCAGGATCAGTTGATCCCGCCCCGGTGCCTGCACGGGGCTCTCCTTACAAACAAGGTGACATTGACCTTGGGCAGTCGGACGTGGTGCAAAACAAAGCACCATCCCTGACACACATTGTAGCCAAATATTATTAAAATCATATAGAGGTTCATAAGTTACTGAAAAATGAAAGATGTTACTAATTCACACATGTACGTACATACACACACACATACGAACATGTACTCATGCTATATCCAAGTACATACGCACACACATACATACGAACATGGACTAACGCTATATCCACGTACATACACACATACATAGGAACATGGACTCGCTATATACACGTACATACACACATACATAGGAACATGGACTCGCTATATCCACGTACATACACACACACATAGGAACATGGACTCGCTATATCCACGTACATACACACATACATAGGAACATGGACTCGCTATATCCACGTACATACACACATACATAGGAACATGGACTCGCTATATCCACGTACATACACACATGGAACATAGAACATGGACTCGCTATATCCACGTACATACACACATACATAGGAACATGGACTCGCTATATCCACGTACATACACACATACATAGGAACATGGACTCGCTATATCACGTACATTACACACATACATAGGAACATGGACTCGCTATATCCACGTACATACACACATACATAGGAACATGGACTCGCTATATCCACGTACATACACACATACATAGGAACATGGACTCGCTATATCCACGTACATACACACATACATAGGAACATGGACTAGCTATATACACGTACATACACACATACATAGGAACATGGACTCGCTATATCCACGTACATACACACATACATAGGAACATGGACTCGCTATATACACGTACATACACACATACATAGGAACATGGACTCGCTACTATACACATACATACTCACATACATAGGAACATGGACTCGTATATACACGGTAACATACACACATACATAGGATACATGGACTAACGCTATATCCACGTACATACACATGGCATGAATAGGAACATGGACTCGTATATACACGTACATACACACATACATAGGAACATGGACTCGCTATATACACGTACATACACACATACATAGGAACATGGACTAACGCTATATCCACGTACATACACACATACATAGGAACATGGACTCGCTATATCCACGTACATACACACATACGTAGGAACTGGACTGCACTCGCTATATACTACGTATATACACACATACATAGGAACATGGACTAACGCTATATCACGTACATACACACATATAGGAACATGGACAACGCTATATCACTACTACACTCCTACATAGGAACATGGACTCGCTATATACACGTACATACACACATACTAGGAAACATGGACTCGCTATATCCACGTACATACACATATATATGGAACATGGACTCGCTATATCCACGTACATACACACATACATAGGAACATGGACTCGCTATATCCACGTACATACACATACATAGGAATGGACGCTATCCACGTACTCACACATACATGGAACATGGACTCGCTATATCCACGTACATACACACATACATAGGAACATGGACTCGCTATATCCACGTACATACACACATACATAGGAACATGGACTCGCTATATCCACGTACATACACACATACATAGGAACATGGACTCGCTATATCCCCTCTTGCCTATCAGCGAGGGGATAATAACTATAACAGGATATGATATTTTTAATAACTCATTTACTGATTTCATTACTAGTATACTGATTGATCAATCAATTAATTGGTTGATTGGTTGGTTAATTGCATGGATTGGATTGGATTGATTGCTTGAGTGTGGTCAACAGAAACGTCATATACAGATGGGTAGTGATCATGATCGGAAGTAACATGTTTCTAATGAAACCCTCATATAACCCTTACACCGCTATCAAATTTGTTTGTCGTCTGATGTTTATTTTCTATTTTCCATTTTTATCGTCCAAAACATGCTTTGAATAATTTACAACATGCTTTGACAGCACTTTAGAATCATTTCCATTGGAAATTGTTGTGTGTAGCGGTTTAAGGGATAATAAATATCAAAGGACAATTGTTGTGTGTAGCGGGCTAAGGGATAATAAATATCAAAGGACAATTGTTATGTGTAGCGGTCTAAGATAATAAACAAAGGCAATTGTGCGGTAAGGGATAATAAATATCAAAGGACAATTGTTGTGTGTAGCGGTCTAAGGGATAATAAATATCAAAGGACAATTGTTGTGTGTAGCGGTCTAAGGATAATAAATATCAAAGGACAATTGTTGTGCGTAGCGGTCTAAGGGATAATAAATATCCCTATTTCTCCAGTACTTCCTGTCATATTGAGGAAACTGTAGGTTGAACCGGGCCAAAATAACGTGTGTGTGTGTGTGTGCGTGACATAAACTGCCCACCGTCCATATGCCAACCCAAACAATTATGAGAAATCCTAAACCGCAGACACTGCGTCGCACATTAACCATTAAAATGCTGAATTAAATTTTGTTGTCTGCTGTTTATGTTCTATTTTTCGTTTTTCTGATAAAATAAACATGGCTTGACAGCAATTTAGAATCATTTCCAAAGGAAATGCTTCTAAAGTGCTGTCAAGCCATGTTTTTATTGAGAAAAGAAGACAAAATATGGACAGCAGATGATAATTTTTGTTTCCGGCATTCCAAGGGCTAACCATCTCACAGATTCGATGGCATGAAGCAGTATTTCAAAGTATTTACCGGTAGTCGTCTGTATTTGAATAGGTAAAATATATGGTATAGGTTTCTTTTAATGACCATAATTATCATCGAGATGATGACATGAGTGTGTACGGTCGGTCTCATTTGTTCAAAATTGAGAAGCATTTCTGACCTATTTTTCCAAGACGTATATAGGTAGCTAAATATATAACTAGCAATAGTTAAAAAAGTTTAATCATTTAATCTTCTCCTGTTTGTTAACCCTTATAATGTTGAATTAAATTTAGTCGTCTGCTGTTTATTTTCAGTTTTCTTATCACGTACATGTTTTGATAACTGTTTAGAATAATTTCCAATAAGTAGAATAAATTCCAATGGAAATTATTCTAAAGTGTTGTAAAAACATGAATCTGGCATAAATTGGGATTTTAGTGTCACCTTGGAAATCCAAGATAGCGTCCAAGATGGCCGCCAATTTTGAAGATATGATTAAATAATAAACACTGGGCCATGAAAATTGCTAAATTGACCCATGGTATGAATCCAGCAATGAAAATCTTTGAAAGTAATCAATTACAAGCTAATTAGGTCAAGGTCACATTGTCGAAACTCACCCGAAAGTTCCAGTAATTTTCATCCTTCTCTGGTTCGGAGGTGTTTGAAATGTTTTTCCCGTACAAATCGTTCAAGCTGCGCGAGTGCTGTTGTTGCTTCTTAAAACTCAGCTTCTTGTTTCGAAGATTACCATGACGTGACATTCTAATTCATCAAATGTTTTGTTTTCATTTACTTATTGTACCGTACACACATTCTAATGTCAGAATAACACCAAATATTTTCTGGAAAGTTCAAAGAACTTAGATGTGATACACATTCTTGAAGAAGAAACACAAAGTAAAAGAGATGAAACAAGATATCCACCATATTACCAAGCCACAAACTTCAACCAAAAAAACTGACATAACAGCTAATCCAAAATACACTCGAAAGCGGGCATTTTTTTTTCTCCACTTTTCCACTTTTAGAGTCGCCACTGATTGGATGGAATTTTGTTCGGCTGTATCCATTCGTGCTCTTAAAGAGCACAAATGGATACATCAGAACAAAACAGGAAGTAAATACTAATTCAGAATGCACACACTGTCAGAATACGGGCACAACAAAAATGGATGTTTTTCCAGCCGGTACTCACTCCTGTTTCAAATTCAGGGAGGAAAAATTAGATGCACCAGCTGAGACAGCAGAACTAAATATGACATTTAACACGAGTAAGCCCACAACCATAATCATCCAGATTTGCAGTCGAATTAGGCCAATACCAGTATATGTACTTAAAACATGTTCAGTACTATAGCCACGTTTAAAACGTGTTTGTAAACATAATATTGCAGCATTAAAAGCTTAATTGTTACTACACAGCAGACAACATTGGTAAATGGCGAACAGTGTAGATCCAAACCAGGCTGACTTTTGTGCCTATACTGGTCTCATATATCATACTGTGCCTCTCGATATACGGTAACCGATCTATATAGTCATCAACAAATTTGTTTAAAAATTCACACATGTAAATTCCGGGCATTATTCGTGGCTGTGACTGGCGAAATGGGGCTTATGCGATTTGTAACCAGTGTAGCTCCTGATCAAATATCACACTCATGAAGCCTGATAAAGATCTATATTGCTGACGGGTGTTTCACTGATGGAATGGCGAACAGTGCAGATCCAGACCAGACTGTGCGGATGCACAGGCTGATCTAGATCTACACTGGTCGCAAAACCCATCAGCCCCATTTCTCTGGTGACAGCCTAATGTATGCATAGTAATGGTTAAACTGACAGATAGGCAGACTAATGAGATTATTAATAAACGAGCAAATGTTAAATCAATGGGAAACTTTGATGATGAAGACTGTATCGTTTGAATGTGATACTAAATCTAACAGTATTAGAGCTGTACTACGCACAACAATTGTTGTCTACTGTTGCTTTTATATATTGCCTTATTTCTCAATAAAAACATGGTTTCACAGCACTTCAGAATCATTTCCAATGGAGAAATAAGGCAAGATATAAAAGCAACAGCAGATGACAATTGTTGTGTGTAGTGGTCTAAGGGTTCAAATTAAAGTATCCATTTAAGTATTTCACTATTCCGGAAGGTGTTCGAGCCAATTCCCACCCTTAAATATAAGCGGAATCAAAAAAATAATACACTATTCCATAACATGAAGATGATTTTCTTAGTCCACTAATGAAGTACACAAACCTTGTAAATAGTAAAGTGGAAAGATTGCACAGACATAAACCATATGTCCAGGTAATACGAGATTTGTACACAACTTAATCTGCTAATCACGGCTTATAATGAACACAATCAGGACACATCAGGACGAGTCATGGTACAAATAGGGCTATGGCAATCAACATTTTTTTCCAAAATTTCTGTTTTATATCAGAGCTCCAGTTAAGGTGCGTAATTTGGAGGTAGATTTCTTATTTCTCAATCAAAAATGGCAAGTTGAGAGTGCTTTAGAATCATCTCAATGAGACGATTCTAAAGCACTCCCAACTTGCTATTTTTTTATGAAGAAATAACAAAAATTTCACCCCAAGTTGGTCAAATTACGCACCTTAACTGGAGCTCTGTTATATAATAAAAAAATTCTACCTCAAAGCAAAATAGGGAGAAGTCAGACAATTTATGGAGAGAATTTTCGCCCCTTCACTTCACCCTGTAAACTGATCTCTGTAGTATTAGCAATGCAAACTCATACTCCAGCAATTTCATTGTCTGAGCCTGCCTGTATACACAACCACATGTGATAGTCTCAGTAGCCTATTTCATCAACATTGCAAAGTATACTTTACTAGCAAAGTATACTTTGAGGGAGTAATCATTTATTTTTCCTGAAATGCATTATTTCATATAGAACTAACAAATGCATGTATTTCATGATTAAAAGTATGCAGAATTATTATACTGAATTTATTACATTATCACAGCCATTAAATGGCTGTGATAATGTAATAAATTCAGTATAATAAAAATTAGTAAATTTTTCAAAAAATTGAAAATTTCTCCCTCAAAGTATACTTTGCTAGTAAAGTATACTTTGCAATGTTGATGAAATAGGCTACAGGGCTCCAGATAAGAAATTAGTAATTGAGTATTTTCACTCCATCATTTCTGAAGCAATTGGGTATTTCAATATTTTAATTGGGTAAAATACAGACAGCAATTATTGAATAGTTTGCTTCGAAATGAAAACATGTCTTGGCATTTCATTAGAATTGTCTCCTTGGAGACAATTCTAATGAAATACCAAGATGTGTTTTCATGGAAAATAAGAAAAATATGCTATATTTGTGGTCTGTTTATTGTTTTCTGCAGCATGATAAAGGTACCACACAATTGTTATTGCGTTTTGATACTCGCTACTTCTGATTTCAATTGGGTTTTTGGCAATTTTAATTGGGTATTTACGCAAATACGCAGCTTATCTGGAGCTTGTAATCCTGCCCAGATTATCAACGTTCCTGAACATCTATTGGAAATTCCAACCCAGGACAGCTGAAGCTCAGCCAATCAAGCTGAAGCTCAGCCAATCAAGCTGCTTGACTTTGAGCACAAGTAATTTTGAAATAAAGAAATTCTTAATATTGGCCCAGGCTGTAATTTTTACATACGTATTTGTACTTTCATGAATTAATTAATTACTGTCTGTTTCACGAAATCTGCCCAAATTTTACGGATATATAAACGATTCCCAAACAATTTTTTTTTGGATAATATTAAATTAAAGGAAAATTGAAAGCCTTCTTTTTATTTCGTGAAAAGTCATCATATTGATTTTATTGCGAAAAAACAATTTCCCCATGTTAAATCCCCAGACACAGAGTGAAGATGTCTGTGGGGATTTAACTACATGGGGAAATTTTTTGAATTTCAGAAATACTGGACCGATTTTCAAAATTTAACTTTTGTTTTCTTAGTTAGATCATTTCCATGCTATCTAGCCAGGTTTCCGAGTCAATTTCCAAAATTTTTCGTTTTCTGACTCCTCCCCCAGCTCCTATATCTCCTTTTCCCCCCATGTTAAATTCCCATAGACTAATCAAGATTTTGTAATAAAATCAATATTTGACCACTTTTCACAAAATAAAAAGAAGGCTCATTCTTAAATTTTGTTAAAATTTAATATCAAAAGAAATACTGTTTTTGCATTATTTATATAGCTGTAAAATTTGGGCAGGTTTTGTGAAACAGACAGTAAGTCTGTTTGTTGATTACTTCATGAATTAATATGGTTTTAACTGATAATTAATTACAATAGATAGATTGATTGGTTTAGTGTAATGGTTGGTTGATTGATTGATACATGGATTGTTGGGTATGTGGGTGTTCATTGATTGCTTGATCGATCAATCAACTGATTTGTTCATTGTTATTCCTTTAACCAACGTAACAGTGAGGGAGAAATTTTCAATTTTAGGATAAATTTATTAATTTTTATTATACTGAATTTATTACATTATCACAGCCATTTTGGCTGTGATAATGTAATAAATTCAGTATAATAATTCTGCATAGTTTTAATCATCAAATATATGCAATCGTTAGTTCTGCATGAAATATTGCATTTCGAAAAAAATCAATGATTGCTCCCTCAAAGTAAACTTTGCTAGGAAAGTCTACTTTGCAATTTTGATGAAATCGGCTACAGAAGATTCTAATTTGCCTTCCATTAAAACAATTTTGATTTGTATCCCGCAATATAGTGAAAATTAGACAAAAATAAAAAATAAGTTACAATTGATTTATTACATGTATATAACAATAATATAGGAATGAATGGCCTTTTTGTGGAATTTATCGGGGTATAAACTTGGAAAAGTCGCGGGAATACTGGACGAAGGCCGGAAGGCCTCGTCCAGTATTCCCGCGACTTTTCCAAGTTTATATCCCCGATAAATTCAACAAAAAGGCCATTCATTCCTTATAATTCCAGCATTTTAAATAAATTCATCAAGAAAATGTGTTTATTTTCCGTTTTCTTAAGAATTATTTTAACTGCGCCTCTCGGTTACGGAAAGTAGTTCGGCGTGGGAGTTTACTGGGATATAAATTTTGGACAGAGAATTGTGTAAATACTTTTGTGCTGGAATTATTAACATATATACAGATAGTGCGGTTTTTTTCTTCAGATTTACTTGAAGATGTTGGCCAATAATTGACACACAGAATTTTTTGGAAATTTAATTATTTTTGACAAAATTAGCAGAAGGCACATTATCTCACACTGTGCTCAAAGTACATTACATTTACGTGTCAAAATTGTAAAATCCCAT
Organism: Conchocele bisecta; assembly: GCA_029237695.1. Taxonomy (NCBI): domain Eukaryota; kingdom Metazoa; phylum Mollusca; class Bivalvia; order Lucinida; family Thyasiridae; genus Conchocele; species Conchocele bisecta. Next base: position 91,758,501 of record CM055275.1, on the reverse strand, counting down.
CTCATCTGAGTCATAAAATGCTTTGATCTGTGACAGGCAAATGCTTTCTTTGTTTCCATACAGCTATCATAAATACCTGGGACAGGTGAATTGTTTCTTGTCGCAATATCAGACAAATATTGTGTTATATTGACAAACAAATACATGTATGTAACAATTCAGATATTCAAACGGGTAATACACAAAATTCTTAACAAAATAAATATACATGTACAGGTCATTCTCGTTATCTCAAAGTCGAATTGACTGATGAAAATATATCGACATATCCGAACTTTGAGATAACAATTCACCAAATTTCTCGAAAAAAAATCTGAACAAAATCGCTTCAGAAATGCCTCGATCTACTTTATTTCCCGGTTTTCATAAATAGTGGCTTGAGTTTATTCTAAGCTGTATTTTTGTAATTAACAGACGATTTACTTATTGCTACACCGTTTAATTCATTTTTCTGTTAAAAGAGATTTGATATCACATTAAGTTTAATTGATTAATTATGGTTTTAAGTGCACTGGTCATGCAACTTTAAACGCATTTAGCGGCGGTGGATTCTTTGGTTTTTATAAACGTGTGAAAACTTACCCGAGATAATCGCGCTGATTAAGACTTGGCGGCGCCGGGCGCTTCATTTTCTCATGGACATATCAGAATATAAATGTGAAGGAAACATGCTATCGGGACTCGATTGATAATACATTATTATTGTATATTATGCACATATAAACACCCCCTTTTCATAAATGGACTAGTCTGAAAATTATTTTGTGACAATTGGATTGGTTGCAAAATGAACATGTCCAAATCCATTCAAGTTACTTAGGGGTGAAAGGGTTAACATCAAATTTAGTTGTTTATATTTTTGAAACTCAGAAACTACAATGTACATGTAAATAGTTTATGTAATAATTCCAGCACAAAAATATTTACACAATTCCCTAACATTTGAACTACTTTCAGTAACCGTGAGGCGCAGTTAAAATAATTCTTAAGAAAACGGAAAATAAACACATTTTCTTGATGAATTTATTTCAAATGCTGGAATTATAAGGAATTAATGGCCTTTTTGTAGAATTTATCGGGGATATAAACTTGGAAAAGTCGCGGGAATACTGGACGAGGCCTTCCGGCCTTCGTCCAGTATTCCCACGACTTTTCCAAGTTTATACCCCGATAAATTCCACAAAAATACTATTCATTCCTACCGGTATAATAAATACATTCCAAAGTTTTCTTTTTCTCTCCATTTTTTTTTTAACTTAGTCCACACTTTTGAAACAGGGCAATTGTGCACAGTTGTCATCAGCATATTAGAAAGTGAATTGTGCACAAATGAAGCGAATAATTTAATAAACAGCATTCTGAACAAATAAAAATATACAAATTAAGTAAAATAGTTTACACATTGTTTTAAAGTCACTCTTTTTATTAAAGTTTCGACCACATGGTCTTTATCAAAATAGTGTGAAAATGTATTGGCAGTCCTATGTGACGTCCATTTACTGCTACACTATGCACGTCACATAGGACTGCACACCGGATTACTGCTACACTATGGACGTCACATAGACTGCACACCGGATTACTGCTACACTATGTACGTCACATAGGACTGCACACTGGATTACTGCTACACTATGTACGTCACATAGGACTGCACACCGGTTTACTGCTACACTATGTACGTCACATACATGTAGGACTGCACACCGGATTACTGCTACACTCTGGACGTCACATAGGACTGCACACCGGTTTACTGCTACACTATGTACGTCACATAGGACTGCATACCGGATTACTGCTACACTATGTACGTCACATAGGACTGCAAGTAATCCTACACTATGTACGTCACATAGGACTGCACACCGGATTACTGCTACACTATGTACGTCACATAGGACTGCACACCGGATTACTGCTACACTATGTACGTCACATAGGACTGCACACCGGTTTACTGCTACACTATGTACGTCACATAGGACTGCACACCATACGTCACATAGGACTGCACACCGGATTACTGCTACACTATGTACGTCACATAGGACTGCACACCGGATTACTGCTACACTATGTACGTCACATAGGACTGCACACCGGTTTACTGCTACACTATGTACGTCACATAGGACTGCACACCGGTTTACTGCTACACTATGTACGTCACATAGGACTGCACACCGGTTTACTGCTATACTATGTACGTCACATAGGACTGCACACCGGATTACTGCTACACTATGTACGTCACATAGGACAGCACACCGGATTACTGCTACACTATGTACGTCACATAGGACTGCATACCGGATTACTGCTACACTATGTACGTCACATAGGACTGCACACCGGTTTACTGCTACACTATGTACGTCACATAGGACTGCACACCGGATTACTGCTACACTATGTACGTCACATAGGACCGCACACCGGATTACTGCTACACTATGTACGTCACATACATGTAGGACTGCACACCGGTTTACTGCTACACTATGTACGTCACATAGGACTGCACACCGGATTACTGCTACACTATGTACGTCACATAGGACTGCACACCGGATTACTGCTACACTCTGGACGTCACATAGGACTGCCAATACATTTTCACACTACAGGCTACGCTCGTTTACTCGAAGTCCGTTGGACTGTTATAAATACTTTGAGTAAACCGAAGTTCGATGTAACGAAATCTGAACAGGAGCTCGAAATATTGCCATACACGTTACGGGACGCAACTCCCATACGACCTGTGACACACGGAGTAACACTTTTGCAACTTTAATTCGTTTACTTGCGTTTGCCTATACACGCATGTGTGTAGTCGAACTAAGTATACACATCTGTATTATCAGGGTGGAACAAGAAAAGACAAAACAAAGCAGTAAAGTAACATTTTATTATGTTCAATAAATAAAGCATGTAAACCGGAAATTAACAAATTGTTGTGCATACCGGTCTTGATTATATATATACACACAGCATGTATCAATCGGAGGGTGATCAAACGGCCCTAGTCCAATTCGGCCCCAGTTCGAAACAGCCCACGTTGGTCACAGTTTACACTCTGTCCGACTCAGTAATATCCGCCTTCCGGAAAAAGTCAGCAATGTTCGATTGTTTGTTGTGAATTCGAGAAAGATAGACTTTGCTCACAAAACGATCCAATAATGCCATGGCCGGCAACAATTCGTCGGAGTTGTCCTGTGACTCCATAAATGACCGCAGTAGATCACTGGTGATTAAATCACATGAGCTAAGTTTAATTAGTGTCGAGTAAATCATCTTTAACACGTATTCAAAATTTGATTACACAGGTTTACACAGGTAAACAAGTCCAGTCTTTGTTCCGGTAAATTGGCGCCATGAATTCGCACTTCGCGCGCAAACTCACACTTCGACTTAACGAGAGTGAAATACCACACATTTCTGTGTTTGGGACACAACAATTAGTCCGAATTGGCGAAAATTTGATGTAACGAAATTCGATGTAACCGTAGCCAGTTACATTGAAAATAATAGGATCTGAAACGGGACTTGGACACGAATTTGACGTAACGAGGGAATTCGACTTAACCGACTTTGAGTAAACGAGTGTAGACTGTATTTTGATAAAGGCCATGTGCTCGAAAATTTAATGAAAAGAGTGACTTTAAAACAATGTGTATTAAATGTGGTTATTGGAAATTACTAAAATAGTTTAGTTTACATATTAATTTGGAAGTAAATACAGATGTACATATAGTTTAATTTTTTGCAAAGTTAAGTTTTATTTCAATCTACAAATTGGGCAAAAACTTGTTATTCGCCATTGGAAACAAAGTGGAATACACTAGGATATAACAACATCCGAAACAAAAACTTGGCGTTCAATGATAAACACAGCTCCAGTAGCCTACACCAACATTTCAAAGTATACTTATCTAGCAAACTATACTTTGAGGGAGAAATTTTCAATTTTAGGATAAATTTATTAATTGTTATTATACTGAATTTATTACATTATCACAGCCATTTTGGCTGTGATAATGTAATAAATTCAGTAATAATTCTGCATACTTTTTATCATCAAATATATGCAGTCGTTAGTTCTATATGAAATAATGCATTTCAGAAAATATAAATGATTTCTCCCTCAAAATATACTTTGCTATATAAGTATACTTTGAAATGTAGGTGAAATATGCTACAGATAAGCTGTGTATTGGCGTATTGTATGCACTTATTTTAGCTGAATACGCATTGATTATCAACACTGCAAGTACAAAATACTCACAGCAATGTGAAAATACTCATTGATTTTCAAATTGAGTATAGTGGAAATACTGTAATACAGTTGAAAATTTATTAGTTGAGTTGCAAAAAGCAAACATTGCAGTATAAATAAGTGAATAAGTAATAATACAATCAGTGTATGTTTAAATTTGTTTTCAACTTTTGTTCCCAATTTAATTATTTTATAATAATTGTGTTTTGTTTATTGGTGTTTAACGGCTAAGGTCATGAAAGGCCGGGCAAACGGGTTCGATCACGTTTTAACCTGTTGCATTGGGGGGAAAATCCCAAAATCAGAACGGAATATTTACAGCGAGAAAAAATATATTCAAACCTGAAATTAGAATAACCTGACCTGGTGCCAGGTCCATACCACACCAAAGTCATTTGGCCCGTTCCTCTAAAATAGGATTACGAATAATCGTAATACTCACATAAGGTGTATAACCAGATTCAACTGTAACATACAAAATGAGAAACCATAACAATTTTGCATATTATTACATTACATTCATGTTGGTGACTAGCGGAGATCAGACTACATTGCTGGTCAGTGAGTATGTATGATATGACAGGGAAACTCAAGACAGACTTGACATGTCGACGTGCAAATATGCAGACCGATTATTAAGATACACGAACTGGTTAAACGTGGCTGTGACTGGAGAAATGGGGCTTACGGGTTTTGCGACCAGTGTAGATTCAGATCAGACTGTGCATCCGCACAGTCTGATCAGGATCTGCACTGTTCGCAATTCCATCCATGAAACATCTGTCAAGTCACTATAAGAAGCAGTGCATATCTTAATTTAAGGCTACAGGAGTGTGCTATTTGATCAGGAGCTATACTGGTCACACATCCCATAAGCCCCATTTCTCCAGTCACAGCCACAAATATTGACAGCATACATGTCAGTGGGATATAGGTAAATAAATGTAGGTTGATTAATGACAATTTCAAAAAAGTTCATGGTCATAACAAAATAGCAGGATAGACAAACAAATGCCATGCTATAGCTATTGCATAAATGGGCTTTGGTAGTGTAATAAATTATAATCAGTGTAATAAAAATCACAATACACGTAGTGTGTAAAAGATGTAAACAAGGCCGCTATAGAAAACATGTTAGGTGAGCAGCAGTGCTAGTATAATAAATAGAACAGGGATTCCGCTGGCGATCGCAATAAAAATTGGAAAAAAAATTAAATAATTGGCGATAAAAAATTACAATTTAAAAAAAAAAATAAAAAAATAATTTCCAGCGGAATCCCTGATAGAATGTAACATTTGATTTCATTTAAAGGTACATGCCCACTCGGAAGGCACAAAATGTTCTTTATAGGAATTAAATAAGTGTATAGTATGTCACTATTCCACCAGTTATAAAAATTGAGAGTGCCGGTTATACATAAACATATAATCATTTAGTATTTTTATTTTACTGATAGTGACAGTGGTATCAGGCTATTTTCATTTGCAAATGAGGGCAGAGGCATGATATTTTTTAATTATCTAAACTAATTAAATGCGTCACCTGAAAAAATAATATTTTTGACAGATTATAAAATATGATCATTGGACACCGAAAAATAAATACAGAGAATAAATAGTAATGTCAGTTAACATTTTAAGGAAACACGATTATCGCCCCTGCTTAGGCAATGTGGTATAAAATGTATAATATAATACCACTCAATACTTGAGGTAATGGTGAATGTCTCATATGATGTCTCTGATGTAAAGACTGAATTTAATAAGTATCATATTAAAGGGACATGCCCACTCAGAGTCTGCCGGCAGACTGAGTGGGCATGTCCCTTTAATATGATACTTATTAAATTCATTGACTGGTTTCATAAGACATTCAGCATGGCATTGTTACTATGAAACCAGTAAACTTGCATTAAGTGGTTTTGTCAGATCATAAGTCCTAAGATTAATTAATTTGTACATGGCCAATCAACCCCTGCTACTTAATTTAATTTCATGGCCTAACCACAGCTACTTAATTTAATGGCCTAACCCGCTTTACTTAATTTAATTGGCCTAACCCAGCTACTTAAATTTACATGGCCTAACCCAGGCTAACTTTAATTTAAACATGGCCTAACCCAGCTACATTAATTTACAATGGCCTTCCTAACCCAGCTAACTTACTTTACATGGCTTAATTTACAGGCCTAACCCAGCTACTTAATTTACATGGCCTAACCCTTCCAGCTAACTTAATTTAACCAATGGCCTAACCCTACTTAATTTAAGGCCAAACCCAGCTACTTAATTTACATGGCCTAACCCTAGCTACTTAATTTACATGGCCTAACCCAGCAATTAATTTAACAATGCCTAACCCAGCTTTAAACTAATTTACATGGCCTAACCCAGCTACTTAATTTACATGGCCTAACCCAGCTACTTAATTTACATGGCCTAACCCAGCTACTTAATTTACATGGCCTAACCCAGCTACATTAATCAGTGCTCCATATAAGGAATCAGTAATTGAGTATTTTCACTCCATCGTTTCTGAAGCAATTGGGTATTTCAAAATTTTAATTGGGTAAAATAAAATCACACTACTGTTTACACATCAACAGGCAGCAAGTATTGAATAGTTTGCTTCGAAATGAAAACATGTCTTTGGCATTTCATTAGAATTGTCTCCTTGGAGACAATTCTAATGAAATACCAAGATGTGTTTTCATGGAAAATAAGAAAAATATTCTATATTTGTGGTCTGTTTATTGTTTTCTGTAGCATGATAAAAGTACCACAAATTTGTTATTGCTTTTTGATACTCGCTATTTCTGATTTCAATTGGGTTTTTGGCAATTTTAATTGGGTATTTACGCAAATACGCAGCTGATCTGGAGCGCTGAATTGATGAATAGTGAAAAAGTCACAATATGCTGTTAATTGAGGCTGGTGCTTTAATTTGTTGAAAAACCCAGAAACTATGGCAAGCAATAACAGTAATTAATTTTCCACGGCCTAACAATGTGACATTAATATTTTAATCTGTATATCCGGAAACCTTTACCACAATATTTACCCGGAGGTGAATACCACACATACTGGTCGATGGGCAAGTCATTAGATTGTCACATAGACAAGCCATTAGTCACGGGATAACTGTATAAATCTAGCCTGGATGTATCAATATTTGACCAATGGTATGCAGGTATGGTCAGTCTGATAAATAATGAACATTTCGCAGGAATATGAAGGCCATGGTGCATGCCGCTTTTTCCAATGTTTCGCTTTTTCCAATGTTTCGGCCTAATTATAACCTTTAGCATTGTTTATCATACCTTAACCCTTACACCGCTATCTTAATTTTTTGTTATCTGCTGTTTATTTTCTATTTCCCATTTTTATCATCAAAAACATGCTTTGACAGCACTTTAGAATAATTTACAACATGCTTTGACAGCACTTCAGAATCACTTCCATTGGAAATTATTCTGAAGTGCTGTCAAACCATGTTTTTATTGCGAAATAAGGCAAGATATAAAAGCAACAGCAGATGCCAATTGTTGTGTGTAGCGGTGTAAGGGTTAACTGCTTTCCTTGTAACATAATATGTACAGACCACCCCATCATTTCATTAGATATTAAATTCAACATTAGGGCAAAAATCCATAATTCAGCCTGTGATATGTAGTGAAAAAGGGTCACTTCCCAATATTACTGGCATGGTTCAAGAAGGGAGAGAGTCGACGGGTGCATAATTGGATAACAGCCAATTGATGTACCACAGTACATTCACACCCCCACCTCCCCCACCAAACCCCGCACCCCCAAGCTCCAGTGACCTTGAACTTGAGCTTATGTATGACAGATGAGTGGACGTGCATACGCATACATGTACCAAACTACACAATGCAACAACACTGTGATCAAAAGTCTGAACCATAAATTATAGAAAAATAAGAGAATGTTTGTTTACAAACAAACATTCTCTTATTTTTCTATAATTTATGGTTCAGACTTTTGAAGTCAGTGTTGTTGCATCGGCCATTCATCGGCCATGCGTCGGCCATACATCAGCTCAAGTTCAAGAGAAAAGTGAAATGCTAGCATGCATGTAACAACAATACAGTGTATCACATCCACTACAGCACGGTATATTTTAGCCTCACTAATGAAAGATTTGTTCCTACACATTAGCATGTATTGTAGGGGTTATATTTATAAGCTGTCATTAATGTATACAAAGAGCATTTAATTTTTATTACCGAGTTCACATATTAGTAATATTTTTGTATTATTTGTATGACGGAAATCAATCATCTTCAAGTCTGGGGAGATAACCATGTTTTCTCAAAATATTAACAAAATTCAATATTTATTCAAAGGAAGTCCATATTGATTTGTCCAATTTCTGGTGTACAATACCTATACTTTATAAGACTTTGACAGCAATCGTGTTTTAAATTGATACATATACTGGATTTAAGTAATTAAACCTTCACATGCACATAAACTGGTGATCACCACTAACACGGTATAGAAATATTAGTTCATACTGTGTAAAAACGAACATTTTTGAAGCCTGAATAAATGCAACCAGACCGGCCTGGGGCCTGTTTCACTAAACTTCTTACGACTAAAATGTTCGTAAGTGCAAATTTAAGATCGTCTGTAAATTTCAATTTATGGATTTACATTTATTGAGCATAGGCTGCATATATATACAGCCTATGCTCAATAAATGTAAATCCAATAATTATTTACGAGAAAACAATGTTAATGTGAAATTTACAGACTATCATAATTTTGCACTTACGAACATTTTAGTCGTACGAAGTTTAGTGAAACGGCCCCCTGCTTCTTTACTGGGCTATATGTCGCGGGTATGGAAGGTGTTCGAGCCAATTCCCACACTTAAATATAAGATAAGCCGAATGAATGAATATTTTTGATGTTAAAAATTTATGGAATAGTTTTATAATTAGATTTAATTTCCGTAACAATATATTTTTAAATAATTTGAGGGCCTCGATCAACCTTTAAACTATAAACAAACAATCATCCAAATCCATTTTATAAAATGACACTGCTGTAAAAGACCACACTACACCATGTAACAATATATCACTTCCACTAAAATACCAATAGACTCATTTATAACCCTCACAACGCTGAATTAAAATTTGTCGTCTGCTGTTTTTTTTTATTTTCAAGTTTTCCCTTTAAAACCATGCTTTGACAACACTTTAGAATCATTTCCAATGGAAATGATTCTAAAGTGCTGTCAAACCATGTTTTTATTGAGAAACAAGACGAAATATAAAACAACAGCAGACGGCATTTTTTGTTTACCCACATCAACGTATAATTACACTCCGAGAAAAGATTGTGTCTAACATCAACTCATTATTCCATCACTTGATACGGATAATTAGTCAACACAAGCGAAACTTAACACGAGTGAAACTCTGAAAGTCAACGGGAGCAAAAGTCAACACGAAAATGAATCCTCGTAAATTGCGAACCTCACTTTACTATACAGGTATGCTGTGTTATAAAAATAATATGTCAACGGTTGACTTTCACCTGTTTTCCATGTATATCGCTGTGTATATAGCCCGGGGGTGTATTGTCAAGATTTGTCGCATATACCAGTGTAATTACGGAGGGAGTCACATGTGACATGGATGTTTGACAACCATAGTCGTCAATGGTGAAAATGGACCTAAACGTTTACAAGCTGAAGATACACAAGTCAACTGCGTTGTCTGTCAATGGACAAACCGGACATATAATAGAAGATATGCGACACGAGCGTAGGTTCCCTACATCATGAAAGATCAGCCAATCAGTATCTGTTAACCATTCAATGCTGAATGAAATTTTGTCGCCTGCTGCTTATTTTTAAATTTGTACCGAGAAAGAAAATTGAAACAACATCAGATGACAATTTTCATTTAGAGAATCCCTTAGTACGCAGAAAACAAAATTTGTCGTCTGCTGTTGTTTCATATTTTGTATTCCTTCTCAATAAAAACATGTTTTGTGGCAGCGCTTTAGAATCATTTCCATTGGTAAGCCATGTCATGTATTGAGAAAAAGATAACATTTGAAACAGCTGCAGACGACAATTTTTGTTTCTCGCATTCTAAGGATTAATGGTGTTAAATGATGCTGTACGTATAACCGCCATTCAATTCTATGCAGAGTACTCCAAATAGATTGGAATTCGGTTTTACTTTTCTCCTTTTTCCTCGAAAGTATATGTTGTTACCACTCATTTGAACCGTCTCAGGGGAGACGGTTCAAATGAGTGGTAGCAACATATACTTTCATTGAGAAATGAAGAAAATGGAAAAGCAATTTAGGTACATGTGAAACGGGTATCAAAGATATTTTTGTAACTTATAAAAACAGATACAGCTATGGGGAAGGCATAATCAGCAGGTGATGTAAAATACACCGAACATTCCAATATTTTGCGAACATAATTTTACATCAATTTTTAATACAAGTATATTTTTCTGCTCTAGGAGAACTAGTACCGTACATACTGTCTGAACCAAAACAAAACCAGCGATGCGGCGGTTATTTACGAGCGTCACTAAAATCTATTTTAATATAATGTAAAATATTGTGAGGCATTGTCAGTCTCAGGCACTGTCAACGAAGGTAGTAAATTAACTACCATTTTAAGCGAGGCTTTTGAAGAAGAAATTTTCTCCTCTGCTCTTTATTTTTTTATTTTCCATTTTTATCAATAAAAACATGGTTGGGCAGCACCCTAGGATCATTTCCATTGGAAATGATTCTGAAGTGCTGTCAAACCATGTTTTTGATGAGAATAATCGAAAATTATGAAACATCAGCAGCAGACAATTTTTGTTTCTCCAATTCTAATGTAATTTAACTGTATTTGGGACAACTCAGGGGTAACAAACTTCTGAAGTGGAATGGAAAGGATTCTAAAGTGCTACCCAACCATGTTTTGGTGAGAAAAATAAAAAATTACGAAACAACAGCCGACGACAATTTTGTTTCTCGCATTCTAATGTAATTTAACCCTTTCCCTGATAGAGACAAGTTTTCACGCCTCTGCAGAAGATGTCTTTTGAAAACATTGTGGGAAAAGGAGAAATTGCTTGTAACAAGCAATTTCTCCTTTTCCCACAATGTTTTCTACTCTATCAGATAATTTAACCATCATTTGAGACCCAGCATTTGATTCTTTTATTCAGATGTTTTGGATTTGGATGAGTCGAAATATCGCAAAACAGGGAAAGGGTTAACTCGCTGCATTTGGCACCACAAACACGCTTCTTAACTGGACACACGGACACACAGTCCAAACACAATCTCCAGATTGGCAGCATAAAAATTGTTCACATGTTTATATCTGTGAATCTGTAAAAGGAGAACACAAGAAAGCAGTACCACTGATGCATGTACTAAACAAATATGGCCGGTTCCTGGGGGTGAAGACGTGTTGGTAAATAATGCTGGTTGTTACGCTGGCTGAAACCAGATAATTTGGTTAACCCATTTCATGCTGAGGACACTCTGATTTTTGTTGAAAAAATCTCATTATTTTGTTCATTCATCGATAAAGGTATATGTTGTTACCACTCATTTGAACCGTCTCGTTGAGATGGTTCAAATGAGTGGTAACAACATATACTTTCCAAAGGATATAAAGAAAATAGGGATATTTTTCTCTCAAAAGGTTCATACTACTAAAAGTGTATCCCGTCTGTAATGGGTTAAAGGTCATCGGTGAAATATATAAGGGCGATTGTAGGGAATGGCTGATTAAAAATTGCTCGCTTAGTAATAAACACTCGGTTTCACTGGTTGTAAGGTTGGACCCATGTCTTGATGCGCCGTTTGGTAGTCTAAGCATGGGTGCCACCAACCCAGTAGCCGATTTCATCAACATTGCAAAGTATACTTTACTAGCAAAGTATACTTTGAGGGAGTAATCATTTATTTTTCCTCAAATGCATTATTTCATATAGAACTAACAACTGCATATATTTGATGATTAAAAGTATGCATGATTATTATACTGAATTTATTACATTATCACAGCCAAAATGGCTGTGATAATGTAATAAATTCAGTATAATAAAAATTAATAAATTTATCATAAAATTGAAAATTCTCCCTCAAAGTATACTTTGCTACTAAAGTATACTTTGCAATTTTGATGAAATCGGCTACAGGAGATGTAGGCTAATTCCACTGTACAAGTGACTGCGTGTCAATAAAGTATGAGTGGAAACCTACTATGCTTCCAAAGAAGCTGCAAAAACATTAAAGGTACATGCGCACTCAGTAGGCACATGTTCTTTGTAGGAATTAAATAAGTGTATAATTATGTCACTATTCCACCAGTTGTAAAAATTACGAGTGCCCGCTATACAAATATAATAATTTAGTAATTATCAATTTACTGTTAGCGACGCGCGGCGGTAACAGTCTATTTTGATAATGTGCGGGGACGATGACTTTCACATCACGGCTTGCGGTGCGCATGCGCAGTGTACTACGCGCGCCAGTAGGCTTCCAAATATGTAAACAAGAATATCAACATGTCAGAACGTCCAGGACGGAAATTGTATGAAACGGCGTCGGCCAAAAAAAAGGCGAAATGTCTGAGGGACAGGCAGTACAGAGAGAGAGAGTGGTTAATATTGGCGACCAGATCACCAAATGGAAAGAGTCCATTGGAAATGGTTCTGAAGTGCTGTTAAACCATGTTTTTATTGAGAAATAAGGCAAGATATAAAAGCAACACCAGCCGATATAATTAACTAAGGGTTAAGGCAAATGTCATTTTATCTTGTCCTTCAGCATAACGTATAATGAAGTTTCAAGACAAGTAGTGTTGACGGGATAAATAGAATAGTATGTTAGTGCCGTGAATGGGAAAAATATCTGGCGCAGCTCGGAAACGTGATGTGCTCGGCAGAGCCTCGCCCATCCCGTTTCCTAAGCCTTGCCAGATATTTTTTCCCATTCACGGCACTATAACTACTATTCTCTATATGTACACCGACTAACATTTTCCAGATACATAAAACTATCCCTTGTATGCTATATGCACATTTTGCACTGATACCATCAGACCTGATGTGGACAGGTAACCGTTGATGGTCAAGTCTGGGTTACCTTTGACACCAACACCCCTGTACCATATTGGGGTCAATGGGGCTAATTGTCAATTTAAATGTCAAACAAGGTCAGCCAGTGTCCATTGATCAGCAGGGAGGAATGGCCAGATAATATATCTTCTTCAACTGACCGTAGATAATTGACCCAGGCTTACAAAAAGGTAACTTTTGATGTGTGTGACCAACATAGCCACAGATTAGTTTGCCCATCTGCGTGTCTGATCAGAGGATACACTGGTCGTCACATTCAATCAATCTGTAGCCTATTTCACCAACATTGAAAATAGCCTATTTCACCAACATTGCAAAGTATACTTATCTAGCAAAGTATACTTTGAGGGAGAAATTTTCAATTTAAGGATAAATTTATTAATTTTTATTATATTGAATTTATTACATTATCACAGCCATTTTGGCTGTGATAATGTAATAAAGTCAGTATAATAATTCTGCATAGTTTTAATCATCAATTATATGCAATCGTTAGTTCTGTATGAAATAATGAATTTCGGAAATATCAATGGTTACTCCCTCAAAGTCTACTTTGCTGTGGTTGAGCGATTATGTACATGCATACGATGCTTAGATCCGTCTATTGACTGTATTGATTACCATAACCCGAAACTTCTGTCTGTAACGCTCGGCGACTGGTAGATTCGGCTTATGATTATTCATGAAATGGGAGTCCATGGTGACCATGTACATAGAAATATTTTAGGATTAGTACTAATCTTACTACTTACATGTATAATGGGTATAACCAGAGTCCAAACTGTACCAGAGGGCAAAACCAGGTAGATTGGGATTCTGGCAAGGACCACCAGCTCGCCCGACCTGAACCATCCGCATGTTCCAAATGTAATGGTCTATTAAATGTATATTTAGAAAATAATGCGGACCAACATCAGACTGACCTGGGTATATACATTCTGGGATGATAAAACTGCCAAGACTGTTTTTCGTGGACCGATCCAATTACACTGTCTGCTTGTTTGGAGGAGCACTGTAATGAACTCGAACAATTTATGGGGTAGGGTAAGATTAAACACCAAGATATACTAATGCATATACTGCCTGTCGCTGGTTTCTAACTGATATCATGGAAATTGTGCAATCATCCAGCATAATTGTGGCTGGGACAGATTGGGGCTTATGGCATGTGTGACTCCTGTAGCCTGATAACACTCTATATTGCTTGTTACAGGTATGATGGACGTTTCATTGATGGAACGGCAAACAGTGCAGATCCTGATCAGACTGTGCAGATGCACAGGCTGATCTGGATCTACACTGGCCTAAAACTTGTAAGTCCCATTCCTCCAGTCATGCAACGTAATTGTCGTGCAAATTTGTTAGAAACTATTTAACAGCCAATTCGAATAGGCAATTTTAAAATGTTAAAATGAAACGCTATTTTAACTTTTTGCATGCTGGGAAATTTGTGGGCTATAAATAGTTCAAAAACTGCAGACGACAATTCATTGCATTTTCATTTATATTTCCCTATAACTGTCGTCATTATGTCTTTCATTAATTTCATTAGAACCGAGTTGGGAGGACACATGTCTAATGTCTAATGAAATTCCAAGAAATATTTACACAGGAAATAAGAAACTTACTTGTAATTTGTTGGGACGTTATTTTCAACGCTAGCATGCAGAGGTAAAGGGATCGAGTGTCTGATGAAGACTTAGATATTCAATCAGATTCCGCATGCGATCGCCACTTTCGCAATTGGCGATAAAATTAAACAATTGGCGATAAAAAATTACAATTTTCGAAAATATTTTTTTTTTTTTGAAGTGGCAATTTTTTTATTTTCCCCAGCGGAATCCCTGTTCAATAATATGTGTTGTTTAACTTCATGCACTGCAAATGATCTATATCAATCAATCAATCATTGATAAAATTTCACAAGGCAAAAACAGATCTGTTTTGGCTGTTCAGTCATATCCAAACGACGCACCTGCTGATTACAATGGTTTTGTATATCACTGACTGAACGGTGAACAGTGCAGGCCCTGATCAGACTGCGCGGATGCGCAGGCTGATCTGGGGCTACGCTGGTCGCAAACGTTGTAAGGTCCTTATCAGTGAGCAGCCCATATAAATACTCTCCAAAAGTTTATTCCCTATATCATATAAAGGGCTTTATTGCTAAACTATAGCTTGCTTAGCTATAGCTTAAGTCAACAAATCATTTTCGACACATTTATGATAATGAGATACCTGTAATCATAGGTTAAGGTCAGAGATAAATGTACAATACCTATCCAGGTAATTATCTCCATGACAATTTACTGTAGTTTAACCGGAACTAATTCGAAATCTATACCCTTATAGTGGTATGTACGTGTATCTAATGTTTGAAATACTGGTAATTTTTTTTTTATTTGAGTGTTTTTTTTCTCACTATTTCTCAATTGGTTGGTTGGTTGGTTGGTTGACTGATTAATTCATTGACCGATTGCTCAACTAGAACAAATGAGCAGAGGCCGCTGACGGACGGACGGACGGACGGACGGACGGACGGACGGAGGAACGGACAGGACAGAAATACGAAAACTTGCCTGATGGATTAGTTGCTTGATTGATTGATTGGTTGATTAATTGATTATTTGATTGATTGAATTATTGATTGATTGGTAAATCCAGCATATGATGGGTGACTGTACCTGTCTGGGGAAATAGGCAAATAGACAAATCCATTACTCAGAGCTCCAGATAAGGCGCGTACCTGTATTGGTGTATTTTACGCACTTATTTTAGCAGAATACACATTGATGATCAAAAAGTGGTACAGTGCAACCTCTCTACAACAGCCACCCATGGGAAGAGGCAAAATTGGCTGTTATAGAGAGGTGGCTGTTGTAGGGAAGTTAATGCTGAATACTATTTTATCGTCTGATGTTTATTTATTTTCTTCAATAATTCTCAATAAAAACATGTTTTGACAGCATTTTAGAATCATTTCCAATGGAAATGATTCTAAAATGCTATCAAAACATGTTTTTATTGAGAAAGAATGCAAAATCAACATCAGACGACAATGTTCATGCTCAGCAGTGTAAGGGTTAGATATAGAGGAAATCATCCATTTGGGATATAAAATAGTGGCTGTTACAGAGAGGTGGCTGTTGTAGAGAGGTGGCCGTTCGGGGAGGTTCGACTGTAGTACGAAAGCAGCTAAAATAAGTGAATTTTTTAATTTGTTTTATTTGTTATCATTTGTTCCCTATTTAATAAGGAAAAACATTTATATACATTTATAAAAGTAAAATAAGGGGGTACAATACTTATGAAATACACAACTTATCTGGAGCTCTGACTACTTGCTACATGTCAGCTGAATGGACAACATCGTCATACCAAACAAACTCACCGGTGTATCTGTGAAAGTCTGAAGGTCTTCTATAGGAATATACGTGTAGTTTGACGTCATCAGATTAGTAACATCCATCTTCAATATAATGCTTCGATTATTTCACTCACGGCAAATTATCATGGTCCATTTCTGGATTTCCAATTCCACTATTTATGTCAAAGACTTTAGTTAATTTAAAGCAAAAAACAAAGACTTTGGTGACGACATTAAGCAATTATTGTCCTCTCGGTTAATAAATATGTCCGTTTTCTAGAATTTTAATTCCACAATTTATTTCAAAGGGTGAAGACAATATTGAATAATTTCTCAATCGCTGAACTTTAATGTTCCGTTTTCTAAAAATTCAATTCCACACGTTATGTTAAAGCCTTCTGGTGATGACAATATTCAATTGTTTCCCTCTTGGTGAATGAATATACATGTAGCACCGTCTCACTGCCATTTCCCAATCACACAATTTAAGTTAAAGTCTTCTTGTGACGATATATTTCAATTTACGTTAACCATTACTCTGCTGAAATAAATTTTATCGTCTGCTGGAAATGTATTAATTTCAATAATTCTCGACAAATGCCTGTTTTGACAGCGCATGAAAATCGTCTCCACAGGAGACGATTCTCATGTGCTGTCAAAACAGGTTATTTGTTAAGAATTAAGGCAGACATGAAAAACAGCAGACAACAGTTTCCTTCTCCAGCTTCCTTCTCCAGCGTAGTGTGGGTTCTTGTGATGACAAAAGTAATTTAAACCGTTAGCGAGATAAAATTAATTTGCAGATTCTTATAATTAACTCTTTGCATGCTAGCGGCGAAAATATCCACCAAACGAATTACGAATGTATGTTTTATTTCTCTCTGTAAATATGTCTTGAAATTTCATTAGAATTGAGTCCTCAGGACTCAATTCTAATGAAATTCCAAGACATATTCATGATATTTACAGGGAGAAATACAAGAAAATATGATGAATTCTTGTCAGCTAGTTTTGAACTATTTATAGCCCACAAGTTTCCCAGCATGCATAGAGTTAACCATCACTCAATCTTTACTGAAGCTACACTATATGGTGTGTCCGACTCTCATTCGTAATCAAATATCTTCACTTGTGACAAATATGTATAAGTTAGTGTTCACATTTGAGAGAAAAAGACAAAACATAAATCGACAGCAGACGACAATTTATGTTTCCCGCGTTCTAGTTAATAGTCGTCTTCGTGCATACAAGTTACCTGATAAATATGTATAATGTTTTTAAATCCAAGTGCAATATATAACACCACCATAGTTCAAATAAGATCAACTAATGTAAATGTCAGTTGAAATCTGTCACTATGTCTGTCAGAACGCATGATAACCTGTTTCACTATTGACAAATATGCATTTTTAAACCCTGAATTACATTTTCTCATCTGCTGAAATTTTTTCCCCATTTTTGTCATCAAAAACATAATTTAACAGCAATTTGAATCATTTCCAATGGAAATGATTCTCAAGTGCTGTCAAACCATGTCTTTATTGAGAAAGAAAACAAAAGATGAACAGCAGCAGATGTAATTTTTTCATTCCTTAGAATGCTGGGAACGAAAACTGTCGTTTGCTGTTGTTTCTTATTTTGTATTTTCTCTAAATAAAAACATGGTTTGGCAGCATTTTATAATCATTTCCAAAGAATAATTTCCATTGGAAATGATTCTAAAGTGCTGTCAAAGCATGTTTTTGATGAGAAAAATGGAAAATAAAAATAAAACAGCAGCCGACAAATCTGTCACCGTCTATTTCCCATTATACTATATATTGACAAATATTTCTATAGAAATCTGTCAGTATCTCTTTCAGAAACGACACAGGCTAGGTACAGAAACTATCACCAGTGCATGTATAATGTGTACGTTGTCATAAAGCCAGTGTGTGTGACTCGAGACAAGGTCAACCGCGACATAACCTAGTCATATTTTACACTGATTGATATCAAACGTAAACACCGTCCAAAGACTGTTAGCAAAAAGGTTGTATGTGGATGTGACTGGAGGAATTATGGGATTTATGGCCGCTGTAGATCCTGATTAACTCTTTGCATGCTAGCGGCGGAAATATCCGCAAAACGAATTAGGAGTATGTGTTTTACTTCTCTCTGTAAATATTTCTTGAAATTTCATTAGAATCGAGTCCTCAGGACTCAATTCTAATGAAATTCCAAGACATATTCATGATATTTACGGTGAGAAATACAAGAAAATATGATGAATTATCATCTGCTATTTTTGAACTATTTATAGCCCACAAATTTCCCAGCATGCAAAGAGTTAAATAACACATGGACACTCCTGTATCCTGATAGCAATCTTTTTTGCTTGCATTTCATTGAAGGAATGGCGAACAGTGTGGATCCTGATCAGTTTGTTTTGTTTGTTTTTTGGTGTTAAACGGCCTATCAACAGCTAAGGTCATGTAAGGCCGGGCAAACGGGTTCGATCCCATTTTAACCTGCTGCATTGGGGGGAAAATTCCAAAATCAGAACTGAATATTTACATCGAGAAACAATATATTCAGCCCTGAAATTAGAATAACCTGACCTGGTGGCAGGTCCATACCACACCAAAGTCACTTGGCCCCTTCCCCCAAAATAGGATTACGAATAAGGCTCCTGATCAGACTGTACGGATGCAGTGTGTGCGGATGCACAGGCTGATCTGGATCTGCACTGTTTGCAAAACCCATAAGCCCCATAACAAGGTTATGCTGATGGCAATTCCCACGCAAAAATAAATATCTAGTACTTCACAACTGTGAAAGTTGGTGTAAGTTTCATCATAAAACGTATCTATCTAAAACATATAAAAACTTATCATTATCTCATAATTTTTTTAACAGTAGGGCGTATTACTAGAACAAATACGGAGGTTTAAATAATTTGAAAACATTTGTCAACCAACATATATGTCTGCCGCACGAAAGGCAACGTTGATGGTATCATTAAGTGACACATTGTTACTTTAACTCTGTTCAAGCTCATGAAACACCAATATGAAAATCCTATATTTTCCTTCTATGCACTCAGAAGTATATGTTGCGACCACCATTTGAACCGTCTCATCGAGACGGTTCAAATGAGTGGTCACAACATATACTTTCATTGAGAAATAAAAAAAATAAAAATAAAATACTTAATAAATTTCATATTCGCAAAGGTGTATTTCGAAAGGAATAGATTAAATAACAGATAGCCAGAACAGACGACACCAAACAATGCACCAAATTATCTAATAATCTGTTAATCTTCGACAGACACCCATACTATATTGAAAACTGTAAGACCATGCGATTCCCTTGCAAAAATAAACATTTCATACTTCAAAACTGTGAAAGTTGAAACTAAAAGGTATGTATGCATTAGACCGAAACCATCCACCAATGACCCAGCAATTTTAATCCTTGACATGGCCCATACTATAGAAAACTGCCATGTGACAAACATTTCGTACTTGAAAACTGTGAAAAGTTGAAACTAAAAGACACATTAGACTGAAACAATCCACAAGTGACCCAGCAATCTTTTTATCCTTGACATGGACTCGTACTAATGAAAACTGTAAGACCACGCGATTCCCTCGCAAAAATAAACATTTCATACTTGAAAACTGCGAAAGTTGAAACTGGTATCAGTTTATCGGAATACAGATCTCGGCTTATGTGTATTAACACGAACAATAGCTCCATCTACAACCCGCCTGACCGCATTCCGCGAGATAATGGTCGTCTTCTTCGCGGTTCACTGAGCCAACGATGAAACACACTTGAGTTAAGGATGCGTCCTATACTTGTAGCTGATCATGATGCGAGTGAAGGGTGATTGCTTCGTAAATGTGACAGAAAATATGAATACCATATATGTTACTGTATCCTATACAGCACATGGAGTGGCCAACTCGGCCATTGTTTAATTGCTCGACCCATCAGCCAATTTCAGCTGTTCTGGCGTTTGACACAGAATGGAAAATCTGCATTAGAACATATGATATAATGTAGTTAATCATACATAGAAAAGTCAGGACAACGGTCTCACGAAACTTTGTACGACTAAAATGTACGTAAGTGCAAATTTAGGATCGTCTGGAAATTTCAATTGATGGATTTTTGCTCAATAAATGTAAATCCAATAATTGTTTACAAGAAAACATTGTTCATGTGAAATTTACAGACTATCATAATTTTGCACTTACGAACATTTTAGTCGTACAAGTTTAGTGAAACGGCCCCCAGAAGTATATTCAGAAGTATATTTTGTGATCACCATTTTAACCGTCTCGAGAGGGTTCAAATGAGTGGTCACAACATATACATTCATGGAGAAGTGATGAACAATAGAAATGAAATTATCTTACAATTCGCATACGCCTAAAAGTGTATACTGAATGTACTGAATGTACTGAATGTACTGGGTTCAGCACTTGAATAAATATTTGGAAAGGAAATTTTGGTAGTTTCTTTAATGGGATTGGATTTGATTGAGAGATAGAGGGCGTTATGTCAGTGAATTGTCAACACAAAATAGACAATCACAATTCACCAGTATAGCACCAAATGACCTAGAAATAACAAGCATTAACCCGTCTTTGAAGCCAAGCCAACCCCATTTAATTTTTTTGTAATCTGTTTATTTTCTAGTTTCCATTTTTATCATCAAAAACATGCTTTGCCAGCACTTTATAATAATTTACAGCATGCTTTTGACAGCACTTCAGAATCATTTCCATTGGAAATGATTCTGAAGTGCTGTCAAACCATGTTTTTATTGAGAAATAAGACAAGATATACATCAGATGACAATTGGTGTGTGTAGCGGTCTAAGGGTTAAAGGTACATGCCCACTCGGTAGCATCAAATGTTCTTTATATGCATCATCAGGGATGTTTTCTGGCAAACTTCACATTCATTCACCATTACCCCACATATTGATTGGCATTATTACACATTTTATATCAAACATAAATTTCCACACTGATTTCAGGGGCGATAACCGTCTTCCCTTAATATGTTAACGGACATTACTATTTATTCTTTGTATGTATTTAGTTTTTGATGTGCAATGATCATACTTTATAATCTGTTGAAAATATTATTTGTTTAGGTATTTAATTATGGTAGTATAAATAAAAAAAAAAATATAAATGCCTCATTTGCATGAAAAAAGGCTGACACCACCGCGCATCGCTATCAGTAAAATAAATATTACTAAATGATTATATCTGTATAGCGGGCACTTGTAATTTTTAGAACGGGTGGAATAGTGACACAATTATACACTTATTTAATTCCTAAAAAGAACATTTTGTGCCTACTGAGTGAGCATGTACATTTAACCCTTTCAATCCCACATGCCTGGGTAAACAGTGTAGATCCAGGGGAGCCAGCTCGTGACAAGCCGTCTCATCAGGATCTGCATTTTTTTTGCAAGTAATTTTCAAAAACACCCCGTTTTCATAAATGGACAATGGGATTGATTGCAAAATTAATGTATCAATAGTCCATTCTAGTTATTTAGGGGTGAAAGGGTTAAAGAGAAAATTAGATTTTCTATCAGAACTGAACAAACAAAACTGACAAACACTGCAGATCCTGGCGAGGCAGCTCCCTATGAGGGAATCTACAGTGTCTGTACAGATCCTGGCGAGGCAGCTCCCTATGAGGGAATCTACAGTGTCTGTACAGATCCTGGCGAGGCAGCTCCCTATGAGGGAATCTACAGTGAGGCAGCTCCCTAAGAGGGAATCTACAGTGTTTGTACAGATCCTGGTGAGGCAGCTCCCTATGAGGGAATCTACAGTGTCTGTACAGATCCTGGTGAGGCAGCTCCCTATGAGGGAATCTACAGTGTCTGTACAGATCCTGGCGAGGCAGCTCCCTATGAGGGAATATACAGTGTCTGTACAGATCCTGGTGAGGAAGCTCCCTACGAGGGAATCTACAGTGTCTGTACAGATCCTGGTGAGGCAGCTCCCTACGAGGGAATCTACAGTGTCTGTACAGATCCTGGTGAGGCAGCTCCCTACGAGGGAATCTACAGTGTCTGTACAGATCCTGGTGAGGCAGCTCCCTACGAGGGAATCTACAGTGTCTGTACAGATCCTGGCGAGGCAGCTCCCTATGAGGGAATCTACAGTGTCTGTACAGATCCTGGCGAGGCAGCTCCCTATGAGGGAATCTACAGTGTCTGTACAGATCCTGGCGAGGCAGCTCCCTATGAGGGAATCTACAGTGTCTGTACAGATCCTGGTGAGGAAGCTCCCTACGAGGGAATCTACAGTGTCTGTACAGATCCTGGTGAGGAAGCTCCCTATGAGGGAATCTACAGTGTCTGTACAGATCCTGGTGAGGCAGCTCCCTATGAGGGAATCTACAGTGTCTGTACAGATCCTGGTGAGGAAGCTCCCTACGAGGGAATCTACAGTGTCTGTACAGATCCTGGCGAGGCAGCTCCCTATGAGGGAATCTACAGTGAGGCAGCTCCCTAAGAGGGAATCTACAGTGTCTGTACAGATCCTGGTGAGGCAGCTCCCTATGAGGGAATCTACAGTGTCTGTACAGATCCTGGTGAGGCAGCTCCCTATGAGGGAATATACAGTGTCTGTTGGCTTTCAAACCTTTCTACCCCAAATAACTGGAATGGATTTTTATATGTTCATTTTCCAACCAAACCAATTATCGTTTGGTTGTTTTTTCTCTGAAAAAATATTAAATTTACTTGTAAAAAGTGCAGATCCTGATGAGACGACTCGTCACGAGTAAACCCTTGCGTCTGGAGTGACAGATCTCAACTGCTAAAACTTTCTTAGAAATATACTACAGTAATTGAAATATACTACAGTAATTGAAAGCTAAGTGGAAGAAGGGGGCTAATTCTAATTGACTTCACCCTCCTCTTCCACTGAGCCCTTCAACGATTGTCAGATCTAAAAATATGTGTAAGATACATCGCAGTTTATCTTAATTTATCTTATATA
>CM055275.1:91693865-91734181 GCA_029237695.1 Conchocele bisecta | reverse complement strand
TTCACTCAGGGAAATTGTTTTTTTCACAGTAAAACCAATATGTGACGAAATATCACGAAATAAAAAGTATTTTATCAAATTTTGTTTGCATTGTTTATATAGGGCCTAAAAAAAAGTCTTGTGGTGCGGGGAACCCGACCCTACCTAGCAAAACACTCCCGACCCTATACTGTTTTGGCCGTTTTAAAAAGAAATCATTTTCGTTCCTTATAATGCTTAAAAACGGGTTTTGTGACAGTCTTTTGCGTACTTTTTGAGCGCTAATATTTAAAACAAAAAAAAAGAAGATTTTCCTACCTTCCCTACCTAGCTTTTTCTGGACCGTTCCCCGCACCACAATACTTTTTATTTTAGGCCTAGCCGTAAAATTCGGGCAGCTGTCGTGAAGCAGACAATAGTTGCTGTGACTGGAGAAATGGGGCTTATATGATCTGTGTGAGCAGTGCAGCTCTTGATCAAATAGCACCCTCGTGTAGCATGATAGCAATATATATTACTTGTTAGAAGCATGAAGGGTGCTTCAACAATTGAATAACGAACAAGCCTGATCAGACCCATCAGCCCCGTTTCACCAGTCACAGCCACAATGAGGGATCGTAGTTAGTTATTTCCCTTATGCAAATTTATTTATAGAAATCCGGTCCTATGGTTTATTTTAGCGTTTATTTCATACTGAATAGCGAAAAAAAAATAAGACTGATCCGAGTCTACAATGTTTGCAATAAAAGTAATAAGTGTCAAAATATGAATACTTTACACATCAACTCGTACGACAGTTGCCTTTAAAAGCAATAAAACCGGGGCTCGGTTGCTCAAAACCTCTGAACAGAAACCTCAAAACAGAAGCTTTGAGCAACCGGGCCCGGATTTCTATAAATAAATTCAAAGGGAAATAACTAGCTACGATCTCTCATTATCTGGTTTTACCCACAGATGGTTACCCGCATTACTACAACTTCCTCACCTGGGAGAAGCCCGGTATCGGACGGAGCATTGTGTTCATGGCTCTTCAAGGATTATGCTACTTTGCAATCGTTCTACTGGTCGAAGTGGGGATCCTACGGAAACTCCTGAACACTATATGTAGCAAGGAGCCAGCGGCGGTCGGTTCGATGATCGACATGCGATCGACGGAGGATAACGACGTTGCCGAGGAAAATAATCGTATTAATAACACGCCATTTCGCACACTGATGGGTTCCGATTCGCTCATTATTCAGGTGAATGTGACAGTATTTGGTGTAGATCAAATAACTCGATAACTTATGGGTTACGGAACCAGTGAAGCCCCAGTAGCCGATTTCATCAACATGCTAGCAAAGTATACTTTGAGGGACACATTTTCAATTTAAGGATAAATGTATTAATTTTTATTCTACTGAATTTATTACATAATCACAGCCATTTTGGCTGTGATAATATTGTGGCGAACTCATGTGTTTTACCCTCCGTAACGTAGCCCTTGTTGGTGGGATATTGGTCGGCTGTTGGTACCCTTTTGTCAGGACTGAACTGTTTTCGCTGCCACCAGACCTTTCGGTCAATTAGAAAGCGAGTGACGTCAGTTGCCGCTTACGTCACTCGGGATGTGATAATCTGCTGCCACCACAGATCATAATTGTCTGTCGCAACGTCAGATGAAAGAATCTGTTATAATTCTTTGTAGTTATACCACTTGGAAACTCAAATTGTAGAGAAGTCGTTTGTTCTAGAGTAGTACACTATTTAATGTGGTTAATACCGTAAATAATAAGATTGCAAGACTCACAGTAAGTAATTCAGAAACACAACTTTCACATTTCCGCTGGCGCGATACAATTCCATAACAAAACACGCCCAATTTAAAACAATTAAAAGGTGCAATTTGCTTGACAATTAACAATTCCATCCTGGAATTTTGATCACTGTAATTCCGAAACTAAAACAGTTCCATAATTTATCCAAAAGTAGCCAAAATGGAGTGCTCTTAAAATCCAAACTATAATATAGGCACTCTCCCGTGGGAAACGGGGTGCTCTTAAAATCCGAAACTCGCACTCTCCCCTTGGATTGGAAATCTCAGCTTTTATACATCTCGGTGATTCAGGTACCTTTAATGGTGACCTTGAGTAAAGTCTACCTTTAAGTGGTTACCTTTTATTTTAAGGTTAACCTTTAATTGAATTAAAGGTTATGGTGAATCAGGCAAGAAAGTGTCTTTTCAAATATTCCCTCCCAAGATAATAAATGATAATGCACTACATGTGTGTCTACAACAATATTCATATGAGCATGGCAATTTAGACTTATAGTACGCAAGACATGTCACAAGAGATTGACTGTCTACATAATATAATAGTGTCCTTCTACATCATTTTGTAATGCCGCTGGCTAGAATCAGTCAGTTCATGCCTTATTGAGATTAAGCATTAACACTATAATGTTTTCATGTTTATAAGCGAGACCCATGCCCAATTGAACAATGTTGTAGTAAAATACAAGAAATATGGTGTACGATTGTCATTTTAACCCTATTATACACAGAAAAATACCCTTTACCAGCCCATAACTGTATGTTATTCTCGTCTCCCCATGGGAATACTAAATCTTAGGTGACCACACTTGAATCTTCTCATAGAGCCGGTTCAATGTGTGATCATAGCCCATTGAAATATTGCATATTTGTTAGTGGAGAAACAAGACGAACACACAGTTTACCCCTTTTACCACGAGGTATTCACTGTCTCAATTGTCTCATAGAGACGGATCAAATGAGTGCTCGTTAGATATACATATTATGCCACACAGCTAGGAGCTATTATGTCTGGTAACTGCTCATTTACCAACAAGACTGGGCAATGTCTATCAACTTGGCTTTTCTCAAATCATATCAACTAGAGGAGTACTGTTGCTAAATATAGATGACCTACAAAAAGGTCTACCTTACGCTTGGCAGTGAGCCAGCCTATGTCTGCACAAGGTTCCACAGTGATGTAGTGGGTATTGTGATAAGGCTCCTAATTGGTTTGACCCGGTTTAAGGTCTACCTTTAGCTTGGCAGTGTGCCAAGATTAAGGTCACTATGAAAAGGTCAATAGGGTTCACATGCAGTTGTAATAGCTACCCCATGCATCTGAGTGAAGAGAGGCTTTACAGCCCATCACACAATAACTGTTAATTGACCAGTGGTTAACTTAGGGTAACAATATATTTCCCATTGCAGCAAATAATTAATTAAGACGTGTATATAACTGGGAAAAGTTTGCCACACTATCCGCCCCTCAGGTTGACACCTCCTGGTGGCATTATTCCCTGATTCTTGTGGCACCATAATTTAAAATGGTAAACACAATGTTCCTTGGTATTTGTTACTTATGTTATAGCAGTTCAAGTATGTAAATGAACAAACAAATACAAGTTAGTATATTCACTTAATGCACACAAACTTCTGCTTAGTCCCCTTGCCAGAACCCCAATCCGCAACAAGTATGTATACTGTTTCATGACATGTTCATACACACATATAACTTGAGATGTAAACTAATAATAATAATGTTCCCAATATATGTATATATATATTACTAAGTTTCTACTACAATGGCCTGGGTACATCGTTCAGTGTATAAGAATCAGATGATGCTTGACTGATTTGCACCCTGACTAATTAAGTATACACTGACTTCAATACACCAGTGATTTCGTGTACATTAGCAAAACAACATTAGCTGAACATTACTTAGACGGCTGCCTCTATAAGTACTGATAAGATCAACATGATATTTACAGGTGCTTAACAGTATTCCTACTAGTGTTAGTATTCTTTAACTCCATATGACATTTTTAGTTGCATATGAAAGACAATCCATCAATCGATTCAATTAATCTGCATACCAATCAGACAATGTCTGAATGACTGGCAACTGAATGAACGAACGAACGAACTAGCGACCACTAGCGAACGAACGAAATGCACGAAACAAAGATGATTGACTCTGTTAGAACCTAATATTTGACAGCTAAAATAATTTACTGCATGAGTGCACCCAATGCTGTTGATGTTTGAAGGTATGTTCATCTAATCTGTTTTTCTAATGTAAGTCAGCCGAGGTAAACCATACACGACTGCACACATGTGCACCCCAATTAGGCATGCAATGGCTGTACCATTCTATACATGTACATCATTCACAGGATAACCTGATAAAGGTATGCAAAGTACGGCATGTTTTGATCCATAAATGATAGTATGATCCTACAAACACACAGTATGTCAATACCAAGTACTAATTTGTCCCCTGGGTAACCAGGAAGTGCCCAAAATAACATATCACAAGGAGTTCCAAACCAGCATAGACATACCAATGTGTCTGAAGGAACACACCAGATTATTACTTAGTCAACTGGCTATTAATTCGGTAAATGCATATTCAATATCACTTTTCTGGCAACAAATCAGATTCAAATCTGGCCACAAACAATTTGTAATTGACAGACAAGAAATTCACCCCTCACAAACTAGTGTTGATAAATTCACTTGTTGATACCTTCAAGTAAATTAATTTCACACTAGGTTCAATTAAGAGGTAATTTGTGCATCAGCGTGCTGTCAGCATTTCATTAGACAGTTGGAGCTATCACCAGGTGTAGTGGCCATTTGAGTATTGACCCATACATCCAGAAATGACTGGCTCAGTTTAATCAGAGAGAAATGCTTCTTAAAACAATACGTTAACCACTGCAGGTCTTGATGAGGCGGCTTATTGTGAGCCGGCTCATCTGGAACTACAATTGTCGCTATTATGTCGTATGTTTCGGAGCTGACGGCGGGTTGAAGGCGTTAATTTTCATGAAGACAGCAGATCCTACACAAATCATATTAACTGGAATACAACCATCATTAATTACTAGTAGATGCAAGCAAATGAGTTGAAATCTTCTTTTGACACCATTACTTACAGTTCCAATAACGTCATATACGAAGGGAAAAACTTACAGTTTTGCCATTTGTATCTTAAGTAATCCGATCCCACACGTCATTAAATTATGTAATCCAGTTAGTGATAGCACTATTTGAGTCACAGTCCACTTGTTGTCGGCATTGAACATCATGGCGACATCACGACGGTCGGGGAAAAGTTCCCTATACCAGTTATATATTATGTCGTAGAATATCACGACAGGTAAGAATAAGTTCCAGGTAATGAGATAAACTGGTGTCGTGGAACATCACGACGGGTGAGAATAAGTTCCAGGTAATGTGGTAAACTGGTGTCGTAGAAACATCACGACAGGTGAGAATAAGTTCCAGGTAATGTTGGTAACTGGTGTCGTAGAACATCACGACAGGTGATAATAAAAGTTCCAGGTAATGTGGTAACTGGTGTCGTAGAACATCACGACAGGTGAGAATAAGTTCCAGGTAATGTGGTAACTGGTGTCGTAGAACATCACGACAGGTGATAATAAGTTCCAGGTAAATGTGGTTAACTGGTGTCCTAGAACATCACGACAGGTGAGAATAAGTTCCAGGTAATGTGGTAAACTGGTGTCGTAGAACATCACGACAGGTGAGAATAAGTTCCAGGTAATATGGTAAACTGGTGTCGTAGAACATCACGACTGGTGAGAATAAATTCCAGGTAATGTGGTAACTGGTGTCGTAGAACATCACGACAGGTGATAATAAGTTCCAGGTAATGTGGTAAACTGGTGTCGTAGATACTGACAGGTGAGAATAAGTTCCAGGTAATGTGGTAACTGGTGTCGTAGAACATCACGACAGGTGATAATAAGTTCCAGGTAATGTGGTAAACTGGTGTCGTAGAACATCATCAATAGACCAGCTGATGGCTCAACTTTATGACGATGACGTAGATGGCACTGCCGGATCTTGTTCTAAAGAATAAACCACTGCACGACAAACTTCCAGTAGACTTCTTTTGTGACTCTTTGCCTGGTTGGATTGTAATACTGAGAATAGTTGGAACTGGTACGAGGCATTGTCTTCTAACTTTTCAAGGATTTGTTCCGTAGATTTCCGAACTGCGGACTCTATTTTAGATTCTAAAGTATTAATTTTCTCTCTTAATGCCACTACTTCCATTTCCAATCTGTTAATTTTGGAGTCGGTGGATCCCCCAAAGCCTGCGGCAGTGAATAAATCTGTTTCTCGCTGCCGTTTCTTCGTGGATGTGGGTTGAGATGGACGTTCCAAATCTGCTCCACTAATGGTGCATGCCATTGTGGTATCCTTACATGTAGCGACAGGTGAAATCAAACTAAATGTGTCACTGTAATTAATTGTGTTATCTGAATCATCATTCAGTGGAAAATAAGTTCCTGTATTTAGTGGGTTATTCATATTTAAGAGTGTTGAACTAATTACACCACTGTTGGTCCTAATGTCCTGGTTTTCCAGAAATGTAATGTCTTCTTTTGAGAAATTAACTTTATGCTCCCCGTATTTCTCATTCTGGAGAAGATAGGTACGCCGTCTCTCTTTTATAGCAGCTGATTGGTGTTCTGCTGGTGTCGAAGTTACATCATAATGCGATCTTTTTATTACATGTTCAATTAAGTTTAACTCTGTTTCTTTTAGTGTTGCAAGTTAAACATAAGTTCACGCCAAAATAGAATGGCAAATACGTAGTTAAATGCCTGCGCAGTTTTTGCTTGGTTCTAAACCGCTTGTTACAGTTACGACATTGTTTAAGAAACATTAATGAATTGACACCATTCAAGAGTAACGTCTGTAAAATATGTGTGATGTCCCGTTTAACACTAACACAACTATTATCGTATCATTCCTAAAGTGAAGGTGTAATTGAAGAAGTCAATTCCATTCCTCGTTTTAACTTGGTAGTTCTAAACTCCATTGTATGATTAATTCCGCAGATTTGAAATACATTTAAAATCCCTTACAATTGCGCAAGTAGATTCCAGTGAATAATTAAATCCATTTCAGTTGCACAAGTTGATTCCAGTAAATAATGAATAGTTCACTAGAAGATATATATTAGCAATGAATGTTCTAGTCCTAAGAAAATATAATGACTACCACTAATATTTACACTGTATATATATGTCCGACCTGCCCATCAGGGTGGCTCCCTCACCTCAAACACCCCATGCTGGTATGATGAGAATCCCTGAGAATGTTCATTGTCTTGAAATGACACATTGTTTTCCTGACCTTTCCAGAAAGTTTATCCAGCTTGTCCCAAGAGAAATACCTGCAACACCATTAAGCTGATATATACACAATTTATTTGACAATTAGCACCACTGGAGTTCAGTGTACATCAGCACATGACCTTAAATCCCATTCATTATAGACCTTAAAATTTAAGGTACCGGTGATAACTAATAATTTCTTCCGCCATACATCTAAATTCTCTTCATCAACTCCCATTAATTCCTGCTGTGTGCCATGGTCACTGGCAGTTTTGATTCAGGTATACAAATATTTTGCCATGCCATTCACTCATCTAAACATGTGGCAAACATTGTTTTGCTTCCTCTCCTGCATGAAGACAACAACGCTATACAAATTTAAACCGGTCAGGTTGGCGACATTTCCTCTTGGGTTTTGAGTAGGTCGACAGTGCCATTTTCTCAGATTCCCCTTGGGCTGGTTTCTGCACATTTTTCCTTCGGTGCCCTTCCCTCCTTGGGCTCCCTTCCTGGCAGCACTGAACCAGCTTCTTTCCTAGCATGCACAATGCCGACTTTGCACCAGTCAACTGTAGTCTTACTAGATCGTCATCCGAGTAACCGCTCATATGAGGGGCACTTTAAACCTCAGAGTATTATCAGAAGATTTATTAGAGGATCCAATACCAGTTGCATCATGGTAGCCAGAAGTTTTCATGATGATGCATTGCTTCATACATCCATTGTTAAGTCATTTTTTTACTCTGTTTGATATGTCCGATATACACGGCCGACATGTACAATTACTTGCCCTCGCCAAATACGTCATGATAGAAGCTACTATATCAAATGTTATCCTTACAAATTGAACACAAATATTAGGAAAACTGCCCTGGTAATCCTGTAACCCAACATCATAATTTACTGGTCGCGCAGAACCAGCTTCTTTCTAACCGTGCTGAATGCCTGTGTCATCTCTCTGTAGTCTTGCTAAATCGTCATCCGAGTAACCGCTCATATGAGGGGCACTTTAAACCTCAGAGTAACATCCGAAGATTTATTAGAGGGTCCAACACCAGATTCATCATAGCAGTCAGAAGTTTCTACGATGACGTCATTTGCTTCCAGTTGAACACCAACTGTAGGACAACTGTCTTTGTAATCATAATACCATCCTGATCGCGTTGAAGCAACTTCTTTCCAACCAAACACTCTGCCAACTTCTGGGTCAGCCCTCTGTAGTCTTGCTGGATCTGCATCTGAGTAACCGCTCGTAAATGAGAGGCACTTTAAACCTCAGAGTAACATCAGAAGATTTATTAGAGGCTCTACCCCCAGTTTCATCCGCTTTAATAGTATACGATTACATCATTTGCTTCACACGTCCACTGGTTAGCCGAATATTCGCTCAGCTTGGTCAAGTCTATTTTCCAGCGCTCGAAAATTACTTCTAGACTGATCAAATTGCTGCATGCATAACTGCCACACTTCATCTAAAGAAGTTTCTATCATTGTTGACGAATCACGTCATCTCCCATCATGCCGTCTCGTATACTAATATCAATTTAAACTTCATTTAGCTTTAACTTCGGAGTTGTGTACAAGTCTGTATCCCACCGCTCGACACCAATTGTGGCGAACTCATGTGTTTTACCCTCCGTAACGTAGCCCTTGTTGGTGGGATATTGGTCGGCTGTTGGTACCCTTTTGTCAGGACTGAACTGTTTTCGCTGCCACCAGACCTTTCGGTCAATTAGAAAGCGAGTGACGTCAGTTGCCGCTTACGTCACTCGGGATGTGATAATCTGCTGCCACCACAGATCATAATTGTCTGTCGCAACGCCAGATGAAAGAATCTGTTATAATTCTTTGTAGTTATACCACTTGGAAACTCAAATTGTAGAGAAGTCGTTTGTTCTAGAGTAGTACACTATTTAATGTGGTTAATACCGTAAATAATAAGATTGCAAGACTCACAGTAAGTAATTCAGAAACACAACTTTCACATTACCGCTGGCGCGATACAATTCCATAACAAAACACGCCCAATTTAAAACAATTAAAACGTGCAATTTGCTTGACAATTAACAATTCCATCCTGGAATTTTGATCATTGTAATTCCGAAACTAAAACAGTTCCATAATTTATCCAAAAGTAGCCAAAATGGAGTGCTCTTAAAATCCAAACTATAAATAGGCACTCTCCCGTGGGAAACGGGGTACTCTTAAAATCCGAAACTCGCACTCTCCCCTTGGATCGGAAATCTCAGCTTTTATACATCTCGGTGATTCAGGTACCTTTAATGGTGACCTTGAGTAAAGTCTACCTTTAAGTGGTTACCTTTTATTTTAAGGTTAACCTTTAATTGAATTAAAGGTTATGGTGAATCAGGCAAGAAAGTGTCTTGTCAAATATTCCCTCCCAAGATAATAGATGATAATGCACTACATGTGTGTCTACAACAATATTCATATGAGCATGGCAATTTAGACTTATAGTACGCAAGACATGTCACAAGAGATTGACTGTCTACATAATATAATAGTGTCCTTCTACATCATTTTGTAATGCCGCTGGCTAGAATCAGTCAGTTCATGCCTTAATGAGATTAAGCATTAACACTATAATGTTTTCATGTTTATAAGCGAGACCCATGCCCAATTGAACAATGTTGTAGTAAAATACAAGAAATATGGTGTACGATTGTCATTTTAACCCATTCTATACAGAGAAAATACCCTTTTACCAGCCCATAACTGTATGTTATTCTCGTCTCCCCATGGGAATACTAAATCTTAGGTGACCACACTTGAATCTTCTTATAGAGCCGGTTCAATGTGTGATCATAGCCCATTGAAATATTGCATATTTGTTAGTGGAGAAACAAGACGAACACACAGTTTACCCCACTTTTACCACGAGGTATTCACTGTCCTCAATTGTCTCATAGAGACGGATCAAATGAGTGCTCGTTAGATATACATATTATGCCACACAGCTAGGAGCTATTATGTCTGGTAACTGCTCATTTACCAACAAGACTGGGCAATGTCTATCAACTTGGCTTTTCTCAAATCATATCAACTAGAGGAGTACTGTTGCTAAATATAGATGACCTACAAAAAGGTCTACCTTACGCTTGGCAGTGAGCCAGCCTATGTCTGCACAAGGTTCCAAAGTGATGTAGTGGGTATTGTGATAAGGCTCCTAATTGGTTTGACCCGGTTTAAGGTCTACCTTTAGCTTGGCAGTGTGCCAAGATTAAGGTCACTATGAAAAGGTCAATAGGGTTCACATGCAGTTGTAATAGCTACCCCATGCATCTGAGTGAAGAGAGGCTTTACAGCCCATCACACAATAACTGTTAATCAGTGGTTAACTTAGGGTAACAATATATTTCCCATTGCAGCAAATAATTAATTAAGACGTGTATATAGCTGGGAAAAGTTTGCCACAATATAATAAATTAGTATAATAACTCTGCATAGTTTTAATCATCAAATATATGCAGTCGTTTGTTCTATATGAAATAATGCGTTTTGAGAAAAATAAATGATTACTCCCTCAAAGTATACTTTGCTAGATAAGTATACTTTGCTATTTTGATGAAATCGGCTTCTGAACAGACTGCGATGAGGCACCCTTACTAATGGCATTCAGGTAATAAATTGCCCCCTGCCCTAACCCAAGCTGCGTAAATCCATATCAGACTCAGAGCTCCAGATAAGGTGCGTATTGACGTATTTTACACACTTACTTTAGCAGATTACGCATTGATTATCAAAAGTGTGAGTACAAAATACTCTCAGCAAACGTTTGCTTTTTGCAGCTCAAATAGTGAATTTTTAAATTTGTTTTACATTGTAATTTGTTCCCTATTTAATAAGGAGGAAAATCAATAATACATTTGTGAAAGTAAAATATGCATTGAATTTGAAATATGGGTGTATAATGCTCTTTAGATACTAAACTTATCTGGAGCTCTGTCAGACTGCAGCAATGTGATAGATGATCAGAGTCTAGACTGACCAGAAATGCCATAAGCCCCATTTCTCCAGCCAGTCACTTACACATAATTTGGAATCAGAGTAGATCCAGATCAGTCTAATCAGGATCTGAACTGTTTGCCATTACATCAATGAAACACCTGTCATGCTTCTAACAAGCAATATGGATCGCTCGCTACCGGAGTGTGCTATTTGATCGGGAGCTACACGGGTCACAAATCCCATAAGATATCCATTGTTCCAGTCACAGTCGCATACAGTGGAACCTCCCCGAACGGCTACCTCTCTACAACAACACCCTCTCTGTAACAGCCGCTATTTTATATTCCAGATGGATGATTTCCTCTATATTTAACCCTTAGACCGCTGAGCACGAACATTGCTGTTGCTTTACATTTTGTCTTCTTTACTTCAGCATTAACCTCCCTACAACAGCCACCTCTCTACAACAGCCAGTTTTGCGTCTTCCCATGGGTGGCTGTTGTATAGAGGTTGAACTGTATTATGAACGTGGTTAAAATAATCAATTTTAGTGAATTTTATATTGCCTGTTTTATCAAACTCTCTAATGTTGTTTCAATCAATTCCCACAAATCGATGTAGCCTGTTTAATCTGGTAAGACAAAATCAGTGCTCCAGTTAAGGTGAGTAATTTGACCAACTTGGGGTGAACTTTTGTTATTTCTTCATCAAAAATGGCAAGTTGGGAGTCTCATTGAGACGATTCTAAAGTGCTCCCAACTTGCCATTTTTGATGGAGAAATATGAAATTTACCTCCAAATTACGCACCTTCACTGGATCTCTGAAAATCAGCTTAAAATTATTTACCAGCCTTCGATACATAGTTCTCACATCAGTACAAGTTACTTCCCTTTGTTGGATACAGGTCATCACTATCGGCCATTTTGGGGGCAATATTGGGCCCGATTGACACTAGTGGAAATACTCCCATTTTCAGAACTATTACATTTTGAACGCGACAGAAAACAATTGTATTATATACCTACCTATGAAATACATAGTTATGCGATGTAAATAAAAGTCATATGTTCTCAGCGATGAAATAAAAAACTTCCGGTGAAAATACGACTACTTCCGCTATCTATATTCATAACGTGCACCTGAAAGAAAACAGCGCAAATAGGCTGCAAATACACATTCATTACCGTATACAGTCTAAAAAACTGCTAATTTTCATGGAGCGGTATATAATAAATAGAATATTCATATTTTTGGAACGAATATGACATATATGTTCATCTCGTGGTGTGAAATGTCCATATTTCATACCACTCGATTAACATATATGTCATATTCGTTGCAAAAATATGAATATCCTCTATGTCTTTCCATACATGATTTGTTTGAGAAAAATTATATTTGCTTAAGCCCTAAATTTCATAACAGAGTAGTTACTACGGACAAGGGAGACTACTCCATGTCACATTGGCTCATCTAGGAATTAGTAATTGAGTATTTTCACTTCATCATATCTGAAGCAATTGGGTATTTCAATATTTTAATTGGGTAAAATAAAATCACACTACTGTTTACACATCAACAGACAGCAATTATTGAATAGTTTGCTTTGAAATGACAACATGTCTTGGCATTTCATTATAATTGTCTCCTTGGAGACAATTCTAATGAAATACCAAGATGTGTTTTCATGGAAAATAAGAAAAATATGCTATATTTGTGGTATTTTTATTGTTTTCTGTAACATGATAAAGGTCCACAAATTTGTTATTGCTTTTTGATACTCGCTACTTATGATTTCAATTGGGTTTTTGGCAATTTTAATTGGGTATTTACGGAAATACGCAGCTTATCTGGAGCTACCATGACATTTCAGAATGTAAGTAAGGTGTACGGCAGTGGTTTCTGTGCTGTGAAAAACATTAGCGTTGGAGTTCCGCCCCAGGAGTGCTTTGGACCGCTCGGTCAAAATGGAGCCGGAAAGACAACGATGTTCAAAATGTTGACGGGTGACGAACAGCTATCAGCGGGCAGTGCCTACCTCAATCGTTATTCCGTCCAGTCGGATATCAAACAGGTATATTTATTTGTCCATGTAAAGCACTCTCATGACATGTATGAACTTCATTTCATCAATTTGACTGTGGTTTCTTCCTTTTAATGATTACCGTGTGCCAGGCGTTTGCACCATGATCAGACAATACCATATTTAGGCTACACAAAATTAATGTTTAGATTCTTATCTAAATTTTGGGGGAAAATGGGGCGGGTGGGACACTTTTTTTTATTTTCAGGCAATACTAAAACGAGGTATTGAACGGCAAGGCGCAGTTGCGTGCAAGAGTGTTTTGTAATAACATGTTCATATTGAAGTAATGCTAATCTGGATGGGGCGGGTTCCGGGGTTGCTGTATTGCGCTACGTAAAGCACTCAGATAAAAAGCTGTGGGAGCGGTATAATACGCGGGCCGCAGCATTACCGTAAATTTTACCAAACGTTTTTTAATTTTAATTTTTTTTTCTTTTTTTTAAATTAAAATTAAAAAAACCTATTGGGTGGGCCGTTTCATTAGGGGCGGGCGGGGATGAGAATCTACACATTAATGTTTTGTAGCGTTAGCAGCATTACTTCAGCAGAGCTTCAGATGAGTTTTGTATCGAAAGATTATTATACCCCCATATTTCAAATGCAATGCATAATTTACTTTTACAAATGTATTATTGATTTTAATTGGGAACAAATGATAAAAAAAAACAATTTAAAAATTCACCTATTTGAGCTGCAAAAAAGCATTAAACCTTTTGCAGCTCAACTAAATAAAGTTTCAACTTTATTACAGTATTTTCACTGCTCAATTGGGAAGTCTTTTAACATTGCTGTAAGTATTTTATTCTCTCACATTTGATAATCAATGCGTATTCTGCTATAATAAGTGCGTAAAATACGCCAATACACACCTTATCTGGAGCGCTGCTTTGGCTGAACATTCCGTAGAGAAATTTTGGAGAAAAAAAACCTGTTTTACATTTGATGCCATGTAATTTCTCTACATACTTAAATCAACACAAATGTTATTTTCTTTTTATTGCATAAGTATAGCATCATACAATAACACTGTCCTTGAATTCATAATGGAAACGCCCATTCAACATATTGCGTTCATATCCGAGTACATTACATTATCCCCAGGTGACGTCGCGCAACGTTGATTCGTTAAAGTTTGTTTGACATCATTATATTAGATTACATGACGTTCATCGTCGTTTTCAGATAGCGTCACGCGCTATTGACCGGCAACGTCGCTGTTCCATGAATTGCGAAAAAACGACGTTTTTATGCCGTGTATGGTTATTTACATCTTTGAAAACTATCCGAAAATGCAGCCTGTAAATATAAGTAATAAAAACCATGGGCAGTTGCGTTTACTGTATTATGAACAACAGTTGGTATTTCTGACCTTCGGACGCCACGCACTTTAAACAGACCAACTGTTGTTCATAATACAGTAAACGCAACAGCCCATGGTTTTATTCCTTAATTAAAGATACATGCCCACTCAGTAGGCACACAATGTTCTTTAAAGGAATTAAATGAGTATATAATTGTGTCACTTTCCCACCAATTCTAAAAATTACGAGTGCCCGCTATACAGATATAATTTTCATATGCAAATGAGGTATGATATTTAATTATTTATACCAATTAAATGCGTCACCTCAAACAATTTTTTGTTTTCGACAGATTATAAAGTATGCTCATTGCACATTAAAAGATACATTTTGTTACAATGTAATGGTTATAGGTTATTTGTTACAATGTAATGGTTATAGGTTATTTGTTACAATGTAATGGTTATAGGTTATTTGTTACAATGTAATGGTTATAGGTTATTTGCTTTGTATGTGGACATGTGCATGAGCTCTTCGACTTTAGGAGCGCAAAATCTTTCCGCGGCAGAACGAGTGGCATACATCCACATACAAATCAATTAACTTTTTTATTATATACATACATTACTGACAATATATATGCGCCTTAAACAATATACCAAATCTAAATAAAATAAACAAATTGTGATGTTTTAGAAGGAACCATTTTACGAGGTGAAACGTAGTTCCGGCACTGACTAAATGATCTCACGAGATGCCAATATGGAAAACTATTGACATCTTGTGTTCCTTGTGTTTCAATGGAAAACGAAAGTACATATATGTGGCTGTGACTGGGGAAATGGGACTTATGAGTTTTGCAACCAATGTAGATCCAGATCAGACTGTGCAGTCTGATCAGGAGCTGCACTGGTCGCCATTTCATCAATGAAACACCCGGCATGCTTCTAACAAGTAACATAGATTATGATCAGGCTAAACGAGTGTGTAATTTGATCAGCAGCTACACTGGTCACATATCCCATAAGCCCGATTTTGTTCAGCCACAGCCACATATATGGGGCTTATGGGTTTTACAACCCAATGTAGATCCAGATCAGCATGAGCAGGATCTGCACTGCTCGCCATTCCATCAATGAAACAACTGTCCCACTTCTAACAAGCAATAAGACAAGATGTCGATATATGGAACACGATTGACGTCATGCGTTCACTTGTGTTTCAATGGGAAACAAACGTATGTATACAATAACACATTTATGCAATAAATTGGATTGTACACCTCCTCGTCACAGGTACAGAGGAACCTGGGCTATTGCCCCCAGTTCGACGCCCTCATTGAGGAGATGACCGGCCGGGAGTCGCTGTATATGTACGCCCGGTTACGCGGCATTGACGAGAAGCAGATAAAGGATGTCGTTTGTGAGATCATAGACGTGATGATGCTGAGGAATCACGCGGACAAACAAGTCGGCAAATACAGGTATACGTGTGTGTCATCTACTGTCTATGCTTGCTTATTACAGAGCTCCAGTGAAGGTGCGTAATTTGACAAACATGGGGTGAAATTTTGTTATTTTTTCATAACAATGAGTTTATTATAGTATAGTGTACACATATATATATTGGGATAGGGTTATATTATAGGGCAGTTATTGGGCTTAATATGATCACAGTGGAAGAAAAACAATAAAAGGTAATATTTCACAATTAGGAGATATAGTGTTATTGTCTGTTTCACGAAACCTGCCCATATTTTACGGCAAAACAATGCAAAAACAATATTTTCTTAATATTAAATTAAAGCAACATTTAACAATGTGCCTTCTTTTTATTTTGTCAAGTTTGGTCAAATATTGATTTTATTGCGAAAAAACAATTTCACCGTATTAAATCAAACAGTGAAGATGTCTATGGGAATTTAACATGGGGACATTTTTTGAATTTCAGAAATACTGGACCGATTTTCAAAATATAACTTGTTTTCTTAGTTAGATCATTTCCAAGCTATCTAACCAGGTTTCCAAACATTTTCGTTTTCTGACTCCTCCCACAGCTTCTCCATCTCCTTTTCCCCATGTTAAATTCCCATAGAAATCGATTTTTCGTAATAAAATCAATATTTGACCAAACTTCACGAAATAAAAGTAAGGCTCATTTTTAAGTTTTGATAGAATTTAATATTATCTAAAAAAAATGCTGCTTTTGCATTGTTTATATGGCTGTAAAATTTGGGCAGGTTTCGTGAAACAGACCATAGTGGTCGCAACAAGTGGAAACTGAATATTTTCATCCCTCATTATCCAAGTAATTATTTGCTATTTCAGTGGCGGCAACAAGCGGAAATTGAGCACGGCGATTGCCCTTATCGGGGACCCGCCCTTTATATTCCTGGACGAACCCACAACGGGCATGGACCCCGGGACTAGGCGGAAAATCTGGAACGTGCTGTCTCAGGTGCGGGCGAGCGGGCGGACTCTCGTTCTTTCGTCTCATAGGTATGTGCACATAGATTATCAGAGTAGTGTATTTTGATACCAACTTGGTCCAATGTATAGTAAAGCAGTCAAAATTCCCACACTTGTTGAGTCAGAATTCTGGAACGCCGTGTCTTCATATAGCGAATATCATGCTGGTATCCTTTGGCATCAAGATTATCAGATGAGGCTAGGTGTCGTGTAGTATTCCGAGACTTGCCGAAGAATTCATACCATTTCCGAGGCGAGCCAGAATCTTTGATCTCGTAAGTAGGTGTGTGAAACGTGTGCTATCAAGCTTTCATGGATTTTATTTGCCGACACAATTCATATCGTTATCATAGCCCATTTCATTTAAATTTCTAAGCCAATCACGTTTCATTTAATTACATATTACAGGATTTAACACAGAAATGTTGCGCTTAACCAGTTAATTATTGCTTCACAGGTAGTAAACATCAGGGGCCCGTTTCACTAAACTTCGTACGACTAAAATGTTCGTAAGTGCAGATTTAGAATAGTCTGTACATTTCAATTGATGGCTTTACATATGCAGCCCATGCTCAATAAATGTAAATCCAATAATTGTTTACAAGAAATCATTGTTAATGTAAAATGTACAGACTATCATAAGTTTGCACTTACGAACAATTTAGTCGTAGGAAGTTTAGTGAAACGGCCCCCAGTACGGAGCCCCGCAGCGGACGTAGAATTATTATTAATTCGATTTCCACGAAATAACAATTTGTTCTCTCTCAATTTAACAATTCGTTCCCACGAATTTAACAATTCGTTCCCACGAATGAATTGTCAAACAAATTGTTATATCGTTGGAACGAATTGTTAATTCGAGGGAACGAATTGTTAAATTAAGGACTGAATTGTCATTTCATGGGAAAGAATTATTAATTCGAAGGAAAGAATTGTTATATCGTGGGAACGAATTGTTAATTCGAGGGAACAAATTGTTAAATCGAGGGAACGAATTGTTATTTCGTGGGAACTAATTAATAATTAAAAAAAAAATGTCCCCTGCGGGGCTCCGTTGTACTTGGCTCTAGATATATTGCAGTTTAAATGTACAGTAAATCTGGGCAGACCAAAAATATGTTACTATACAATAACAATATTAATTATGCCCCCGCCATCGAGGTCACACTTAGAGGTCAGAGGTAAAACACACAGTATGAAAGCTGAACTCTCAAGTTTGTTATGCTTGGATGGATTTTGAAATAATTGCACACAAGTGTTCCTCACAATAACATGATTGTCTTGCCGGCTCCCTGTCTTCAAGGTTAATGTCACAATGGGGGCATTTTTGCTGTCAGGCCGTACTTTTTCTATGTGACTGCGATGATGTATAATATTCAAGAGCCTGTGTTAATAAACGTTTCTGAGTATGTGCTCTGTGCTCATGTTCGAAATTGGGATTATTGATCAGGGCTCTAGATAAGGAATTAGTAATTGGCTGTGATAATGTAATAAATTCAGTATAATAAACCATCATTTCTGAAGCAATTGGGTATTTCAAAATTGTAATTGGGTAAAATAAAGTCACACTACTGTTTACACATCAACAAACAGCAATTATTGAACAGTTTTGCTTCGAAATGACAACATGTCTTGGCATTACATTAGAATCGTCTC
Source organism: Conchocele bisecta (assembly GCA_029237695.1). Classification (NCBI taxonomy): domain Eukaryota; kingdom Metazoa; phylum Mollusca; class Bivalvia; order Lucinida; family Thyasiridae; genus Conchocele; species Conchocele bisecta. The sequence continues at coordinate 91,715,548 of CM055275.1, read as the reverse complement.
CTTACCAAGATGTGTTTTCATGGAAAATAAGAAAAAATATGTTATATTTGTGGTCTGTTTATTGTTTTTTTGCAGCATGATATAGGTACCACAACATTTTTATTGCTTTTTGATACTCGCTACTTCTGATTTCAATTGGGTTTTGGCAATTTTAATTGGGTATTTAAGCAAATACGCAGTGAAATGGGCCCCAGAAAGGAATCAAATGGAAGATAGAGACTGTTTTGTTGTAAAATACAAGACATATTTGTGCATGTGACTGGAGAAATGGGGCTTATGGCATTCGCGACCGGTGTAGATCTAGATCAGACTCGACATTTCTAAATGGCTAAGAACCAAGATACAATATTGCGTAACATGTAAGGCACATGTTCTTAGGTACAAAATCACATGGCGTGTCTCAAATCTCATTGGATGTGATCTTTGTCTGTTCCAGCATGGAAGAATGCGATGCTCTCTGTACGAAGATAGTCATTATGGTCAACGGGCAATTCGTCTGTCTGGAAGTCCCCAGCATTTAAAGAACACATTCGGCAATGGCTACACCATGTCGTGCCGACTGGGATTGGACGAGGCAGGTCAGGTGGCCAGCAGTGACCGTCTCGTGGAGCTTGTGACGTCACTGTGGCGACTAGCGAGGTGTTTGCTAGAAACCAGGGATACGTGGATTTCCAAATTACCCGACGACAATGCTAAATTGGCACAGATATTCGGCCGAATGGAAGAAGCGAAGGCAGAATCCAACTGCTACATCGAGGATTATTCCGTTCATCAGACGACCTTGGAGCACATATTTTTGACCTTCACACAGCATCAGGCCCCTCCCATAAATACGGTGAAGAAGAGGAATTGTTGTGGCAGGATGATGGCTTGCTGTTAACCCTTAGACCGCTACACACATCAATTATCGTCTGCTGTTGCCTTATTTCTCATATTATTTCACATGGTTTGACAGCACTTCAGTAGCCTATTTCACCAATATTGCAAAGTATACTTTCCTAGCAAAGTATACTTTGAGGGAGAAATTTTCAATTTTAGGATAAATTTATTATTTTTTATTATACTGAATTTATTACATTATCACAGCCAATTTTGGCTGTGATAATGTAATAAAGTCAGTATAATAATTCTGCATAGTTTTAATCATCAAACATAATAATATGCAATCGTTAGTTCTGTATGAAATAATGCATTTCAGAAAAATCAATGATTACTCCCTCAAAGTATACTTTGCTAGATAAGCATACTTTGAAATTTTGATGAAATCGGCTACAGAATCATTTCCAATGGAAATGATTCTGAAGTGCTGTCAAAGCATGTTGTAAATGATTGTAAAATGCTGGCAAAGCATGTTTTTGATGATTAAAATGGAAAATAGAAAATAAGCAGCAGACGATAAAAAATAAGATAGCGGTGTAAGGGTTTCTTTTGATTGTTACATGACTGCCGTTGTTCGACACCGCTCACAGCCTTGTTCAAAAGTACATCGCGTGCTGTTTGATCACGGCTGTATACAATGCTCATTTCGGGGCCAAGCATACACCTACGTAATGCATGTGTCTCATGACGTTACTACAACGCGCCATTACGTCACTAGATTAGTTTCACAACGGTCGCACTGACATTTTGAAATTGATGCGGATGCATCACGCGGCGTGTACTGCGGCCCCGGAATATGTATACGTAAATCAGCTGTTTGAATGAAACGGCTTATCAAAGTAGCGAAAGTAACTGCATATGCACAAATTACACAATATTTCTGACGGAAATGTAACAATAACGTTCGACCATATCCAGTCGTGGATAAACGTTTGCCGTGGCACTTGGGAACTGTTTGAACCAGCGGCCTGCGGCCTTGGGGTTCAAACAGTTCCCTTGTGCCACGGCAAACGTTTACCCACGGCTGGCCATGGTAGAACCTTATAAATTGAACATAGCTTTGTTGCTGTTCATTGTGATTATGAATACACAGTCAAATGGGGAATATTCCATTACATGCTAGATGTGACTGGTGAAATTATGTTTGGCTCCGATCCTTGGCCACTCAATGAAAGAGTTTTGATCCTGTTAAAACGTAGCATTGTTTTCCACCATATCCGTGTACTATACTGGGTGAAGTACCACGTTGGTGTAATCATGTCACCTGTGCATAGTCCTACAGCTTCATTGAACTTTTCATCCCTCATTAACTGGAATCATTAATTTCAGTTTAATTTTCAGACTATTCCATTAACCAGAAAAGAGGATTTTGATAAAAAACAATTTAGATATCCACAAACGGCGCAGATCCTGATGAGACGGATCGTTACGAGCCGGCTTATCTAGATCTACACTGTTTGGAACTTTGGGATTGAAGCCTGTGATATTTAAAGGGTTAACTATTAACCAGAAAAGAGGATTTTAAGAAATTTTTTTTTTTTAGATATCCACAAACGGTGCAGATCCTGATGAAACGGATCGTTGCGAGCCGGCTTATCTAGATCTACACTGTTTGGAACTTTGGGATTGAAGCCTGTGATATTTAAAGGGTTAACTATTAACCAGAAAAGAGGATTTTAAGAAAAAAACAACAATTAAGATATCCACAAACGGTGCAGATCCTGATGAGACGGATCACTACGATCCCTGGATCTACACTGCTTGGAACTTTGGGATTGAAGCCTGTGATATTTAAAGGGTTAACTATACTCAACAAAACTAGAAACGTCCCTGTTTTATAGCCGGTGTAGCTCTGTCTATGTATGTACCACATGTTCAAAGTACATGTATTTTAAACCGTGGCGATGTTCAGAATACGATCGTGTAGAGTTTAGCCGATACACACGGTTTACATAGCGGCCAGTGACCGGAACGTTGATTTCCACTTTTTGCACGTGCACGCTATACTTGTCATCGATAAGGTGATTCAGTTCATGTCGTACCATTCATGCGATAGGGGCTATTCGGAAAATTAAAAAACTTTTTTAATTTTTCACTGTTTTCGATATGCCACGGCTTTCCGAAAACGAGCGAAATCAGGCAATTGAGATGCTTGCGGGTGGGATGGCCGCCAGGGCGGTCGCGCCTCGGTTTGGTTGCTGTCGGAAGACGGCTAGAGCCGATCGTTACATTACGTTGACGCACTTACGTCAACGTCGATTGGCAGCCACAGTCACTGCTAGGCGATACGGTGTCTCAGGGCAGACCATTCGCAACCGGTTACGTCGTAACGCCCAAACAATCCGGGCACGCCGCCCGTACACTGGTCAGATAATGACCCAACGTCACCGTGCTGCCAGACTGTTATGGGCGCGACGTCATCTGAACTGGAGAAGGGCTGACTGGAACCGAGTTTTGTTCACCGATGAATCTCGGTTCACAGTTAGTCATGCTGACGGAAGATTACGGGTATACAGGCGTAAAAATGAAAGATTCACCGATTGTTGCATTGTTGAGAAGAACAGGTTTGGGGGAGGGAGCGTAATGGCCTGGGGTGGGATCATGGGAAACCGGAAGACAGATTTGGTTGTTGTACCGGGCAACATCAATGCACAACGTTATGTTGCGTGCTAAATGCACATGCCTTACCATTGATCCGTCAGCATGGTCCTGGTGTGACATTGATGCACGACAATGCCCGCCCTCACGTAGCCAGGGTCACCACTCAATACTTACAGCAAAACAACGTCGACGTCATGCCATGGCCCGCGGTCTCCCCGGATCTCAATCCCATTGAGCACATATGGGATGAGCTGGGCCGCAAAGCACGAGCTAACCATCAGATTGACAATGTTCGCGATCTTACACGGGCGTTACAACGGGAATGGAGGAATTTGCCCAACGCACTGGTATTGCGTTACGTCACGTCGATGCGGCGTTAGGATCATTGCATGCATTCATGCAAATGGTGGCCACACTCGGTACTAACGAGATTTACTGAATTTGCCACAATACTTATTGAAATTCCATCTCTAAACATTAAGTAACACATTTCTGAGTTTTTGTGATTTTTTATTTTGACCCCTACCGCCCTTGGCCGGTTATCTCTCGAATATTTAACAAGATATCCAAATGCAATTTATTGGCTTTGATACAGAAATGAATGAACTTGTTTTTCCATTTTGATTTTTAAAAGTAACCCTTTTGGTTTTTGATGAATCTTTCCTTAAACATGGAGGGACGTTTCTAGTTTTGCTCAGTATATAACCAGAAAAGAGGATTTTCAGAAAAAGAACAACAATTTAGATATCCACAAACGGTGCAGATCCTGATGAGACGGATCGTTACGAGCCGGCTTATCTGGATCTACACTGTTTGGAACTTTGGGATTGAAGCCTGTGATATTTAAAGGGTTAACTATTAACCAGAAAAGAGGATTTTAAGAAAAAAAAAACAATTTAGATATCCACAAACGGTGCAGATCCTGATGAGACGGGTCGTTACGATCCCTGGATCTACACTGTTTGGAACTTTGGGATTGAAGCCTGTGATATTTAAAGGGTTAACTATTAAAGAGAAAAGAGGATTTTCAGAAAAAAAACAACAATTTAGATATCCACAAACGGTGCAGATCCTGATGAGACGGATCGTTACGAGCCGGCTTATCTGGATCTACACTGTTTGTGTCAAGGTCATTACCAAGGTCAGGAATGATCGAGACAAATTGTCTCCCCCAATTATCATCTGAACCAAGTATACTTCAATTGTAATGACGTTATGGCCAATATAGCTTGATCTGACGAACGAAAAGTGGTAACAATGCAGTTGAAGTGTAAGGGATAGGCCAGAGTAGATAAGTACACGTAGTCATTTAATCACTTATAATGTACACTATATTACATGGGGAACACACAGGAATACATGATACATTGATATGCGAACATCACTGTACTGTGCATGATACTATTCAATTACTACAAGGTTGTAAGCCAATCGACTGTTATACTTTAACGCAACTTAAAAGCTATAGACGAATAAACTCGGTATGTGGTATCTCAATGGTCCCGTAGTGGACAATAGTATGAATGCACAAGTACTTTGATGATCGCTAATCAAAGTGAAATAACATACAAGTATAAACATGGCATAACGAACATTGGAGGACAAATGACAATCATCTGAGCTACCCCCAGTGCTGGCGTATCTCAATATATAGTGTAACCTCTGAGTATCAAGGTCCAAGGTCTGCCTCACCCGCAATATGAGGTCTAGTCAACAATATGGCTATAATCCAACTTCAAGTGGATTAATCCATAAACAATATATGTAGTCTTACTACAATCCTTTAGCCATGATATGCCATGATAGGAGTATTACCATACACTATCAAAGTATACATATGTATTGCCTATGCAATATATTTCCAAAGTATGAATGTCAAAGTCAAAGACGGATGTGGTTACATCACATGATAGTCAATAACGATAATGTTCCGGAAGCTGGTTCCCGGAAGTAAAGTTCCACAGGTAGTATTATCTCCGGAAATGGTGGACCAGATGTAAAGTTCCTATGGTATCACTCGACTGTAGCAACCCGGATGTGGTAGACCGGATGTAAAGTATCCATGGTGAATCAATGGGTTGTAATACCGGAATGTGGTAGACCGGATGTAAAGTTCCGATATAATACAAAATGGCGATTATCACGTTGTCTAAGACGCCGGGAAAAGTTTCACTTAGGTGACATTCAACTCGGTGGTAGTATAATGATATTATATGTGTGTATGGCGTTTCACTTCACTAAACTATGGCTGTGACTGTCTGCTGAACGCGAGGTAGCTATCACACACTGCTCTATACAGGCCTGTACCCGGAGCTGCTACACACACTGCGCCAGACAGACGTATGGACACTCGGACGACCCGATACTCTGCACTGACTGGGGTCTGCCCTCAAACGAGTGGACCAAAACGTCCAATGTGGCTCGCTGGAGCGTTCTCAAGAGGCTACAAAAATGAAATGAATCTCCAATTACTGGACGATACGCACAGACAGACAGACAGGATGCACAATAGACTAAAAACGGGAATCGAACAACGGCAAATCCCAGCTGAAATAAAATGTTCTAGGTACATACCAAAATCCTCCGTGTCACTGGTGAATACAGTACTAGTCTTCTGTAACCAGAAAATATGTGTCCCGCCAACACATAGCGAGACATCGCTTATATACGCACCAGTGAAACCATGCACGGAATAATGGATATGCCTACCCCTCGTACGACATCTCACATAAATACTACAAAACCATGGCTTTTGCCATGTCACCCGTGGGTTATATTTTGCATAAATATATGTTCCCACGCCTTAAATTCAACTAAATCAGTGTACAGCCCTCGTGGAATAAATACCATCCAACATGGTATACCCCACACTACCATAAATCTGCACACTATAGACCCAGATCTCATAATCCGAAATCTACTCGACTGGTCTCGACAATGCGAAGGTCGCTTCTTGGCCCCGCCAAACCCATCCATAACGGTCCTACGGCTATACACTCAAATGAGAGTGTAGCACATACTAAACTCAAATATCGTGGTCATTTACGGAAATATCACGACACAAAACATCACCATTATGGGATCTGATATATCCGTGTTGGCCAGTACCAGGCTATGATGAAACACTAACCCGTAGCATACATAACAGGGCAGACCATGGTATGGTCTGCGCTATATACTGGCTTCACATACAGAAGGTTCCTTATATGGTGAAACACTGACACGCGGACAAACTCGGCTGGCACGGACAGTGGACATCCGTAATACTGAAAGGTATCTTTTCCCTAGCGAAACCAGCACACGCAGTCAACGAGTTCTCTACCACACACATGCATAGTCTGTGGCAAATATGGCGTGACATCAGTAAAACATTGCTCATAAAATAGACGTATATTTAAATCCGCAAATAGGACACGCATAAACGTATCTCCACCAATACAACATAAGCCCCCTTATTACACGCACATTGTACATGGCAAATGTACATGCTAAATCACAGGTGTGTAAAAATCACAGGTGTGTGAAACCACAGGTATGTGGAATCACAGGGATGTGAAATCAATAATACGCACAACTATACAACACAGTACCACACATCACAAATATACAATTATACGGATTCCAGAATGTACAAGAATGCACGTGTCACGCGACAGTTTGGAACTTTGGGATTGAAGCCTGTGATATTTAAAGGGTTAACTATTAAGAGGAAAAGAGGATTTAAAAAAAAACACAACAATTTAGATATCCACAAACGGTGCAGATCGTGATGAGACGGATCGTTGCGAGCCGGCTTATCTAGATCTACACTGTTTGGAACTTTGGGATTGAAGCCTGTGATATTTAAAGGGTTAACTATTAACCAGAAAAGAGGATTTTAAGAAAAAAACATCAATTTAGATATCCACAAACGGTGCAGATCCTGATGAGACGGATCGTTACGATCCCTGGATCTACACTACTTTGAACTTTTGGATTGAAGCCTGTGATATTTAAAGGGTTAACTATTAACCAGAAAAGAGGATTTTCAGAAAAAGAACAACAATTTAGATATCCACAAACGGTGCAGATCCTGATGAGACGGATCGTTACGAGCCGGTTTATCTGGATCTACACTGTTTGGAACTTTGGGATTGAAGCCTGTGATATTTAAAGGGTTAACTATTAACCAGAAAAGAGGATTTTAAGAAAAAAACAACAATTTAGATATCCACAAACGGTGCAGATCCTGATGAGACGGGTCGTTACGATCCCTGGATCTACACTGTTTGGAACTTTGGGATTGAAGCCTGTGATATTTAAAGGGTTAACTATTAAAGAGAAAAGAGGATTTTCAGAAAAAAAGCAACAATTTAGATATCCACAAACGGTGCAGATCCTGATGAGACGGATCGTTACGAGCCGGCTTATTTGGATCTACACTGTTTGGAACTTTGGGATTGAAGCCTGTGATATTTAAAGGGTTAACTATTAACCAGAAAAGAGGATTTTAAGAAAAAAACAACAATTTAGATATCCACAAACGGTGCAGATCCTGATGAGACGGATCGTTGCGAGGCGGCTTATCTAGATCTACACTGTTTGGAACTTTGGGATTGAAGCTGGTGATATTTAAAGGGTTAACTATTAACCAGAAAAGAGGATTTTAAGAAAAAAACATCAATTTAGATATCCACAAACGGTGCAGATCCTGATGAGACGGATCGTTACGATCCCTGGATCTACACTGCTTGGAACTTTGGGATTGAAGCCTGTGATATTTAAAGGGTTAACTATTAACCAGAAGAAAGAGGATTTTCAGAAAAAGAACTAACAATTTGATATCCACAAACGGTGCAGATCCTGATGAGACGGATCGTTACGAGCCGCTTATCTGGATCTACACTGTTTGGAACTTTGGGATTGAAGCCTGTGATATTTAAAGGGTTAACTATTAACCAGAAAAGAGGATTTTTAAGAAAAAAACAACAATTTAGATATCCACAAACGGTGCAGATCCTGATGAGACGGGTCGTTACGATCCCTGGATCTACACTGTTTGGAACTTTGGGATTGAAGCCTGTGATATTTAAAGGGTTAACTATTAAAGAGAAAAGAGGATTTTCAGAAATAAAACAACAATTTAGATATCCACAAACGGTGCAGATCCTGATGAGACGGATCGTTACGAGCCGGCTTATTTGGATCTACACTGTTTGGAACTTTGGGATTGAAGCCTGTGATATTTAAAGGGTTAACTATTAACCAGAAAAGAGGATTTTAAGAAAAAAACAACAATTTAGATATCCACAAACGGTGCAGATCCTGATGAGACGGGTCGTTACGAGCCGGCTTATCTGGATCTACACTGTTTGAAACATTGGGTTTGAAGCCTGTGATATTTAAAGGGTTAATATTGTTTTAAATATGGCTTTTATGAGTTTTGTATTGTCAAGAACATCTGTAATATATCATGAACAATGTGTACAAAATTATGGTAGATTCCGTACTGACGTCGAAAGTTTACAAAATGTTCATAGGAAATGCGGAATTCAATTCCGCATTTGCTATGAAAATGATGTCATCTTTCAACATTTCAAGAAAAATCACAGTTTCTGTATTAAAATATTTTCCATGATAAAATTGCACATGTTCTTATGTACAAAATCACATGGCGTGTCTCGTGTAACGTGAACTTCTTGTGTGTGTGTTCTTGGTACTGTTTGTGTGACACTGTCTGACTGTTTTTGTTGTAATTTCAGGACATACATGTAGCATGTGATACATGTGTATTATAATCTGTGTATCACGGTATGACTGTGGGGTGGTCGGTGGGAGCATGCGATGGGTGCATGCATTCATACACGATTACCCCACGTATTGATTGGCATTAGTATACATTTTATATCAGACTTAAATTTCCACACTTTTATTAGGGGCGATAACCGTGTTTCTTTTAAATGTTAACGGACATTAATATTTATACCCTGTATCTATTCCTTGATGTGCAATTATCATACTTTATAATTTGTCGAAAAACGAAAACGTTATTTTTTTCGGGTAATGCATTTAATTAGCATAAATCGTTAACAATAATGATATGGCCCGGCATAGGCAAAATCACTTACCTTCATTTTCATTTAGGCAAAGACACGGATTTGTCCTTTAACTCTACGTTGAAAATTCGTGATGCTTTGACGGACCGTGAAAATGCAAACATACATGGTATGATCTGGATTTATACACAGACCAGACACGCATATTTGAAATCACGACCCGTCTGTGAATCTCCAGCTCTAAATGTTCGTTTTCATTCGCGCACCTGTCAGTTCCACAATTCAACAATAGGGCACTTTTAATCCAATATATTTACGTGTGAACACACGGACGCTCACTTTATAAGCTCGTATCGGTTGCTATCTTCCTTTTCGCTGTGTGACTTGGTTAATAATAACTGCATACTAGCATATCTTCGAAAATGTAACTATTTCACACTGAACCTAAAACTTTTACCCTGCTGTCGGCCATTTTTGGTATGAACTCTGGGAGCTAACCTTAGCAACACAGCGAAGAGACGTTCAGCAAGCGCTAAAGATGAAACGAATGTACAATGGCAGACTTATGGTACATATTGCATACAATATTGTTTAACACTGATTATGTAACTTATCAGAGTGAGAATATGCCATTGTTTTGCCAATTTCAGTGCTCCTTGACGTTGTTAAGGTAGCACGCGCAAATTCATCATCAGTACAAATCTGACGTAACTTCCGGCACGCGCGTGACCAATTCTTGGGTCCAGGCCCAATTCTCGGGCTCACGTCCCATGTTCGGGTTGTCCCCGTTTTCGGGCTCGGCCAGGCCCCATTTATGGGATTATGCCGTTTTTTGGGCATTGGCCCCTAGAATGGGGACTCATATCCCCCAAAACGGGACATAAGCCCCATTTTCGGGCTCAGACCCAGTTATCGGGCTTGCCCATCCCATTTTAGTATAAAAGGACTGGATTTTTCACCATTCCTCACTCTGGCAAAGTTAAATCTCAAGACAACGTCTCCACGCTAATTTCCTTGAAAAATGCACAAAAACATAGCAGTAAGCTGATTTAAATTCTAGTTCTCATAGCAAGTAACCGTTTAATATTTAGACTAATGGTGATGTCTAGCCAGAGTCACTTTTGGACATTACTCTATATTTAAATAGATATAACGTTTTATGCAATAATTGCACTATTGCGAGTCACAGGGATCTCCTGTCATACACACTGATGAATAACTAGTTTGTTCATGCACATCTATCTTCACGGCAATACTTCGACTGGTATTAGATGACCAACTGATATATATATATTACGCTAGACATTTAGGACTTGCATAATAATCACATTTATTTATCGTTCATTGCGGGTTTTAAGAAACAGTCGTATGTACAACTGCGGACATTATAGTTAGTCTACAGTGTATTTCCAAAAGTACGTTACTTGTGCCAATCACTTGAATCGTCTCGTGGACATTTGTTGTTTTAGTAATTAAAAGCTAAATAAATAGTTTAAAGTTTATCCGATCTGTTCTAAATACGTTCCCTGGACTGTCAGCCTGCACCATTACCCGTATTCTCGTCCCTACAGATGAGCAGCCGATAAACCAGATATGGGAGACACAGGCTACAGGCTACACGGAGACTGATTGACAACTATTCGAGGCAAACGCTACCACATTTGTCAGTCAAGCAGTCACCCCTAGCCCGTAACGCGTGTTTGATGATACTGGGGTATACAGTGGTACACGCATAGCAAGGGTTTAGTCCAACGGCCAATGGTACAGCAAACAGCTGGTTTGGTGCAGCGACTCTTAACAACCCATACAACATAGGCAGGGTCCGAACGGGGTCATATCTACGCACCACTACCGGCGTATATAAATATCATGCCTCATTTGCATATTAAAATAGCTTGATACCAGTGCGCGTCACTGTCAGTATAAATATTATTATTAATGATTACATCTGTATAGCGGGCACTCGTAATTGTTAGAACTGTGGAATAGTGACACAATATACACTTATTTAATTCATATAAAGAACATTTTGTGCCTACTGAGTGGGCATGTACCTTTAACAATCCGCGTTCATCCTGAATATGTTTTAATAGAGGAAGAGGCTAAATGACTTTGGTGTGGTATGGACCTCGCACCAGGTCATGTTATTCTAATTTCAGGGCTGAATATATTGTTTCTCGATGTAAATATTCTGTTCTGAGTTTGGGATCCCCCCCCCCCCCAATGCAGCCGGTTAAAATGTGATCGAACCCGTTTGCCCGGCCTTACATGGCCTTAGCTGTTGATAAGCCAGTAAGCACCAATACACAAAGAAACAAACTTTCTAATGTACTTTATAAATATCACGCAATCTGATTGGCTGATGGTCATACATTACAAGTATATCATTGTTGATGAACGGTCGCAAAATATTTCAATATGTATTCCTACGCAAGTCGTAAAGGAGTGCATTGTAAATAGGTTGTAATTTTGAAAAACATGTTTAATGGCTCCGCTAGCGCGTCACCATTAAACAGATTTCCGACCTATCATTTTCTGATATACGCCGCAAATTTCAAAATTACCATTCAGTTAACCCAATAAATCAGTCAATAAAATATTGTGTGTTCATTAAATAGAGGATCTTACATGAGTGATGATTGAATTTGATAGTTCTTACAGTCGATCCTCCCCGAACGGCCACCTTCACAACAACCTCTCTGTAGCCCTATTTTATCAAATCAAATATGATTTCATATACAGTCGAACCTCCCTGAAGGCCATCTACAACAACGCTCTGTAGCCACTATTTATATCCCAAATGGATGATTTCATATACAGTCGAACCTCCCTGAACGGCCACCTCTCCACAACAACAGCCTCTCTGTAACAGCCGCTAGTTTATATCCCAAATGGATGATTTCATATACAGTCGAACCTCCCTGAACTGCCACCTCTCTACAACAACAGCCTCTTTGTAGCAGCCGCTATTTTATATCACAAATGAACTATTTCCTCCATATTTAACCCTTAGACTGCTGAGCACGAACATTGCTGTTGCTTTACATTTTGTCTTCTTTCTCAATAAAAACATGGTTGACAGCACTTTAGAATCATTTCCATTGGAAATGATTCTAAAATGCTGTCAAAGCATGTTTTTGATGTGAATAATTGAATAAAATAAACCATCAGCAGACAACAACATTTAATTCAGCATTAACCTCCCTAGAAAAGCCACCTCTCTACAACAGCCAGTTTTGCGTCTTCCCGTGGGTGGCTATTGTGGAGAGGTTGCACTACAAATGAGTGTACTGAGGCTATGTCGCGTTTCTTATGATGTCCGAATTTAATTAATATCATATTAAATCAACACAAGCATGTTATATTCTATTTATTGCATAAGCACATCGTCACACACTGAATCTATGCTGGTCACTCAACCTGTTTTCTGTAACGAGCTAATTTGCATATTTATTACACTAGGGTATCATGAATTTTATTACACTGTGTTAATATACGGCAAGAGCCCATTTTGTGTCATAACCAATCAATAGAATTGTTATAGGATTGTAAAGTGAATTGAAATATAAATATTGGTTATGACTATACTTGAAACCAGGGTCAGTGATTAGAAACACATATGGAGACTTACCTTGAATCTTGTCTTCAATATTGGCAGGTTTGATTGTGTGAGCTTGAGCTGTGCTCAGTCTCAATCAATGAAACTGTTTTGTTTTGAAACCAAATTTCTATAACATACGTACCTTTGATTTGAATTAATTATTTTCCAACTCGCAACATTTTAGAAACAAATGTGATCATGATAAAAAGAAGCTAGGCTTCAATTTCATAAGATAAGGTGCGTATTGGCGTATGTTACGTAATTATTTTAGCTGAATACGCATTGATTATCAATAGTAGAATTTCAAAATACGCACAACAATGTGGAAATACGCATTGATTTTCAAATTTAGTAGTGAAAATACTGTCATAAAGTTGAAATTTCACTTAGTAGAGCTGCAAAAAGCACAGTGTTTGCTTTTTGCAGCTCAAATAAGTGAATGTTTAATTTTTTTATATTTATTTTATCATTTGTTCCCTATTTAGTAATGAAGAAAATTAATAATCTATTTATAAAAAGTAAAATACACAATGATTTTGAAATCAGACACAAAGCTTATCTGGAGCTCTGACAGTATCTCTGTAACACTGGTCAGATTGACTGAAAACCTCGTATCCGTCTGTAGCATAATCCATAGTTCCAGTCTATCTCCCTTGGGCAGTTAGTTGGGAGCATGTGAAGGGTTCATTAACGATGGGATTCATCCTTACCTTAATCCCGATATCCCTCATTTGGCCCTCAGGTACATTTTATTTTTGGCTTTCTTGTTACTTGAGAGTTGAATCCGGTTATACCCATTATAAAATCAGTACTATTAGTACTAATTGTAGTACTTTAGGGAGTTATGCTAAGTGACTGGGGGTCGTTTGACTAAACTTCTTACGACTAAAATGTTCGTAAGTGCAACATTATGATAGTCTGTAAATGTCACATTAATAATGTTTTATTGTAAACAATTGTTAAATTTACATGTATTGAGCATAGGCTGCATATGCAGCCATGCTCAATAAATGTAAATCCATCAATTGAAAATTTCCAGACGATCCTAAATTTGCACTTACGAATATTTTTGACCCAAAATGAAATGATCTTAATCGGTGACAAGCATTACATCAATATTTACTGTGTCCTAAAATTCATAATGGGAAACGAGTGGGTGGCAGGTGGGCACACGCGATGGGTAATTTAACGATCGGGGTTCATCCTTACTGGAATCCCGACTTGAGACCTGTTTTGGCCCTCACATACGACTTTGGCATTTTGTATGTGACAGTTGAATCTGGCTATACCCCTAATGTGAGTATTACGATATTCGTAATCCTATTTTAGGGGAAGGGCGGTGGGGGGCGAGCGCAAGTGACTTTGGTGTGGTATGAACCTGGCACCAGGTCAGGTTATTCTAATTTCAGGGCTGAATATATTTGTTCTCGATGTAAATATTGCGTTCTGACTTTGGGATTCCCCCCCTCCCCTCCAATGCAGCAGGTTGAAATAGGATCGAACCCGTTTGCCCGGCCTTACAAGACCTTAGCTGTTGATAGGCCGGCAAACATATCCTGCTATATGTGTACACTTGTAAACCATTGTGATTATAACATATATATTCAACCAGAAAATTGTTCATTCTACACACATGAGTATGTGTATGATAATTATGCGTGTTGTTTTGTGGAGATCAGACAACTGACTTTGGCCGTTGATAACGTCTGTCGATTATCCATGATATGGGCAAACGGTTGACAATGGTGAGTAACAATACTGTGACAACTACTAACCCTTTCAAACCCACAGGCCTGTAATGTAGTATTGGCAAACAGTGTAGATCCAGATCAGCCGGCTCGTGAGATCTCCATATTTCAAAATTTTAAAAGAACACACCCATCCTTAAATGTACTAGTCCGAACAATTCTGTGATGACTGGATTGGTAGCACTAGTAGCAAGTTTAGTCCATTGCAGATATTTAGGGGTGAAAGGGTTATCACAGTTACGTACGCAGCTGAGCGTGTTAGTATATTATCGGAGCGATTGTATACTCAGGTCACTATTGTACCTGCCGCTTGGTCTGCACCTATGAATCACGTCAGACCTGCACATTAACGTGAACTGTATTTATTATTATTATTGCTTATTAGGAACTTTAAGTACATCCGCTCTATATATGTACATGTATATACTTACTTGTTAGTGAGTGTAAGGCGAAATACAGGCCTACTGGTCCGGGTGCTTTAACATGTACTTGTACGTAATTCCTTGGTATGTAATATGCACATACCACATAACATAACATTAAACAAATCTACTGTACTCTGATAGAGCTGGGAACGCAACTCGAAACATTAATGTTTCTAAGCCATTGTATTGGTAGCGTCATGATTGCACGTAAGAATATCTGGTACCGGTGTACTACATACATGTACACGAGGGATATACAAATCTCGCCATTATATTCGAACGCTGGTATCTACCCTTAGGACTACTTTCTAAGCCATTGTATTGGTAACGTCATGATTGCACGTAAGAATATCTGGTACCGGTGTACTACATACATGTACTCGAGGGATATAAAAATCTCGTCATTATATTCGAACGCTGGTATCTATCCTTAGGACTACCACTTAGCCAACGTTGTAATTATCTCAACTTGAATAATCGATTGCGTTCCCAGCTCAACCAAATAAATTCACTAAAATTGACGTATGTCATCACGAGATTTAGGAACACAACGTAACATGTATAGGAAATTTTGCTCTGATCTCATGAATACGAACCCACTAAGCACTAATTAAATGATGTAGATTGTATCCAAAACAAATATGGAAACAAGTTCCGAAACCTCGTGATGGCGGACATTATCACCTTGATCTGACCATGTTGTACATTTTTCCCCGCAATATGTCCTAGGAAACTCAACTCACAGCAGATGCATCTCTTATTACCATTTTTATGACACGTTTTTAGCCTTACAATGGAAGCCCACGTGTCCGCTCGCTCGCCCGATCGATCTAGGTCCGCGCCTGTCACCAACTATAAGTCGTATTCTTGTCTGTCTGGTACGGTCGCAGCGATGTTCGTAATCTTGATTTCAGCAGTCACTTGACCATAGTCACTCGTCGCTCGACCGTAATAAACATAAGTAATTACCGTGTACATGGCAGATTCGCGATCACACTTCATGTATTTCTTTTTTTATACTTGCTTACTGACGACTCACATATATATAGCTTACTGATCTCCATACGATATAGTGCTAATAGCTCATACATGCTCAAACCCACCCACTACCATCATTTGGTGGCAAACATTGCCACAATGGAACGTAGTATCCACTTTAACAATATGTCATGTCTACTAATATGCGCCATAACATGGGCGACATGGCTACTTATCATGCTCTCTGGTGATATCCACTCGAACCCTGGGCCAATAGACGACATTGGCCTACTTGACGTCACTTCCGACTCATCCATATCTAGCTCATCTACACATGTACAATATATTACGCGACCACAAGACATATCACATCACCTGTCATTCGTACACTATAACGTCCAAAGTTTGTACCCGAAACTGGATACACTTCGCGCTGAGCTCCCGGATTTCGATATCCTAGCATTCTCAGAGACATGGATTAGTGAAGAACACAAATCAGACGATATATTATTTCACAACTTCAAAACACCTGAACGAAAAGATAGAATTAGTGATCGACATGGGGGTGTGATATTATACATAAGAGACAACATTATTTCATAAGCGTAGACTTGACCTAGAACTCGCCAATATTGAATCGATTTGGATTGAAGTTGTATCCAACAAAAAACATTTCCTATTTGGTATTTTCTACAGGCCACCAAACGCGAATAACCTATATAGTACTACAATAGAGGACTCAATTCACATGGCGATCGACACTGGCCTCAGAGACGTTATTGTTGTTGGTGATTTCAATCATAATACGTTGAATGCCCAATCTAACAGGAAGGTGGAGTCTATTTGCACACAGTTCGCGTTAACTCAGTGTATTTCATCCGCCACACATTTCACCGAACAATCGGAATCAATTATCGATTTATTATTTGTTTCGAACAGAGATAATCTTGTTACGAGCGGAGTAGGCGATCCATTTTTACAACAAGATATTCGGTTTCACTGCCGATTTACGGACTTCTAAAATTCTCCAAGCAAAAAACTAAACCTTTTAGGCGTAAGATTTGGCAATATGATAGGGGGGACTACAATCAATTACGGAGAGACATTGCATCAGTGACCTGGAACGACTTGAAATCGGAAAACATTGATGAATACGCAAATAATATTACGAACATAATAATAACGACTGCCGAAAAATATATACCTAATAAGGAAATACTCGTCAGACAATTCGATTTACCTTGGGTCACCACTAATATAAAAACAATGATAAGAAAGCGAAAACGTTTATACAAAAAAGCTAGAGCGATTAACAACAATCTACACTGGACTAATTTTCGAAATTTCAGGAACGATGTAATTGCAGCAATACGGGATTCAAAGAATATTATACTAGAATAAGTGATAAGCTGAAATCAGGTCAACTTTGCTCCAGAGATTGGTGGTCGACACTAAAACATTTTATAAGTGAGAATGAAAACAAAACTATACCTCCACTCCAACATGCCGATTTAATAATTGATGACGAAATGGAAAAATCAAATATACTAAACAATTTTTTTCGGGACCAAACACTTCTACACGAACCAGACACGTCTGCACCCACAATCGCACCATACAGAACACGTAACAACCTTGAAAGTATAACCCTTACCCAAAACGAAATAGAAATCTTATTAGCTAACGTACCATTAGGAAAAGCATCAGGACCGGACGGTGTCAATAACCGCATACTCAAAGGGTTAAAACGTGAAATATCCATTCCATATACAGATTTATTCAATACATCTATCCAACTCGGACAATTTCCAGACGAGTGGAAAAAAGCTAATGTAGTCCCAATATTTAAGGCTGGTAACCCTTCTCTTCCGTCAAACTATCGTCCTATATCCCTACTTAGCACAATTAGTAAGGTGCTAGAAAGAGCCGTATTTAAACATCTGTACAATCATTTCAGAGACAACAATGTCTTAACTCCCTTACAATCTGGGTTCGTCCCAGCTGACTCAACTGTAAACCAACTTACATTTCTCTACAATACATTCTGCAGTGCATTAGACGAAGGGAAGGAAGTAAGGGTAGTATTTTGCGACATAAGCAAGGCGTTTGATCGAGTCTGGCATACTGGTCTTCTCGTAAAATTGAGATCCGCAGGTGTCAATTAATAATGTACATGACTGGTTTAAAAAGCTACCTTATGTGGGCGCAAGCAACGTGTCGTGCTACCAGGTGTTTACTCCAACTGGAACCAATTTAAAGCCGGCGTCCCGCAAGGCTCCATATTAGGCCCGTTACTATTCCTACTTTATATTAACGATATTGTTACTAACATAAACTCAGGTATTAGGCTTTTCGCAGATGACACCAGTTTATACCTTATTGTTGACACTCCAGAAACAGCATCACTAACCATGAATTCAGATCTAGAAAGAATCACTAACTGGTCAAATAAATGGCTAGTATCATTCAATCCCACGAAAACGGAATCACTACTAATATCACGAAAACGTAATAGATTAGTACATCCACCAATAGTAATGAATGGTAATAATGTTACAGAGGTTGAAAGTCACAAACATCTAGGTATCTACTTTAATAAGAATGAATGTACATGGCACCAACACATAGATTATATAACAACAAAAGCGTGGCGCAGAATTAACATTATGCGAAAACTTAAATACACATTAGATAGAAAAAGTATATACCTTTCCTTCATCAGACCCTTACTTGAATACGCCGATGTTGTTTGGGATAACTGTACCCAATACGAAAAAGATGCGGTTGAAAAAATCCAGATCGAAGCAGCACGCATAACATCGGGCGCCACGAGACTCGTCTCTATCGACTCTTTATATACCGAAATATGTTGGGAAACATTAGAACACAGACGACATTCGCACAAGCTGAATATATTTTACAAAATGAAAAACGGTATCTCCCCAACTTATCTTATAGACATTGTTCCGCCGGAAATAGATACATCCCGCTACAACTTACGTAACTCTGATAACGTTCAACTCGTACGATCGCGAACCACGCTTTTTTTTAATTCCTTTTTCTTTTTACCATCGACAGTTCGCGAGTGGAACTCTCTTCCTAACGAGTACACGAAACGCACAATCACTTAATTGTTTCAAAACCAAAATAAAAAATCAATACCGGCAAAGGCCCAAGCTATTACTACAATGGTTCTCGGTATCTCCAAGTGCTACACACACGTCTAAGGACAAAATGCAGTGCTCTAAACCACGATTTATATCGTAAAACATTGTCGATTCCCCGAACTGTACTTGCGGACAGGTCGAGGATGCAAACACTATTTTTTCACATGTACCCGTTACACAATAAACCGCGAACAACTAATGAACGATGTTCAAATTCTCTGCACGACACTACATATATATTCTACGGCAACACCGAACTTGATCCTACCGACAATGAATCTATATTTGCATGTGTTAGAACATATATACAAAGCACCGGCCGCTTTTCGTGATCATGTACCGACGTCTGCTAACGTACACCCACTGTCGTGGTTGGAGTAGAGTGGGCTGTGTATTGGTCGATGTGAGGGTGGCAACCGTGGCTTTCGTTGGGGCTTCAAAATATTTTTTTCTATCAAAACTGGTCAAGATGTTTTCTGCATTGTGTATACAACTGTATACACTATTCTCTTGTTTCATTATTTCAACTATTTCATTTCATAAATAGTTTATTACATGAATATTTACATATTGACAAACAACGTACACTTACCGGAATCACCGGGTGCTGAAACCAGTTATGTTCACCAATTATAAACCTTTATTAAACCACGACTGGTCTCATCATCCGGTGTTGAAAAGTCACATGTAGGGAGAGGATTTAAATAAGCTTGCTTTCAATCCAATCCCATTTGTATATATCATTGTAAATTCCATTGTCGCCTTGTACCATTGTAAATAATATGCAAATAAAATATGTTTAAACTAAACACTAATAAACAAACAAACAAACAAACATAATGGGAACGCTCATTAAACGTATTGCGCTTATATCCCATTACATTAGCTCCACGTGACGTCGCGCGATGTTGTTGATTCGTTAAAGTTTGTTTGATATCATTAATCTACATGCCGTTCATCGTCATTGTTAATAACGTAACGCTTTTAGACTGGCAACGTCCCTGTTCTATGATTTCTGACGAAATGACTTAAAACAATAAGATTCCTAATTGTAATACTTTATTTGGTAATATACATTTTTGAAACAGAATTTGCAATGCAAATATAAGTAATAAGACATGGGCGTTGTGTTTTACTGTAGTATGGAAAACAATTGGTCTGTTTAAGTTTGTGAGGAGTCCTTCTGACTCCACGCACTTTAAACAGACAAACTATTTTCATTACGACAGTAAACGCAACAGCCCATGGTTTTATTCATTAATTAATCATAATCAGCCACAAAATACTGTTCACAGCCATCCAGTTATGAATATGTGGCTTTGACTGGAGTTATGGGACTTATGGGATTTGTGACCAGTGTAGCTCCTGATCAAATAGCAGACCCATGTAGCCTGATAGCGATCTATATTGCTTGTTAGATATGAAATGGCCATAATATGACGGGTCACGGCCATCTTTTTTATGCTCTTCGAAAAAACAATTCGGGGGCGCATATAGTTACCGCTTTGTTTACGTTAAAGTTTTTTTAAATTACTATATCTCTGTGACTGTTTGGGATATCAACTTGAAACTTTATATACACATTGATCACCATCCATATTTTCATTGTATACCATACCCATGCTGCACAGGAGCCCAAAACCAAGGTCAAATGACTTTAAACCTTTTGTTAAAGTTTTACGTAAAAAGGGTTTTTAAATTGCTATATCTCTGTGACCGCTTGCGATATCAACTTGAAACATCATATACACATTGATCAGCATTTATTGTGAGTAATAAGCATACTTCACCAATACCCAGGGTCAAGCACTTTGAATTTCAATCCAGGCATCATCGGGGAACATTTATCGGATTTACCGACCATCTTGTAATATTGTACTTATACTTGTTTCACCTGCTGGTCTTTCATGTTTTTAACAAGCATTTTTGATGACATGTGTCATCCAAGCTTGTACAGAACTTTGCTTTTCTATATACATATGTCTATATTGATCAATACATACCAACTCAGTAGGCACAACATGTTCTTTATAGGAATTACATAAGTGTATAATTGTGTCACTATTCCGCCAGTTCTGAGTGCCCGCTATACAGATATAATCAGTTAGTAGTATTTGTTTTACTGATAGTGACTCGCGGTGGTATCAGGCTATTTTCATATGCAAATGAGGCATGCTATTTTTCAATTATATATCTTAATTAAATGTCATCTGAAAAAATAATAGTTTTGACAAATTATAATGTATGAT
>CM055275.1:91575928-91693365 GCA_029237695.1 Conchocele bisecta | reverse complement strand
TTTTGTCGATTACTTTTATACAAATGGGCATATTGCATTTATGATTTTTGTAATATATTATATGGACGACTTGTGAAATGACATTTGAAACGAAATAACCATACGACAGTATTTTTAGATAACACATAACAAAATCAGTATTATGTAATCATAATGCAAATATTTATTTTAAATTTATTTATATTTATATAACAATTACAAACAAACGCGCGAGAACAATTGTTGTCGGCGTAGATGGAGGCGGTCTGCATGTTTCTTTATTTGGGTTTGAAACCGGAATATCACAGAAAACAAACTTATCCTGTCTGGCGACCACCATCAGATATACATGTACTTACAACATGAAGATCGAACGCGGGGGCGCATGTGTGCGCTCTTTTGCTAATTATGCTATAACGGTCCCGTTCAGATTTAGAGCGGGGTCGGGTGTTTTCGGCGTCAAGACGGAACCCGTACGCGCTGTACAAACCCAGTTCCGAGTTTTGGGATTTATTTATGGATTAGACTGCATTACGCGCTTTGATGAGTAACGCTAACTTTCATTTGAACGTGACAAGCGATTTTCGAAATATGTACACACTCGGGTAAATCTGCATTCATGTATTCATGACTTAATTATGTGTCTACGTAGATCTACATATTGCATGATCATATTTATGAAAAGGTCTTGGTTTACAGCTGTCGTTCTCACGGGGAAATGAACATGAGCAATATAAGATATCAACCGACGGCCGGTCAGACCCGACCCCGCTCTACGTGAAAGTGTGCCCGCAACCGTTACTTTTATTAAAGAAAATGTAAGCAGTTGGCTCATTAACTGTGACACGCATTCTGGATAAAATTAGCCACGGATAGAACTGGGCCTATGTCTTAATTCATTTGATTTACTGGTTCACCGTCGAATGTTTCGAAAATCAACATAAAATAAAATTTGGAAATTGTCAGAAAACTAATCGTATCACAGATAAAAAATATGGTGGTGCTAATTACGCGGCTCCTGGCATATCGCATCATGTTGACACTGGGCCAATCATGTTTATTATTTAGTATTTAGTGTGTCGGTATTGTGTCACAGGCATATTTAGTGCGAACATAATTGTAGCCACCGGGGGCCCGTTTCACCAAACTTCGTACGACTGAGTTCGTAAGTGCAAATCCAGGATCGTCTGGAAATTTAAATTGATGGATTTACATTGATAGAGCATAGGCTGCTCAATAAATGTAAATCCAATAATTGTTTACAATAATTTATTTTGTACTTACGAATATTTTAGTCGTACGAAGTTTAGTGAAACGGGCCCCAGGGACGTAGCCTACTGATTTGTATCTGTGTCTGCAACCACTTGCATGTACCTTCTAATGTCACGTACTTTTGAGTGACTTTCAAAAATATCACATTGCATCAGCCGTACGATTGCCGCTTGATAACTGTTAACTATTATTTTAATTGACCACTTGTACATATGGTTATATGAATGTATGGCATATATTTTACTAGTATTTTTGCAATCAGTTCAGACCCTGATCAGGCTGCGCAGATGCACAGGTCTCCAACATTTACAAATTTAAGAAGTCCTACGTTAGATCGTTGTTAATTTACTTACTACTAAACACTAGATGTCTGCGTGCTTTATTGTTTTTTTATCAAAGGGACGTTCTAGTCGGAGGCGTGTAAATAATATAAAGCAAATACCAGGAGCGGATCCAGGATTTCAGGTTAGGGGGGGGGTGGCGGGGCGGGACTTCTTAATTGAAATAGTTTACTATATTTGCGAACTACATGTAGCACCGTTTGTTCGTTGACCAAGCGGAGCTCGGAAGACTGCTAGGTGGGTCCTGCGGTATGCCCTCCGGAATATTTTTGATATCTACACCCCATTTTGCGGCGTTATAGCGCATTTTAGAGCAAACATATCTTTACTCGCCAAATTTTAGGGGGGCGCGCGCCGGATTTTCCCCTACGTGAATCCGCCCTGGAATACACAAATTCTACGCGTCTAAATTCAAACGAGACGCTTCAAACAAATGTCGAAATGTTGTGGTCGGTACAAATTTAGAGTGTAAATCACTGACTTGATTATATAGTGTGCAGACATGAATTCAAAATACATGTACGTACGCCACGGTGCTTTTTAGCATGGCTTTGTTGGCCACTCATTTCTTTACAAAGGCGTTGAATATACTTTTTCTGAAACGCAACACAATTAAATTGCAAATTTCGTGTTCAAATTAATTATTCCCGACGAGAGGATAGAGTGTATACATATACATGCACCAGTACTATTATGCTTACTGCCGGTATTTTTGGTTACGATCTGTCAAGTAGAACTTTAGTTATTGCGTGGACAAGGATACAAAGTGCGAAAATTAAAAATGACCATGTTGAGAATTACCAATCAGAGGCTACCATTAGGGGTCAAGGGTAAAAAAATAAAGGCAAAATCGGCACTTCATGTATATTAGGCTACTTCAGGTATATTAGGTTACTTCAGATATAGACAACATTTCTTCAACCCCCTTTATTATGCTACATGGTGTTGGTGGTGGGGTGCAATGGCGGTGGTGGGTAGCCGAGGGAGTGGGGGTCAGCGCAGCATTTTCCCATAGACCTGCTACCTGCTAGTACGGGGTACATTAGCCCGTCCGTCAGTCATATTGGCTGCACAGGAAAACGTCCCCCCCCCACCTTTCTGAGATGTAAATATAATTCCGAGAGTCAGGAATGGACAGTCGATTTTTAATTTCTTTAAAAATCCCCGGGGGTGTCCGACTACCATCTAGACTCCATCGGGTGCTTCAAAGTCATTGATATGTGCAGCCATAGGCCTATCCAAATTCTGGTCATTCATTTCTACAAAAAACAAATGAATTTGTTTCAATCACCGATACGATGTGCGTATAATTTACAATGTCAAACACCAGGAATGCCTTTTAGTTTTCTGGTCTTTGGTGACGTAATGTCTACATCAATAAATGACGTCACAATTAACTGTAAATTACGTCAATTATAATCTGGCCTACATTCTGAAATAAGTGCAATGTATCTTTCTGACGACACATGTATATCATTATGAATCTATTATGGCGATGGTGGCAAATTACGAAGCCGCAGGTCGGCTAATTATAGATTTAAAATCGATAGTTGTGCTTTTGTTTTGTTCACTACATGTGCATATCATAGTGTTATTCTGTTCAATGTTTGATAGTATACATACTAACACTTGTACATACATTTAACATGTAACTTATCCAGGGGCGTAGCCAGGAGGAAAATGATATGCAGGCCCGGGAAACAATGTGGAGCGAGCGTAGCGACCGATGCCGCTAGGGAAGTCCGGGGGCATGCCCCCCCCCCCCACCCCACGGAATTTGTTTTATGATAATGAAATTTCCTGCATTCTGCTGCATTTGAAAGAATATAGGCCTAATAGGAATAAGACGGGTATATCTAGGTTGGCCTATTAAATATCTCGATTTTTTTGAATTTTGTTTAAGTCAAAACGATGTGCAGGCTCGGGCCTTTTGCCTTATAGCAGCTACGTGCCTGTTATCAGCAATGTACTGTAGGCTGTTTTGAGTTGCATTGTACAAACGTCGCCGTTTCAATAACGTAATTTTCTCGATGACGATTGACGTTACGTTTGTTTCCGTGCGTGATTCACATGATGCTACAAAAAGTGAGATAAAACAAAAACTATGAAACATAATTGCATTTTTTTTTTAAATATTGTCTGCATCAGAAAATGTAAAAAAGTGAAAATCGAAAATTTTGTCATTAAGGCTGGTTTTCCCAGAGCGCGGCCCATATATATATGAACAAGGCTTCTAAGTTTGGTCAGACACGACCTCGTATCATAACACATTCCGCGATTGTATTAACGGTAATGTGAATATTTTGGCTGAAAGTGCACATGTTAATTTGAGAATTATTGTTATCTTGCTAAAATAACATACATTGTAGTTAGAACATATTTATGTAAATAATATCGAATTACAGCTCCTTTTCCTAGGTCGGACACAACCTCGTATCATAACAAATGAAATAATGTGTTTAAGGCTATAAAGTCAATATTGTAGTGGCAAGTACACATGATCATTTGAGAATTACCGATATCCTGCAGAAATACATAGACAATATGGTATTTTGTTACTATAGGAGCAGCGGTGGATCTGGAGGGGGTAGGCCGTTTCCGGAGTTACACCCCCTCCCTCCCCCCCCCCCCCCCCCCCCCCCCCCCCCCCCCGCCCCCGCCACCTCGTTCAGCCACGGAGTTTACATAGATCACAGTTTGCCACCAGTTGGAGTCTGAATTTAAATGCCGTAATACACAGGAAAGTGCATTTGCGGATATATTTAAAAAACAATCAGGAGGGCATGCACCCGCCCCCCCCCCCAACTCCGCCGTTCACCGAATGCTGGATCCGCGTCTGACGTTAGAAACCTTGTTCATAATACAGAGGTATACCGATGAAAGCCGAAACACGCCAAATGTCTGTGATTGTTACTACTTACTATTATCCACATTAGTTGCCGCTTTAACTGTTGTCATGATCGCATCTGTTGCATTATTGCTGGGCGTATAGAACAGTTGGCGATGTCCATGCTGACCCGGATCCGGTTTGAAACTCTCACAGGTTGTGTCATTGCCGATGTTCTTGGGATCCGTCTGGCTTCGAATGAACAGCAACAGCAAGGCAAAGCATACCGGTATAACAATCTCGAACACAGTCACACATATTTTACGTTTCTGTAGCACAAAATCTTTCCACAGTAGTAGCACAAACTGACCACCCGCCGAAGACATGTTTCAGTGTCTAGTGTACCAGCACAGTAACACAAACTGATGCTCAATAATGTATTCAATGAAATTGTGTCCAGATTTCCATATTTATTATCATACGACGGTATGTAACTACGCAGTATTATCGTACGATAGTACTTAACTTCCGCAATATGTATTTCACGTTCAGTAGTGTATACAATGGGTGTTCTATATGTCACAGGTGTATGGAGGATAAAGAAAGTCCACACTGTGGGTTCAGTCCTGGTTATGTATTTGTATATATATATGTGAATATATATTTACAGTAAATAGTATGGGTGACCTGAAAATATAAAAGATTAGTATAAGCAGGCGATACATTTAGGCGCACTGCGGATAGTCAGGTCAGGTTTTCTCGTGGACCGGGTAACATGAATACGAATATACAATACACGGACATTTACATTAGACGGGTTGGTGTCGGTCAGTGTTGGTCGATCCGTCAGTATCGGTCGATCAGTGGTGTCGGTCGGTCAGTCGGTCAGTGTCGGTCTGTTGGTTTCGCACGGTCGGTGTTAGTCGGTCGGTGTTGATCGGTCGGTGTCCGTCGGTGTATGTTTGTCAGTGTCGGTTGGTCGCTCGGTGTCGTTATGTCGGTGTCGGTCAGTTGGTTTCGCACGGTCGTTGTCAGTCGGTTTGTGTCGGTCGGTCGTTGTCAGTCGGTGTCGGTCGGTCGGTCGGTCGGTCGGTCGGTCGGTCGGTCGGTCGGTCGGTCGGTCGGTCGGTCGGTCGGTCGGTCGGTCGGTCGGTCGGTCGGTCGGTCGGTCGGTCGGTCGGTCGGTCGGTCGGTCGGTCGGTCGGTCGGTGGTCGGTCGGTCGGTCGGTCGGTCTGGTCGGTCGGTCGGTCGGTCGGTCGGTCGGTCGGTCGGTCGGTCGGTCGGTCGGTCGGTCGGTCGGTCGGTCGGTCGGTCGGTCGGTCGGTCGGTCGGTCGGTCGGTCGGTCGGTCGGTCGGTCGGTCGGTCGGTCGGTCGGTCGGTCGGTCGGTCGGTCGGTCGGTCGGTCGGTCGGTCGGTCGGTCAGTGTCGGTCGGTGTCTATCAGTGTCGGTCATTGTCGGTCAGTGTCGGTCGGTCGGTGTCGATCGGTGTCAGTCAGTGTCGGTCGGTGTCTATCAATGACGGTCAGTGTCAATCAGTGTCGGTCGTGTCAATCGGAGTCTGTCAACGTGTCGGTGTCAGTGGTCGTGAGTTGGCGGTCGGTGTCTGTCGGTCTCTCGGTGATGGTTTGTGTCGTCGGTGTAGGAAGGTGTCGCCCTGCCCTGCCCTGCCCTGCCCTGCCCTGCCCTGCCCTGCCCTGCCCTGCCCTGCCCTGCCCTGCCCTGCCCTGCCCTGCCCTGCCCTGCCCTGCCCTGCCCTGCCCTGCCCGCCTGCCCTGCCCTGCCCTCCCTGCCCTGCCCTGCCCTGCCCTGCCCTGCCCTGCCCTGCCCTGCCCTGCCCTGCCCTGCCCTGCCCTGCCCTGCCACCCTGCCCTGCCCTGCCCTGCCCTGCCCTGCCCTGCCCTGCCCTGCCCTGCCCTGCCCTGCCCTGCCCTGCCCTGCCCTGCCCTGCCCTGCCCGCCCTGCCCTGCCCTGCCCTGCCCTGCCCTGTGCCCCCCTGCCCTGCCCTGCCCTGCCCTGCCCTGCCCTGACCTGCCCTGCCCTGCCCTGCCCTGCCCTGCCCTGCCCTGCCCTGCCCTGCCCTGCCCTGCCCTGCCCTGCCCTGCCCTGCCCTGCCCTGCCCTGCCCTGCCCTGCCCTGCCCTGCCCTGCCCTGCCCTGCCCTGCCCTGCCCTGCCCTGCCCTGCCCTGCCCTGCCCTGCCCTGCCCTGCCCTGCCCTGCCCTGCCCTGCCCTGCCCTGCCCTGCCCTGCCCTGCCCTGCCCTGCCCTGCCCTGCCCGCCCTGCCCTGCCCTGCCCTGCCCTGCCCTGCCCTGCCCTGCCCTGCCCTGCCCTGCCCTGCCCTCGTCCGGCACATGTTTGGATCTTAGGTGGTTGGAGGTGTCGCCTATGACAAACGAAAACAATGCAACATATTCCGTAACCGAAGCCTATTGTGTCTTAAGTGGTCATTCTTTTCTTTAAAAACTATGAATATACAATCTAATGGTGTGTCATGTATGAACGTCCGTCCGTCCATCAGTCTGATTGACTATCCGACTGTTGTTTGTTCTTTCTTTACAGAACATACAAACGATGGCAGCTGCAGTTGCTATACTCCAGGCGCGCAATTTACGATGGGAACGAGTCTTTAGGACCGAACCAATCCCCTAGACTTCATGGATAACGAGGACCAAATATCGAAATGCAGGCTGTCTCGTGCTTTTTTTTCTACAAGTATGCAACATTGCACATGCTGACATTATACGGTCAACCCTGAGATCACACAGTCTGTCAGTGTCATTGCAAGTGTTGACTGCATTGCGATTTTACGAAACTGGTAGTACCCTGGCGGTTACTGAGAGATATACAACATTAGCAAATCAAGTGGTTCTAGAAAGTGGAGTATAACTTTTGCGGACAGTGTTAGCCTGTGTTTCGTTTCTGATAAGGAGATACCTGGTTTTCAGACTAGATGGAGAAACAGTCCCTGACGCATTTAACAAAAATGTCAGACCCGTCCGCTGAACGCACGTGCGCATTAATCCAGTCCTATACTGGTAAAACATGTTCAGAGGGCAATCCTATATGTGTGACACTGACTCATACAGTGCATGCATTTCTACATGTAATCAACAAATTACCCGTGTCCAGTTCAAATAAATATAATATGTCATTTGGTAGTTGTATCAGATACATCCATATCTGACCGGGCATACCATTAATAATCGACAGTACATGTGTTCTGCTGACTCTGAAACGTGATTTCTGAGTTAATGAGGTAATCTAAGTAATAAAATTAAAAAAAATGGTCGAACTACAATTTTATTGGAATGTAAAAATAAAAACATTGTTAATTGCTTATTTTGTTGCTGTTTCATGTGATATGCCAGTTTATATTACAGTATAAGGTTCACTAGTTGGCAATAAATATATCCACTTGTATTAAATGGCGTCGGAATATTGAGATAACATTTATATTCTACATGAGATTATTTTTAAAAATTAATAATATTCAACATTGGACTTGCAAATCCGTTATTTTAGATGTCAAAACACATAAAGGAAAAGTAAAATCATCATAAAAATATAAGCCCCGAGCGGGATTCGAACCCGCGCGGCACATACCAAAGCTGTAAACAATAACTAAGTTGTAACTTATGACGGACTTGTTATGACCGTCTTAAGTTTGTGTTGTGAAACCAAATAAGCAATGACTTAAGTCGGTCATAACTTTTGTCATAAAGTTATAACTTAAGTTCGAACTTATGAACAAACTAAGATTTGTTAGTGAAACGGGCCCCTGGTATGCACGCGCAATAACAGTGAGACCCCATAACAGACGGCCACCCATCTTGGCGAGATACAATAGCCGAACGAGAGACATTTGGCAGTACAGTGAGACCCATAGCAGACCGGCCACCCATCTACGGGGATTTGCAAATGCTAAACAGTGAGACCCGTAGCAGACTGGTAGTTTTCACTGGAATAGGTTGTAAAATGCTGGAACGCTGAAAAGGCATCGAGCAATTCAAATATACCAGAGCTATATATAAGGCGCTCACTTATTACCGAAAGGAATATACAGTAGAATAGTATTATGTAAATATATATCAGCATTAGCTATGGTTACGACTGATTCGATGTCTAGGTGAAGAATGACCGGCTGAAGGCTAATTCGCGCGCTTGCGCGGAGAATTATACTTTACGCATGCATGGCTACATCCAATCAACACACATATAGGCTATGACGTCACAGTACGGGAAAGAAACATACAACAAGACGTATCACATGACATGTGTGGACAAATGAAATACAGACACGCAGCAACATGGACGACAAGAACAATACGCAACGATTCACTTGACATCAACGTAAAGTGAACGTTATATATTAATAGGGGCACATGCCGAATTACCATATAGCCACAAGTAAACACATCTGACCCTGTGACATATATTAAGGCGTTTCCTGTAAAGAAACAGAAGCTATAAAGACATTTATTCCAACGTTAAGTTTATGATGTTGATCTTGGGGAAGGTGGGGGTGGGTCGTTGATTTGCTGTAGCACAATAGAGGATCATCAGATGAATGCATATATGAGATATCAAAGCATTACCTGTAAAGAAACAGAAGTTACACAACATTTACCCCAACGTTAAGTTTATGAACATGCTAACTTTGTGACCTTGACATTTGGGTAAGGGTTGGGTGGTTGGTAGTGCATTTGCTACAGCATGATAGAGGGTCATCTGAGGAATGCATGTATGAAATATCAAGGCGTTGCATGAAAGGAAACAGATGTTATAAGACATTTACCTCAACGTTAAGTTTATACGTGTGCTAAGTTTGTTACCTTGACCTTGGGGTAAGGGGTGGGGTGGGTCATGGATTCGCTATAGCATGATAGAGTATCATCAGATGAACGCATGTATGAAATATGAAGGCGTTCTCTGTAAGTAAATAGAAGTTACACAACATTTACCCCAACGTTAAGTTTATGAACATGCCAAGATTGTGACCATGACCTTGGGGAAAGGGTTGGGTAGTGGGACGCGCATTTGCTACATTATGATAGGAGGTCATCTGAGGAATGCATGTATGAAATATCAAGGCGTTCCATGAAAGGAAGCAGATGTTATAAGACATTTACCCCAACGTTAAGTTTTTGAATGTGTTAAGTTTGCGACCTTGACCTTGGGGTAAGGGGTGGGTCGTGGATGTTCTATAGCACGATAGAGTATCATCAGATAAATGCATGTGTGAAATATCAAGGCGTTCTCTGTAAATAAACAGAAGTTAGACAACATTTACCCCAACGTTAAGTTTATGAACATGCTAAGATTGTGACCTTGGCCTTGGGGTAAGGGTTGGGTGATGGGTCATGTATTTGCTACAGCATGATAGAGGGTCATCCTAGGAATGCATGTATGAAATATCAAGGCGTTCCATGAATGGAAACAGAAGTTATAAGACATTTACCCCAACGTTAAGTTTGTGGACGACGACGCCGACGAGACGCCGCCGACGCTGCCGACGCCGCCTCCGCCGGGGTTATGTCATAAGCTCTTCTGCACCTCGTGCAGGCCAGCTAAAAAATGAAAATTGAAAATAAATAGCAGACGTAAGTTTAAGGATTAATACCTGTTGCTGAAAATAGGTGATAAATTAAAACTGACACTATTCATCATTTGACAATTTATTCAGGAACATGATATGAATATATAATGGCGATTGATTGCGTGACGTGACTGTAATGACTATTACACAAAACGGCTGCACCGTATAGACCTTTTATCGGCAGTAAATGTCCGCAAGCAGTATTCTTGCGGGATCGATAGCAAAATAAAACATTTCACACATAAAATGTACATTGCTGATAAATCTCCTCCAACATATTCACATAAAATATACGGGTTCATGCTGATATAGACGTAAGATATATCATCGTTTATACATTATATAACATATGTAAAATACGTGTAATTGCAATGAAAATATAGTAGGAATGTCACAAATATCATAAGGCCCATTTCTCCAGTTACATATCAGTTCGTTTGTTTGTGTATTGGTGCTTAACGGCTTACCAACAGCTAATGTCATGTAAGGCCGGGCAAACGGGTTTGATCCCATTTTAACCTGCTGTATTGGGGGGGGGGGGGAGGGGGGGGGGGAGGGGTGGAGGGGGGGGGCGGGTGGAAATCCCAAAATCAGAACGGAATATTTACATCGAAAACGATATTTATTATATACCTACGCATGAAATACATATTTATACGATATAAATAAAAGTCATATCTTCTCATCGATGAAATAAACAACTTCCGGTGAAAATACGACTACTTCCGCTATATATATTCATAACGCGCATCTGCAGTGCCGGACTGCAAATACACATTCATTACCGCATACAGTCTAAACAACTGGTAATTTCCATGGAGCGGTAAATAATAAATAGAATATTCATATTTTTGGAACGATTATGACATATATGTTCATTGAGTGGTGTGAAACGTCCATATTTTACGAGTGCCGTTAAAAATATGAATATCCTCTATATATTCAGCCCTGAAATTAGAATAACTTGACCTGGTGCCAGGTCCATATCACACCAAGGTCACTTGGCCCCGTCCCCTAAAACAGGATTACGAATAATCGTAATACTCGCAATAGGGATATAACCAGATTCAACAGTAACATACAAAATGCCAAAGACATATGTGAGGGAGAAACCAGGTCTCCAGTCGGCATAACATATCAGAAGATAGACTGGTCACAAATGTCATAAGCCCCATTACTCCAGTCACAGATCAGAAGCTAGACTGGTCACAAATGTCATAAGCCCCATTTCTCCAGTCACATATCAGAAGCTAGACTGGTCACAAATGTCATAAGCCCCATTTCTCCAGTCACATATCAGAAGCTAGACTGGTCACAAATGTCATAAGCCCCATTTCTCCAGTCACAGATCAGAAGCTAGACTGGTCACAAATGTCATAAGCCCCATTTCTCCAGTTACATATCAGAAGCTAGACTGGTCACAAATGTCATAAGCCCCATTTCTCCAGTCACATATCTGAAGCTAGACTGGTCACAAATGTCATAAGCCCCATTTCTCCAGTCACATACTAACCCTAAACCCTAGCCCTAACCCTGGTCACAAAAGTCATAAGCCCCATTTCTCCAGTCACAGATCAGAAGATAGACTGGTCACAAATGTCATAAGCTCCATTTCTCCAGTCACATATCAGAAGCTTGACTGGTCACAAATATCATAAGCCCCATTTCTGCAGTCACATATCAGAAGCTTGACTGGTCACAAATACCATAAGCCCCATTTATTCAGTCACATATCAGAAGCAAGACTGGTCACAAATGTCATAAGCCGCATTTCTCCAGTCACATATATGAAACTAGACAGGCCACAAATGTCATAAGCCCGATTTCTCCAGTCACAGATCAGAAACTACACTGGTCACAAATGTCATAAGCCCCATTACTCCAGTCACATATCAGAAGCTAGACAGGCCACAAATTTCATAAGCCCCATTTCTCCAATCACAGATCAGAAGCTAGTATGACTACAAATGTCATAAGCTCCATTACTCCAGTCACAGATCAGAAGCTAGACATCCCACACATACCATAAGCCCCATATCATATGCTAGACTGGTCACAAATGTTATAAGACCCATTAATCCAGTCACGGATCAGAAACTACACTTTTCCCAAATGTCATAAACCCCATTTTGATTTATACATCTGTGTTTGTGGTTGTCACTTTCAGAAGGTGTATGATCACATTCATAAACTTAACGTTGGGGTAAATGTTGTGTGACTTCTGTTTATTTACAGGGAATAACTTCATATTTCATACATGCATTCATTTGATGATACTCTATCGTACTATAGCAAATCCATCTAGTACATGTTGTGTAACTTCTGATTCTTTACTGGGAACGCTTTGATATGTCATACATGCATTCATCTGATGATCCTCTGTTGTGCTACAGCAAATCCAAGAACCATCCCACCCCCGCCTCCTTCCCCAAGATCAACATCATAAACTTAACGTTGGAGTAAATGTATTTTTATAACTTCTGTTTCTTTACAGGGAACGCCTTGATATTTCATACATGCATTCATCTGATGATACTCTATCGTGCTATAGCAAATACAT
The DNA here is from genome assembly GCA_029237695.1 of Conchocele bisecta. Classification (NCBI taxonomy): domain Eukaryota; kingdom Metazoa; phylum Mollusca; class Bivalvia; order Lucinida; family Thyasiridae; genus Conchocele; species Conchocele bisecta. Next base: position 91,680,789 of record CM055275.1, on the reverse strand, counting down.
GACCCACCCCACCCCTTACCCCAAGGTCAAGGTCACAAACATAGCATATTCATAAACTTAACGTTGGGGTTAATGTCTTAAAACTTCTGTTTTCTTTCATGGAACGCCTTGATATTTCATACATGCATTCATCTGATTATACTCTATCGTGCTATAGCAAATTCTTGACCAACCGCCCACCCCTTACTCCAGGGTCAAGGTCACAATCTTAGCGTTGGGGTAAACGTTGTGTAACTTCTGTTTCGTTACAGAGAACACTTTGATATTTCTTACATGCATTCATCTGATGATCCTCAATTGTGCTACAGCAAATCCATGACCCACCCCCACCCCTTTCGCCAAGGTCAAGGTCACAAACTTAGCACATTCATACATGCATTCCTTATGTGAATAGCTATCATGCTGTAGAAAATCACCAACTTAGTGCGTTCATAAACTTAACGCTAAATTTTGTTTTACTTCTGTTTTCAGGGAGTGCATTGATATTTCATACATTCATTCATCTTAATATGCTATATTATGCTATAGCAAACCCACGACCCACCTTGCTCCACTGAGCCCAATGTCAAGGTCCACCGCACGCCCCTTAACCCAATTTCATGTTATATAATATTACTATTTTGTATGCAACTGTGCCAAGTTTGAGTGAAGGCTGCCAACAGGCGAGCTTCGTTGTCTTCTGACAACTCGTGTTTCAAATAATATGAAATTCTTAGTAGCTAAAATATCCATTTATTTATTATTAGTAGCAAATGTATATTTTAGTTGTGCGGCTACCAGTAATGCTATCGTAACTAGATTGAACCATGGTCAATGTCAAGGTCATAAACATAGCACATTCATAAACGTAACGTTGGGGTAAATGTATTATAACATCTGTTTCCTTTCATGGAACTCCTTGATATTTCATACATGCATTCATCTAATGACCCTCTATCATGCTGTAGGAAATCCACTACCCGCCACCAAACCCTTACCCCAAGGTCACAAACTTAGCATGTTCATAAACTTCACGTTATGGTAAATGTTGTATAACTTGCATTCATGCATTCATCTGATGATACTCTATCGTACTATAACAAATCCATCTAGTACATGTTGTGTAACTTCTGTTTCTTTACAGGGAACGCTTTGATATTTCATACATGCATTCATCTGATGATCCTCTATTGTACTACAACAAATCCATGACCCACCCCCACCCCCCCCCCCTCCCGACCACTTTCCCCAAGGTCAAAGTTACAAACTTAGCATGTTCATAAACTTAACGTTGGGGAAAATGTCTTATAACATCTGTTTCCTTTCATGAAACGCCTAGATATTTCATACATTAATTTATCTGATGATGCTCTATCATGGTATCGCAAATCCATGAACCACCGCCCACTACTTACACCAAGGTCAATGTCTCAATCTTAGCACATTCATAAACTTAACGTTGGGTAAATGTCTTATAACATATGTTTCCTTTCATTGAATACCTTGATATTTCATACATGCATTAATCTGATGATACCCTATCGTGCTATCGCAAATCCATGACCCACCGCCCACCATCACCCCCAGGTCAAAGTCACAAACTTAGCACATTCATAAACTTAACGTTGGGGTAAATGTCTTATAACATATGTTTCCTTTCATGGAACACCTTGATGTTTCATACATGCCTTCCGCAGATGACTCTCTATCATGATGTATCAAATTCACGACCCAACACTCAACCCTTACCCCAAGGTCAAGGTCACAATCTTAGCATGTTCATAAGCTTAACGTTGTGGTAAATGTCTTATAACATCTGTTTCCTTTCATGGAACGCCTTGGTATTTCATACATGCCTTCATCTGATAATACCCTATCGCGCTATCGCAGATCCATGACCCACCGCCCACCCCTCACCCCACGGTCAAAGTCACAAACTTAGCACATTCATAAACTTAACGTTGGGGTAAATGTCTTATAACATCTGTTTCCTTTCATGGAACGCCTTGATATTTCATATATGCATTCATCTGATAATACCCTATCGTGCTATCGCAGATCCATAACCCATCGCCCACCCCTCACCCCACGGTCCAATTCACAAACTTAGCACATTCATAAACTTGACGTTGGGGTAAATGTCTTAAAACATCTGTTTTCTTTCATTGAACGCCTTGCTATTTCACACATTCATTCCTCAGATGACCCTCTATCATGCCGTAGGAAATCCACAACCCACCACCCAACACTTACCCCAAGGTAAAGGTCACAAACTTAGCATGTTGATAAACTTAACTTTGGGTTAAATGTCGTATAACAACTGTTTCCTTTGATGGAACGCCTTGATATTTCATACATGCATTTCTCATATGACCCTCTATCATGCTGTAGCAAATCCACGACCCACCACCCAACCATTACCCCAAGCTCAAGGTCACAAACTTAGCATGTTCATGAACTTAACGTTGGGGTAAATGTTGTGTAACTTCTGTTTCTTTACAGTGAACGCTTTGATATTTCATATATGCATGCATCTGATGATCCTTTGTTGTGCTACAGGAACTCCATGTCCCAGTCCCCCCACCCCTTTCCCCAAGGTCAAGGTCACAAATTTAGCATGTTCATAAACTTAACGTTGGAGTAAATGTTGCGTAACTTCTATTTCTTTACAGCGAACGCTTTGATATTTCACACATGCATTCATCTGATGTTCCTCTGTTGTGCTACAGCAAATCCATGTCCCACCCCAACCCCTTTCCCAAAGATCAACATCATAAACTTAACATTTGAGTAAATATCTTTTTATAACTTCTGTTTTTTTACAGGGAACACCTTGATATTTATGCCCCCGCCACAGAATGGTGAGGGGGCATATACTGTTACCGGCGTCCGTTCGTCCATACGTCCGTCCGTAATTCCGTCCGGAAACCTTAACGCTCGGGTAAATGGCATTCGTGTGCCGACAGGCCACATTTCTAGTTCAAACATGCATTCATCTGATGATCCTCTATTGTGCTACAGCAAATCCATGACCCACACCTCTTTCCCGAAGGTCAAGGTCACAAACATAGCACATTCATACATGCTACAGAAAATAACCAACTTAGTGTGTTCATAAACTTAACGTTGGGGAATTTTGTATAACTTTCGTTTTCAGGGAGCGCATGCATATTTAATACATGCATTCATCTTAATATGCTATATCATGCTATAGCAAATCCACGACACCACCTTCCACCACTGACCTCAATGTCAAGGTCCACCGCACACCCCTTAACCCTATCTCAAGTTATTTAATATTCATGTTTGTTATACAACTGTGCCATGTTTGAGTGAAGAGTGCCAACAGGCGAGTTTCGTTGTCTTCTGGCAACTCTTTTTATTATATACGTACATTAATTACAATTCATATGCGCCTCAAAAGATATTCCAAATATAAGTGAAATATACAGGGATTCTCCAGATTATCGGACAAAAATGGCAGGGTTAACGATATTTTTATTAAAATAGCAGCTACAGGCATAAACTTTTCACAGAACAATCAGCGGTTCTTGCTGTCTCAACGTATGTATTTAGCAACATATGCCATCTTTCTCACTTACAATTGGGTCGGATCATCAGTAGTAAGATTGCCTCAAAATTAACATCTACAATCAGTTATCCGGACAAACGTATAATCCTCTTATAACTTCTATTCTGACATTGAAATCATAATTGTATCGCCTGCAAACCAGTGTAAACAGCATCTGCGGAATAAAATGAGTCATCCTTCGCTTCTTGGAAAACACTGTATTTATAGAATGTATTGTATTTATATAAACAACTCTGAAACGACGTAATGGGCGCAGATGATTGAGCCCCACGCAACGTTTGATGTTGTAAACATTTTGTGGACAGTGTTGTGGAATGTTTTCAGCAAATTTTACTAAAATGTTTACCATGATGACATATTATTCACACTGTCATGGAAAAAGCAAGCAACAGCGTGACTTAGATATATTCGTTGCAAAATCGGATCAAATATTGCGCTTAATTAACAGGTATTTTCAAGTCCGGGTCAATGGGTTTGGTACTAAATGCCATATATTACCTGTACAAGTACATGTACATTTGGGGGGAAAATCCCAAAACTCAGAACTGAATATTTACAGTAAAATACTATATATTCAGCCTTGAAATCAGAATAATACCGATCTGGTGCCAGGTCCTCGCCACACCAGAATCACTTGGCCCCCTCCCAAAAGCAGTAGGATCAGTAATAATCTTACAACTTTTATAAAGGGCAATAACCCAATTCAACTCCCAGGTAACAAAAGAGCCAAAGATAAAAACGTACCAGAGGTCCAAACCAGGTAAATTGTGATTCCTATAAGGAGGAACCCATACCGTTAATTTACGCCGTCGCGTTTGCCCGAACAACCACCCACTCCGGATAACTGATATGACACCGACCAAACACCCACTCCGGATAACTGGTATGACCCCGACCAAACACCCACTCCGGATAACTTGTATGACCCCGACCAAACACCCACTCCTGATAACTGGTATGACCCCGACCAACCACCCACTCCGGATAACTGGTTTGACCCCGACCAACCACCCACTCCGGATAACTGGTATGACCCCGACCAAACACCCACTCCGGATAACTGGTATGACCCCGACCAACCATCCACTCCGGATAACTGGTATGACCCCGACCAACCATCCACTCCGGATAACTTGTATGACCCCGACCAAACACCCACTCCCGATAACTGGTATGACCCCGACCAAACACCCACTCCGGATAACTGGTATGACCCCGACCAACCATCCACTCCGGATAACTGGTATGACCCCGACCAACCACCCACTCCGGATAACTGGTATGACCCCGACCAACCACCCACTCCGGATAACTGGTATGACCCCGACCAACCACCCACTCCGGATAACTGGTATAACCCATGTGCAGATTATGGATGATTTACAAGGAACTATGTTAAAAGGTCAAAATGACCAGTATGAACTCATGAGACGTCAATATGAAAAAATACCGACGGCTTTCGTTCCATTGTGTTTCAATGGGAAACAAAAGTACATGTCTAATATGTATTAAAGGTACATGCCCACTCAGTAGGCACAAACTGTTCTTATTTCATAATACATTTTATATCAGACGTAAATGTCTACACTGACATCATGGGCGATAACAGTGTTTCCTGAAAATGTTAACGGATATTACTATTTATTCTCTGTATTTAGTTTTTGATGTGCAATGATCATACATTATAATTTGTCAAAACTATTATTTTTTCAGGTGACATTTAATTAAGATATATAATTGAAAAATAGCATGCCTCATTTGCATATGAAAATAGCCTGATACCACCGCGAGTCACTATCAGTAAAACAAATACTACTAAATGATTATATCTGTATAGCGGGCACTCATACTTTTCAGAACTGGCAGAATAGTGACACAATTATACACTTATGTAATTCCTATAAAGAACATGTTGTGCCTACTGAGTTGGTATGTATTGATCAATATAGACATATGTATATAGAAAAGCAAAGTTCTGTACAAGCTTGGATGACACATGTCATCAAAAATGCTTGTTAAAAACATGAAAGACCAGCAGGTGAAACAAGTATAAGTACAATATTACAAGATGGTCGGTAAATCCGACAAATGTTCCCCGATGATACCTGAATTGAAATTCAAAGTGCTTGACCCTGGGTATTGGTGAAGTATGCTTATTACTTACAATAAATGGTGATCAATGTGTATATGATGTTTCAAGTTGATATCGCAAGCGGTCACAGAGATATAGCAATTTAAAAAACCTTTTTACGTAAAACTTTAACAAAAGGTTTAAAGTCATTTGACCTTGGTTTTGGGCTCCTTGGCAGCATGGGTATGGTATACAATGAAAATATGGATGGTGATCAATGTGTATATGAACGGCATGTAGCTTAATGACATCAAACAAACTTTAACGAATCAACAACATCGCGCGACGTCACGTGGAGATAATGTAATGGGATATAAACACAATACGTTGAATGGGCGTTGCCATTATGAATTTAAGGACAGTGTAAATATTGATGTTTAATGGCCTGTCAACCGTTAAGATCATTTCAGTTTGGGTCAACAGGGTAAAATCCTGTATGTAGGTGGAAATCGCAAAATCAGAACTGAATATGTACATCAAGAAATTACAACACCAGTCACTTCGCATAACTCCATAAAGTACTACAATTAGTACTAATCGTACTGCTTTTATAATGGGTATAACCGGATTCAACTCTCAAGTGACAAGAAAGCCAAACATAAAATGTACATGAGGGCCAAATGAGGGATATCGGGATTAAGGTAAGGATGAATTCCATCGTTAATGAACCCTTCACATGCTTCCAACCAACTGCCCGAGGGACATAGACTGGAAATATGGATTATGATGAAGACGCATACGAGGTTTTCGATCAATCATCAAAATTGCAAAGTATACTTATCTAGCAAAGTATACTTATCTAGCAAAGTATACTTATCTAGCAAAGCGTACTTTCAGGGAGTAATCATATAGAACTAACACATGCATATAGTTGATGATTAAAAGTATGTTGAATTTGTACACTGAATTTATTACATTATCACAGCCAAAATGGCTGTGATAATGTAATAAATTCAGTATAATAAAAATTAATAAATTTATCATTAAATTGAAAATACATAGTAATAATAAAACATAGGTACATGTACAATTGCCATTCTAAAAAGAATTACAAGAGACGGCTCATTATAAACTTGCATTATAATCTGTGTATGACATGTATGACTGGGTGGCAGGTGGGAGCATGCGATGGGTAATTTAACGATCCGGGTTCATCCTGAATACCAGTAGCCGATTTCATCAAAATTGCAAAGTATACTTATCTAGCAAAGTATACTTTGAGGGAGAAATCATTGATTTTTCCGAAATGCATTATTTCATACAGAACTAACGATTGCATATATTTGATGATTAAAACTATGCAGAATTATTATACTGACTTTATTTATTACATTATCACAGCCAAAATTGGCTGTGATAATGTAATAAATTCAGTATAATTAAATTTAATATATTTATCCTAAAATTGAAAATTTCTCCCTCAAAGTATTCTTTGCTAGGAAAGTATACTTTGCAATGTTGGTGAAATAGGCTACATAAGTGCTGTCAAGCCATGTGAACTAATATGTGAAATAAGGCAAACTATAAAAGCAACAGCAGACGACAATTGTTGTGTGTAGCGGTCTAAGGGTTAGCAGCAAGCCTGCCACAACAATTCCTCCTCTTCACCGTATTTATGGGAGTTGCCTGATGCTGTGTGAAGGTCAAAAATATGTGCTCCAAGGTCGTCTGATGAACGGAATAATCCTCGATGTAACAGTTGGATTCTGTCTTCGCTTCTTCCATTCGGCCGAATATCTGTGCCAATTTAGCATTGTCGTCGGGTATTTGGAAATCCACGTAACCCTGGTTTCCATCAAACACCTCGCTATTCGGCCACAGTGACATCACAAGCTCCACGAGACGGTCACTGCTGGCCACCTGACCTGCCTCGTCCAATCCCAGTCGGCACGACAGTGTGTAGCCATGGCCGAATGTGTTCTTTAAATGCTGGGGACTGCCGAGACAGACGAATTGCCCGTTGACCATAATGACTATCTTCGTACAGAGAGCATCGCATTCTTCCATGCTGGAACAGACAATGATCACATCCAATGAGATTTGAGACACGCCATGTGATTTTGTACCTAAGAAAATGTGCCTTACATGTTACGCAATATTTTATCTTGGTTCTTAGCCATTTAGAAATGTCTAGTCTGATCTAGATCTACACCGGTTGCAAATGCCATAAGCCCCATTTCTCCAGTCACAGACACGAATATGTCTTGTATTTTACAACAAAACAATCTCTATCTTCCATTTGATTCCTTTCTGGGGCCCATTTCACTAAACTTCGTACGACTAAAATGTTTGTAAGTGCAAAATTATGACAGTCTGTGAATTTCACATTAACAATGTTTTCTTAATTAATGAATTTACATTTATTGAGCATATTCTGCATATGCTCAATAAATGTAAATCCATCAATTGAAATTTACCGATCCTAAATTTGCACTTACGAACATTTTAGTCGTACAAACTTCAGTGAGACTGACCCCTGGTCCCATGCCTAATATATTCCGAACATGTTCAACAAATGTGTACCTGACCTCCACCGGGACTATGCACACAGAGCCTCCACCAATCAATCAGAGCTCCAGATAAGCTGCGTTTTTGCTTAAATACCAAATTAAAATTGCCAAAAACCCAACTGAAATCAGAAGTAGCGAGTATCAAAAATCAATAAAAAGTTTATGGTACGAATTGTCATTTCCGGGTATGGTGCAAGACAATCATGTTATTGTGAGGAACACTTGTGTGAAATTATTTCAAAATCCATCCAAGCATAACAAACTTGAGAGTTCAGCTTTCATACTGTTTGTTTTACCACTGACCTCTAAGTGTGACCTTGATGGCGGGGGCATAATTAATATTGTTCTTGTATAGTAACATATTTTTGGTTTGCACAGATTTTCTGTACATTTAAACTGCAATATATCTAGAGCCAAGTACTACGGAGCCCCGCAGGGGACATCATTTGTTTTTTATTAATTCGTTCCCACGAAATAACAATTCGTTCCCTCAATTTAACAATTTGTTCCCTCGAATTAACTCCCACGATATAACAATTCGGTCCTTCGAATTAATGATTCGTTCCCATGAAATGACAATTCGTTCCCTCAATTTAACAATTCGTTCCCTCGAATTAACAATTCGTTCCTACGATATAACAATTCGTTCCCAATTCATTCGTGGGAACGAATTGTTAAATTGAGGGAATGAATTGTTAATTCGTGGGAACGAATTGTTAAATTGAAGGAACAAATTGTTATTTCGTTGGAACGAATTAATAAAAAAAAAGAATTCTACGTCCGCTGCGGGGCTCCGTAAAGTACTGATGTTTACTACCTATGAAGCAATAACTGGTTAAGCGCAACAATTCTGGATTAAATCTTGTAATATGTAATTAAATGAAATGTGATTGGCTTAGAAATTTAAATGACAGGTTGGGCTATGATAACGATATGAATTGTGTGTCAGCAAATAAAACCCATGAAAGCTTGATACATGTAGCACACCTTACACACACCTACTTACGAGATCGACGATTCTGGCTCGGCTTGGAAATGGTATGAATTCTTCGGCAAGTCTCGGAATTACTACAGAACACCTAGCCTCACCTGATAATCTTGAAGCTAAAGGATACCAACATGATCTTCTCTATATCAAAACACGGCGTTCCAGAATTCTGGATCAGCTGCTCGAGAAGTCTTTGAATTTCGACTGCTTTACTATACTTGGACCAAGTTGGTATCAAAATACACTACTCTGATAATCTATATGTGCACATACCTATGAGACGAAAGAACGAGGGTCCGCCCGCTCGCCCGCACCTGAGACAGCACGTTCCAGATTTGCCGCCTCGTCCCGGGGTCCATGCCCGTTGTGTGTTCGTCCAGGAATATAAAGGGCGGGTCCCCGATCAGGGCAATCGCCGTGCTCAACTTCCGTTTGTTGCCGCCACTGGAATAGTAAATAATTAATTAAATTACATCAACATTTAAAAATGAGCCTTCTTTTTATTTCGTGAAATTTGGTAAAATATTGATTTTATTACGAAAAATTGATATGTCTATGTCTATGGGAACTTAACATGGGGGAAAAGGAGATGGAGGAGCTGTGGGAGGACTCAGAAAACAAACATGTTTGGAAATTGACTTCGAAACCTGGCTAGATAGCTTGGAACTAAGAAAAAAAAAGTTAAATTTTGAAAATCGGTCCAGTATTTCTGAAATTCAAAAACATGTCACCATGTTAAATTCCCATAGACGTCTTCACTCTGTGATTTGACATGGTGAAATTGTTTTTTCGCAATAAAATCAATATTTGACCAAACTTGACGAAATAAAAAGGAGGAACATTGTTAAATGTTGCTTTAACTTAATATTATCGAAGACAATATTGTTTTTGCATTGTTTTGCCGTACAATTTGAGCAGGTTTCGTGAAAAAGACAGTAACGCTATATCCCCTAACATATAGTATTACAGAGCTCCAGTTAAGGAGCGTAATTTGGAGGTACATTTATTATTTCTCCATCAAAAATGGCAAGTTGAGAGTGCTTTAGAATCGTCTCAATGAGACGATTCTAAAGGGCTCCCAACTTGCCATTTTTGATGAAGAAATAACAAAATGTCACCCCAAGTTTGTCAAATTACGCACCTTAACTGGAGTTCTGTAATAAGCAAGCATAGACAGTAGATGACACACATGTATACCTGTATTTGCCGACTTGTTTGTCCGCGTGTTTCTTCAGCATCATCACGTCTATGATCTCACTAACGACATCCTCTATCTGTTTCTCGTCAATGCCGCGTAACCGGGCGTACATATACAGCGATTCCCGGCCGGTCATCTGCTCAATGAGGGCGTCGAACTGGGGGCAATAGCCCAGGTTCCTCTGTACCTGTGACGAGGAGGTGTACAATCCAATTTATTGCATAAATGTGTTATTGTATATATACTTTTGTTTCCCATTCAAACACAAGGGAACGCATGCCGTCAATAGTGTTCCGTATATCGACATCTTGTCTGATAGCTATTGATATCGCTTGTTAGAAGTGGGACAGTTGTTTCATTGATGGAATGGCGAGCAGTGCAGATCCTGCTCAGGCTGATCTGGATCTACATTGGGTTGCAAAACCCATAAGCCCAATATATGTGGCTGTAACAGAACAATATCGGGCTTATGGGATATGTGACCAGTGTAGCTGCTGATCAAATTACACACTCGTTTAGCCTGATCATAATCTATGTTGCTTGTTAGAAGCATGACGGGTGTTTCATTGATGAAATGGCGACCAGTGCAGCTCATGATCAAACTGCACAGTCTGATCTGGATCTACATTGGTTGCAAAACCCATAAACCCCATTTCTCCAGTCACAGCCACATATATGTACTTTCGTTTTCCATTCAAACACAAGGAACACAAGCTGTCAATAGTTTTCCAAATTGGCATCTCGTGAGATCCTTTAATCAGTGCCGGAACTACGTTTCACCTCGTAAAATGGTTCCTTCTAAAACATGACAATTTGTTTATTTTATTTAGATTTGGTATATTGTTTAAGGCGCATATATATTGTGAGTAATGTATGTATATAATAAAACAGTTAATTGATTTGTATGTGGATGTATGCCAATCGTTCCGCCGCGCAACGATTTTGCGCTCCTAAAGTCGAAGAGCTCATGCACATGTCCACATACAAAGCAAATAATCTATAACTAGTAACAACATGTATTTTTTATGTGCAATGATCATACTTTATAATCTGTCGAAAATGTATTTTTTGAGGTGACGCATTTAATTGGTATAAATAATTAAATAAATAGCATGCCTCATTTGCATATGAAAATTATATCTGCATATCGGGCACTGGTAATTTTTTAGAATTGGTGGGAAAGTGACACAATTATACACTCATTTAATTCCTATAAAGAACATTTTGTGCCTACTGAGTGGGCATGTATCTTTAGTTAAGGAATACAACCATGGGCTGTTGCGTTTACTGTATTATGAACAACATTTGGTCTGTTTAAAGTGCGTGGAGTCCGAAGAAGGAAGGACTCCACGCACTTTAGACAGACCAACTGTTGTTCATATACAGTAAACGCAACAGCCCATGGTTGTATTACTTATATTTACACTGCATTTTCGGATAGTTTCAATGATGCAAATAACCATATACGGCGTGAAAATTAGGAATCTTATTGTTTTACGTCATTTTGTCGCAATTCATGGAACAGCGACGTTGCCGCACGCTATTGACAACGACGATGAACGTCATGTAATCTAATATAATGATGTCAAACAAATGTTAACGAATCAACAACGTTGCGCGACGTCACATGGGGATAATGTAATGTACTGGGATATGAACGCAATATGTTGAATGGGCGTTTCCATTATGAATAAAAGGACAGTGTAAATATTGAATGATGCTATACTTATGCAATAAAAAGAATATAACATTTGTGTTGATTTAATTCTGTAGAGAAATTACATGGCATCAAATGTAAAACAGGTTTGTTTTCTCCAAAGTTTCTCCACGGAATGTTCAGCCAAAGCAGCGCTCCAGATAAGGTGCGTACTGGCGTATTTTACGCACTTATTATAGCAGAATACGCATTGATTATCAAAAGTGGGAGAATAAAATACTCGCAGCAATGTTAAAATACGCATTGACTTCCAAATTGAGTAGTGAAAATACTGTAATAAAGTTGAAAATTTATTTAGTTGAGCTGCAAAAGGTGTAATGCTTTTTGCAGCTCAAATAGGTGAATTTAAAAACAAAATATTTGTTATCATTTGTTCCCGAATTAAAATCAATAATACATTTGTAAAAGTAAATAATGCATTGCATTTGAAATATGGGAGTATAATACTCTTTAGATACAAAACTCATCTGAAGCTCTGCTAAATATGGCATTGTTTGATCATGAAGTAAAGCTGCTAAATATGGTATTATCTGATCATGAAGTAAAGCTGCTAAATATGGTATTGTCTGTTATGAAGTAAAGCTGCTAAATATGGTATTGTCTGATCATGAAGTAATGCTGCTAAATATGGTATTGTCTGATCATGAAGTAATGCTGCTAAATATGGTATTGTCTGATCATGAAGTAATGCTGCTAAATATTGTATTGTCTGATCATGAAGTAATGCTGCTAAATATGGTATTGTCTGATCAAGAAGTAATGCTGCTAAATATGGTATTGTCTGATCATGGTGCAAACGCCTGGCACCCGGTAATCATTAAAAGGAAGACACCACAGTCAAATTGATGAAAGGAAGTTCATACATGTCATGTGAGTGCTTTACATGGAAAACTAAATATACCTGTTTCATATCCGACTGCACGGAATAACGATTGAGGTAGGCACTGCCCGCTGATAGCTGTTCGTCACCCGTCAACATTTTGAACGTCGTTGTCTTTCCGGCTCCATTCTGACCGAGCAGTCCAAAGCACTCCTGGGCCGGAACTCCAACGCTAATGTTTTTCACCGCATGGAAACCACTGCCGTACACCTTACTTACATTCTGAAATATCGTGGTAGTCAGAGCTCCAGATAAGCTGCATAATTAAAATTGCCAAAAACCCAATTGAAATCGGAAGTAGCGAGTATCAAAAAGTAATAACAAATTTGTGGTACCCTTATCATGCTGCAGAAAACAATAAAAATACCACAAATATAGTATATGTTTCTTATTTTCCATGAAAACTCATCTTGGTATTTCAAGGAGACAATTCTAATAAAATGCCGAAACATGTTATCATTTCGAAGCAAACTATTCAATAATTGCTGTCTGTTGATGTGTAAACAGTAGTGTGATTTCATTTTACCCAATTTAAATATGGAAATACCCAATTGCTTCAGATATGATGGAGTGAAAATACTCAATTACTAATTCTTTATCTGGAGCCCTGTGGTAGTTATCTGCAACACATAGTTCCTAGATGAGCCAATGTGACATGGAGTAGTCTCCCTTATCCATCATCTTTGTGGGCACAAATAAATGTATTAAATAGGAGAAATTTTGATATCGATTAAACATAAATTCTCTGATATGAAATGTAATGCTAAGGAAAATATTATATTTCTCAAACAAATCATATATGGAAAGACAATTGTTTTATGTTGCGTTCAAACTTTAATAGTTCTGAAAATGGGAGTATTTCCACTATTGTCTATCAGGCCCAATATTGCCCCCAAAATGGCCGACAGTGATAACCTGTATCCAACAAAGGGAAGTAACTTTTACTGACGTGGGAGCTATGTATGAGAGGCTGGTAACTTTTAAACTGATTGTCAGAGCTCCAGTTAAGGTGCGTAATTTGAAGGTAAATTTCTTATTTCTCCATCAAAATTGGCAAGTTGGGAGTGCTTTAGAATCCTCTCAATGAGACGATTCTAAATGACTCCCAACTTGCCATTTTTGATGAAGAAATAACAAAATTTCACCCCATGTTGGTCAAATTAAGACCTTAACTGGAGCGCTGATTTTTTCTTACCAAATTAAACACGCTACTGACATTGATTTGTGGGATAGAGAGTTTGATACTATGGATTATTTTAACCACATGCATTCATAATATGTGACTCTGACTGGAACAATGGATCTTATTTGATTTGTGACCCGTGTAGCTCCCGATCAAATAGTACACTCCGGTAGCCTGGTAGCGATCCATATTGCTTGTTAGAAGCATGACCGGTGTTTCATTGATGTAATGGCAAACAGTGCAGATCCTGATCAGACTGATCTGGATCCACTCTGATTCCAAAATCCATAATCCCCATTTCTCCAGTCACAGCCACTTCTTAATGTATGTGTGAGTGACTGGCTAGAGAAACGGGGCTTATGGCATTTCTCCAGTCACAGCCACTTCTTAATGTATGTGTGAGTTACTGGCTGGAGAAATGGGGCTTATGGCATTTCTGGTCAGTCTAGACTCTGATCATCTAGCACATTGCTGCAGTCTGACGGAGCTCCAGATAAGTTTAGTATATAACGAGTATTATACACCCATATTTCAAATTCAATGCATATTTTACTTTTACAAATGTATTATTGATTTTCCTCCTGATTAAATAGGGAACAAATTACAATGTAAAACAAATTTAAAAATTCACTATTTGAGCTGCAAAAAGCAAACGTTTGCTGAGAATATTTTGTACTCACACTTTTGATAATCAATGCGTAATCTGCTACGGTAAGTGTGTAAAATACGCCAACACGCACCTTATCTGGAGCTCTGAGTCTGATATGGATATATACAGTTTGTTAGAGGCATGGGGTTAGTTATTACCTGAATGCCAGACAGTAAGGGTGCCTCATCGCAGTCTGATCAGTAGCCTATTTCATCAAAATTGCAAAGTACTGTATACTTATCTAGCAAAGTATACTTTGAGGGAGTAATCATTTATTTTTCCCAAAACGCATTATTTCATATAGAACTAACGACTGCATATATTTGATGATTAAAAGTATGCAGAGTTATTATACTAACGTATTACATTATCACAGCTGTGATAATGCAATACATTCAGTATAATAAAAATTAATAACTTTATCCTTAAATTGAACATTTCTCAAAGTATACTTTGCTAGCATGTTGATGAAATCGGCTACTGGGGCTTCACTGGTCACATAACCCATAAGTTATCAAGTTATTTGATATACACCAAATACTGTCACATTTACCTGAATAATGAGCGAATCGGAACCCATCAGTGTGCGAAATGGCGTGTTATTAATACGATTCTTTTCCTCGGCGACGTCGTTATCCTCCGTCGATCGCATGTCGACCATCGAACAGACTGCCGCTGGCTCCTTGCTACAGATAGTGTTCGGGAGTTTCCGTAGGATCCCCACTTCGGCCAGTAGAACGATGGCGAAGTAGCAGAATCCTTGAAGAGCCATGAACACAATGCTCCGTCCTATACCGGGCTTCTCCCAGGCCAGGAAGTTGTGGAAATACGGGTAACAAAAGTCGCCACAGTCAGCTGTGGGTAAAATCAGATAATGAGAGATCGTAGCTAGTTATTTCCCTTTGAATTCATTTATAGAAATCCGGGCCCGGTTGCTCAAAGATTATGTTAGCTTAACAGACTCTTAAATCATTAACATTGCTAAGGATTTAAAAGTCTGTTAAGCTAAAAGAGGTTTTGAACTAACTGGCCCCGGTTTTATTGCTTTTAAAAAAGGCAACTGTCGTACGAGTTGATGTGTAAAGGATTCATATTTTGACACTTATTAATTTTATTGCAAACAGTGTAGACTCGGATCAGTCTTATTTTGTTTCGCTATTCAGTATGAAATAAACGCTAAAATAAACAATAGGACCGGATTTCTATAAATAGATTTGCATAAGGGAAATAACTAACAACAATCCCTCATTGTGGCTGTGACTGGTGAAACGGGACACTGATGGGTCTGCTCAGGCTTGTTCGTTATTCAATTGTTGAAGCACCCTCCATGAGTAATATAGATTGCTATCATGCTACACGAGTGTGTGCTATTTGATTAAGAGCTGCACTGCTCACACAGATCATATAAGCCCCATTTCTCCAGTCACAGCAACTATTGTCTGTTTCAAGACAGCTGCCCGAATTTTACGGCTATATAAACAATGCAAAAAAAAAGGATAAAATATTATTTTATTTCGTGAAATGTTGTCACAGACATGTACAATGTATTAGTTTTATTGAGAATTTTTGTTTTCCCAAAGTGAAGATATCTATGGAGATTTAACGTCGGTAAAGTTTTTGAATTTTAGTAATACTGGACCGATTTTCAATATTTAACCTTTGTTTTCTTTAGATCAATTCCAAGCTATCTAGCCAGGTTTCGGAGTCGATTTCCAATTTTTCATAATACAATCAATATGTGACCAAATTTCACGAAAGAAAAAGAAGGCTCATTCTTAAATTTCGATAAAAGTTAATATTATCAAAAAAACATATTGTATTTGCATTGTTTATATGGACGTAAAATTTGGGCAGGTTTTGTGAAACAGACAGTAATATGAATGGGGCTGGCAACCGCACAGTCTGATCATGGTACACACTGTTCGCTACATAGTCAGTGAATCCTGTTAATTGTTTCTAACAAACTGCATATATCTGAGGTTTGCACTGTCCGATCAGGGGCTGGATGGGTCATATCCCAATGCCTTTACATATTTACAAATGATGTCAAAACTTACGAAACATATAACAACATTTTGATTTATTTCCAACACAGCTCCAAACTCTGACAGTCTTCTGTAGCCGATTTCATAAAAAATTGCAAAGTATACTTATCTAGCAAAGTATACTTTGAGGGACTAATCATTTATTTTTCCCAAAATGTATTGTTTCATATAGAACCAACCACTCCATATATTTGATGATTAAAAGTATGCAGAATTATTATACGGAATTTATTACATTATCACAGCCAAAATGGCTGTGGTAATGTAATAAATGCCTTATAATAAAAATTAATAAATCTATCTTTAAATTGAAAATTTCTCCCTCAAAGTATCCTTTGCTAGATAAGTATACTTTGCAATGTTGGTGAAATAGGCTACTGGCATTGGCGACCAGTGTAGACCCAGAGCAGCTTGTGCACCCACACAGTCTGACTGTATTCGACTGCCAACCAAAGTCGATAAACACCACATGTTTAGTCAAGTAGCCTATTTCACCAACATTGCAAAGTATACTTATGTCACGGTACGGATCTAGTCACTCAGGAGAGAAGATATGTATCTGTTCCCGGTTAGCTCAGTCGGTAGAGCGACCGCCTTGTGAGCGGGAGGTGCCGCGTTCGAGTCCCGGGTCGGATGCATGTTTTCTCTTCCTGTTACACTTATCTAGCAAAGCATACTTTGAGGGAAAATTTTTAAATTTTAAGATAAATTTATTAATTTTTATTATACTGAATTTATTACATTATCACAGCCATTTTAGCTTTGATAATGTAATAAATTCAGTATAATAATTCTGCATACTTTTAATCATCACATATATGCAGTCGTTCGTTCTATATGACATAATGCATTTCGGGAAAATAAATGATTACTCTCCAACCTTTATGTAAAGGTGGGGGTACAAAAGTGGGGGTACAAAACACTCCCAAGAATTTGAAAATACTCACTGATTTTAAAATTGACAGCAATTAGATATATACAAATTATTTTAACCATTTAATTTGTGTTAATGGTTAGAATAATTTGTATATATCATTCAAACAAGTGATTCATTGAAATTGTAGTGGAAGAAGAGGGGAGGGAGGGCTAACTCAATGGGGGAGTTAGGTGGGAGGGGCTAACTCAATGGGGGAGTTATGTGGGAGGAGCTAACTCAATGGAAGTTAGGTGGGAGTGGCTAACTCAATGGGGAGTTAGTGGGAGGGCTAACTCAATGGGGGAAGTTAGGTGCGAGGGGCTAACTCAATGGGAAAGTTAGGTAGGAGGTGCTAACTCAATGGGGGAGTTAGGTGGGAGGGGCTAACTCAATGGAGGAGTTAGGCCCCTTCTTCCACTGCCCCCTTCAATTAGTACAGAGAACTAAAAATATGCTGTTGTACAGTGCAACCTCTCTACAACAGCCACCCATGGGAAGACGCAAAACTGGCTGTTGTAGAGAGGTGGCTGTTGTATGGAGGTTAATGCTGAATTAAATGTTGTCGTCCGCTGTTTATTTATTTTCGTCGATAATTCTCATCAAATACATGCTTTGGCAATATTTTAGAATAATTTCCAATGGAAATGATTCTAAAATGCTGTTAAAACATGTTTGTATTGAATAAGAAGGCAAAGCAACAGTAGACGACAATTTTCGTGCTCAGCAGTCTAAGGGTTAGATACAGAGAACATCATCCATTTGGGATATAAAATAGCGGCTGTTATATAGAGGGTGTTGTTGTAGAGAGGTGGCCGTTCACGGAGGTTCGACTGTATATGAAATCATCCATTTGGGATATAAACTAGGGGCTGTTATAGAGAGGGTGTTGTTGTAGAGAGGTTGCCGTTCAGGGATGTTCGACTGTATATGAAATCATCCATTTGGGATATAAAATAGCGGCTGTTATAGAGAGGGTGTTGTTGTAGAAAGGTGGCCGTTCAGGGAGGTTGCACTGTATATCAAGAAAACTCATGTTCAATAATCTGTTTGCAAAAATGAAATGTTCTTGGAATTTGATCCGTTAATTTGATCTAATTATAGAAAATACAGTCGAACATCCCCGAACGGCCACCTCTCTACAACAACACCCTCTCTGTAGCAGCCACTATTGTATATCCCAAATGGATGATTTCATCTACAGTCGAACCTCGCCGAACGGCCACCTCTCTACAACAACACCCTCTCTATAACAGCCGCTAATTCATATCCCAAATGGATGATTTCCTTTGTATAAAATCATTAGACTGCTGAGCACGAAAATTGCCGTCTGCTGTTGCTTTGCATTCTTTCTCAATAAAAACATGTTTTGACAATATTTTAGAATCCTTTCCATTGGAAATGATTCTCAAATACTGTCAAAGCTTGTATTTGATGAGAATTATCGAAGAAAATAAATAAACAGCAGACGACAACATTTAATTCACCGTTAACCTTCCTACAACAGTCACCTCTCTACAACAGCCAGTTTTGCGTCTTCCCATGGGTGGCTGATGTAGAGAGGTTGCACTGTACAATACTCTTTACACACAAATAGTGAAGCATGCATGGGTTTGTGTCCCAAAAATAGCTAAGGCCATTTAGGGACGGAACCTAGGTTTCAAGGTTCATCCGAAAGAACAGTGGGATGGAAATAATATTAACACCTTTATTCATGCCTATGGTGAGGATTGAACCCACAACATCTGGTCCAGTGCTCTAACCTCCAGGCCACAACCCATCCATCTTTAGACACAAAACTCATATTGAACTCTGTCATAGCTGCACATACAGTGGGCACTAACCTGGGAAGCAGCAAGGATTCCTGGAAGGTCCACCACACATGGTCTTGTTGACAGTTGCGCAGTAGTCGATGTAGTTGGCGTTGGTGTACATGTCCAGCAAGGCCAGGCCGAGGTCAAAGTTCGGGAACAGGATGATGGAAACCCACACCATGGCATTGCCCACGTCCTCTGTGTCGAGGTTGGAATTACTGAGGATGTACGAGGTCAGTACGAACACCAGACCTGTAATATAGGGACTCGCTTGTGGCTGTGGCTGGAGAAATGGGGATTATGGGTTTTGCGACCAGTGTTGATCCAGCAGACTTTATACACAAGCGATTGTTAGAGCATACATCAGACTTTATAAGCAAGCGATTGTTAGATAATGCGGCAGACTTTATAAACAAGCGATTGTTAGAGCATACGGCAGACTTTATTAACAAGGGATTGTTAGAGCATACGGCAGACTTTTTAAACAAGCGATTGTTCGAGCATACAGCAGACTTTATAAACAAACGATTGTTAGAGCATACGGCAGACTTTATAAACAAGGGATTGTCAGAGCATACAGCCGACTTTATAAACAAGGAAGTGCTAGAGCATATGGCAGTCTATATATACAAGGGATTGTTAGAGCATACATCAGACTTTATACACAAGCGATTGTTAGAGCATACAGCAGACTTTATAAACAAGCGATTGTTAGATAATACGGCAGACTTTATAAACAAGCGATTGTTAGAGCATACAGCAGACTTTATACACAAGCGATTGTTAGAGCATACAGCAGACTTTATAAACAAGCGAGTGTTAGATAATACGGCAGACTTTATAAACAAGCGATTGTTAGAGCATACGGCAGACTTTATTAACAAGGGATTGTTAGAGCATACGGCAGACTTTATAAACAAGCGAATGTTAGAGCATACAGTAGACTTTGTAAACAAGTGATTGTTAGAGCATACAGCAGACGTTACACACAAACGATTGTTAGAGCATACAGCAGACTTTATAATCAAGCGATTGTTAGAGGATACAGCAGACTTTATAAACAAACGATTGTTAGAGCATACAACAGACTTTCTAAACAATGGAAATACTTTATAAACAAGGGATTGTCACAGCATACAGCCGACTTTATAAACAAGGAAGTGTTAGAGCATATGGCAGACTTTATAAACATAAAATTGCTAGTCTAGACTAAGAGCATACGGCAGACTTTACAAAAACCCGATTGTTAGAGCATACATCAGACTTTCTAAACAATGGAAATACTAGGTTAAGGAATGTTCAAACCTAGGATGAGGATTGAACTAGCAACCTTTAATACTGAAGTACATAGAGGATATTCATATTTTCGCAACGAACATGACATATATGTTCATCGAGTGCCCTTAGGCGCGAGTGAAATATGGACATGTCATACCACGAGATGAAAATATATGTCATATTAATTGCAAAAATATGAATATTATATTTATTATATACCGCTCCATGGAAATTAGTATTTGTTTGGACTGTATACGGTAATGAATGTGTATTTGCAGCCTGTTTGCGCTGTGATACTGCCGATGCGCGTTATGAATATAGATAGCGGAAGTAGTCGTATTTTC
Source organism: Conchocele bisecta (assembly GCA_029237695.1). NCBI lineage: Eukaryota > Metazoa > Mollusca > Bivalvia > Lucinida > Thyasiridae > Conchocele > Conchocele bisecta. The sequence continues at coordinate 91,659,568 of CM055275.1, read as the reverse complement.
ACCGGAAGTTGTTTATTTCATCGATGAGAACATATGACTTTTATTTACATCGTATAACTATTATATGTATTTCATGGGTAGGTGTATAATAAAATGCCATACCCCCTAGTCCATGGTCCATCCCTTGTACTGAGTGAATCTGAACGAACCTGTCAGGAGATTAATCATCGAGATGGCGACCATTCCCGTCGCTGGCCCCTTAAACAGGTAATGAAGCAGGTAGGCAAACGGCAGCACAGCCCAACCATACAGCATGAAGATCATGAACACTATCCACAGGCGGCCGTCTTTGATGTACACCTCTGTCTGGAATGCTGGAAAGGTCAAGGTTGCTGATTGTAAAATGTAAAACTGTTCTGTGTTAATTTGATTTGATTTATTGATGTTTAATGGCCTACGAACATTTATGGTTATTTAGGCAACAGCGTTCTACATTGAATTTCTATATTCCAAATCAAGCATAACACAACCTCATTAACCCTTTCAACACCACAGGCCTGTATATTGGTATAGGCAGACAGTGTAGATCCAAATGAGCTGGCTAGTGACGAGCCGTCTCATCAGGATCTGCACTTTCTGCAAGTAATTTTTAGATTTTCGAGAACAAATACACCCCTTTTTCATAAACGGACTAGTCTGAAAATCATTTTGTGACGTTTGCATAGGTTGCAAAATTAACATGTCAAAATCAATTCCAGTTACTTAGGGGTAAAAGGTGCCAAATTCTAAGTAAAAAAGGGGGAGATAATCCATGATCTGGGGGTCAAATCAAAATCGAAATAAACTTTTGCGCATCTACTCATCATAAGGAAACAACAGTTTTACAACTTAGAAGCCAAACTTGGAAAATTCTATGTCAAAAAGGGGGAGATAATCCATGACCCCGGGGTTGAATACAAATATATATACACTTTGCGCATCTAATCATCATAATGAAGCTACATACCAAGTTTCAGGTCTGTAGCTAGTACAGTTTAAAAGTTTTACGAGTTACAAGGCAAAATTGCCAAATTCTAAGTCTAAAAAGGGGAGATAATCTATTACCCAGGGGTCGAATTCAAAATATAAGTAAGCTTTGCGCATCTAATCATCATAAGGAAGCTACATACCAAGTTTCAGGTGTGTAGCTATTACGGTTTAAAAGGTTTATGAATTACAAGCCAAAATTGGAAAATTATAAGTTGAAAAGGGGGAGATAATCCATGATCCGGGGATCGAATAAAATCTCGAAATAAACTTTGCGCATCTACTCATCATAAGGAAGCAACATACCAAGTTTCAGGTCTTTAACCATTACGGTTTAAAAGTTGTACGACTTACAGGGTTGGTGACGGACGGAAGGACGGACGGGAAGGACAAGGGTAACACTAAATGCCCCTCCAGTATCGTGGTGAGCCATACACATTTTTCACTTTTAATCATTAGTTGAATAGCCCAAAATATAGCACGGAAAAGCCACTGTTGGATATTTAGGGGTGAAACGGTTAATCAAACTGCTTGATTTTCAGCCTTAAATCCCAATCACTGTGCTACATGTATATAAGAACGTTCTCCAACTTCTACTATTTCAAAACCCAATCCTAATAACCAAGGTTCAGTAACATGTATGTGACTCGCCACAATACAAGAGTTGTCCGAGGACAACGAAGAGCGTCAGGTGGTGCAGATATGGAAAAATGGATCAAAGCACGAAAACGTAACATTTGAAGACAGAAAGATGCATGGACGGATGGATGGACGGACTGATGGACGGACAGACGCCGACACTACCGGGAATACATAGTATCAGCACCTTTAGCATGCTTAGGAATTGTGTTTAAAAAGCAAATTAATGATTTAGCCTACAAAACCCAGGATCTGCCTTACCATACGCACAAGTGATCAGGGTTTACATTGTTCTCTATTAATAAATAGTACAGTTCTAGGAGAACAAATTGGGAGTATATTTCTTATTGCTACAGACTCAATTCTAATGAAATTCAAGATATATGCATGTTATTTACAGGTAGACATAAAATAAAATATAATTAATTGTCGTCGATTTTGAACCATTAATAGCCCACAAGTTTCCCAGCATGTAAAGAGTTAATAAAGTACACACATGTTTAGAAAATACACAATTTATCCCACTTGTGTGTATATATTTGTGGCTGGGGCAGGATAAATGGAGTATATGGGTTTTGCGACCAATACAGATCCAGATCAGCATGTGCATCCTCACAGTCTGATCAGGATCAGCACTGTTCGCCGTTACATTAAGGAAACACCCGCCATGTTTTGAACAAGCAATATAGATTATCATTTCTAATGCACTCTTTAAATATCACGCAATCTGATTGGCTGATGCTCATACATTACAGGAATATCATTTTTGATGAACGGTCGCAAATTATTTCAATATGTATTCCTACGCCAGAAGAGTGCATTAGAAATAGGTTAACCGCATTGTAACTTTGAAATTTGCGGCGTATATCAGAAATGACAGATTTTCCGACCTATCATTTTCTGATATACGCCGCAAATTTGAAAATTACAATACATTTAACCCTAGAGTGACAGGAGTGCTATAAGATCAGGATCTACACTGTTCATAAATCCCATTAGCCCTATTTCTCCTATCACAGCCACATTTCACACTTGACGCCAACTGGAACTTCCTACCTGCAAACACAGCGTAAATACAGAGAGTGGTCACGGTGTAGTTGATGACGTCCCAGAGGAATGTTGACATCCAGAATGCCCCCGGCCCCACTCCACTGACCATGGCACCTGTAGATGTTTGGCCCCGACTGACCGCTCCTTAATCAAGAAGATCATAAAACATGCGACCGAAAACGCCATTCCAAACATCACGGAGAACGATATTAAAAACCCAGTCATCCCTGTGGAGTAGAAACTACTGTTCTGGCTGTCTTCAAGCTTCTGCGGGAATGGATGATTTGTGACTGAAATGTCGTAGGAATTGTTCATGAAATACTTCAGCATTGCGTTCATCGTGTACTGTAGGGAGATAGCTATGCCATGGTATGGTTGCCCGTTAAAGTGGGCAGTGGTCGTGATTATGGAATTATTGTAATGGAAGTCGGCTCCAACGATGTATCGCAGATTAAAAGTCGAGATGCCGACACCCTGAGCCTTGTGTATGTAGTATTTATCCATGACCGGGTATGCGGTTCTATTCACCTCCTCGGTTCTAACGAACTGTGAGCTGTAGTTAAATGCCAGGTCGGTTGCCGCGGTGCTAGAAGTATTGTACCAATTGCTGTATGTAGAAACGTAGCTGGAGAACGGCGCCATATTGAGTGGTAAGGCCGGTTCATTATGGACCGTGAGCGCCGCTTTCTCGATAGATAGGGCCATGATTGTGAAGACAATCGGCAGCACCAGCTGGGCAAATGTTACCACCTTATTACGCTTCGTCTGGATGAATTTCTTCACAAACATAGAGTAGAACTGCTGTTTCATCAAAGCCATTCCGTCGTTCTTGCGTAACCCTTGGTTGTAGGCTAAAATAGAAAACACATGAGACATGCCATGTGATTTTGTACCAAAGAATATGTGAGATACGTCATGACAAATATTCATAAAATTTACGATATTTTCCGTAACGACATAGAAAGTTGACGAAATGTTCAAATGTTGAATATAATTTGCTATGAAAATTTTGTAATTTTCCGACGTCATTACAGAAAATATCACAGTCTTTGTAAATTTATTTCATGATGTCGCGCCTGCCAAGGCTTTGATAGTATACCGAAAAACTTTAACTCCCCTCAAAAGAAAATACTTTAACCCAGACTCACGTACGGACGTTCGGACGTTCGCCAATATTGCAACTACAGTGCAACCTCTCTACAACAGCCACATATGGGAAGACGGAAAACTTGCTGTTGTAGAGAGGTGGTTGTTGTAGGGAGGTGAATGCTGAATTAAATTTTGTCGTCTGATGTTATTTATTTTCTTCGATAATTCTCATCAAATACATGCTTTGACAGCATTTTAGAATAATTTCCATTGGAAATGATTCTAAAGTGGTGTCAATACATGTTTTTATTGAGAAAGAATGCTAACGCAACATCGGACGACAATTTTCGTGCTCAGCAGTCTAAGGGTTAGATATAAAGGAAATTATCCATTTGGGATATAAAATAGCGGCTGTTAGAGAGAGGGTGTTGCTGTAGAGAGGTGTCCGTTCGGGGAGGTTCGACTGTATACTGCGCTTTCTGATGTGACCACTCATTGGAAATGGTGGTTGTCACATATACTTCTGAGCATGTTACAAAGAAAATAATTAGGATTTTCCACAAACAAAATGGCATATCCTCAGCAAGAAATGGGTGAATTGTATGAATCTATGGTAATTGAAAAGTGTGTTTGTTTGCTGGGGTTTAACGGCCTATCGACAGCTAAGTTCATTCAAGGCCAGCTCAATGGGCTTAGTACTAAATCCCATATATTACCTGTACAAGTACATGTACATGTTCAAGTACATGTACAAATGGGGGGAAAATCCCAAAATCAGAACTGAATATTTACAATAAAACAACCGTATATATGAAGCCCTGAAATCAGAATAATCCTGATCTGATTCCAGGTCCTCGCCGCACCAGACTCACTTGGCCCCCTCCCAAAAGTAGTATGATTAGTAATAGTGTTACTACTTTTATAATGGGCAATAACCCAATTCCACTCCCAGGTAACACAAGAGCCTAAGATAAAAACGTACCCGAGGGCCAAACCAGGCAAAATGCTACCGTTAAAATTTACGCCGTCTCGTTCAACCAATCAACCACCCACAGTAATTGAAAAGGTGGACCAAGTTTAATTGGCATTGCCTGATTTTCATCAAGCACATGTTACCAGCCATGAACAAATAGAGGATATTCACATGTTTGCAACGAATATGGCATATATGTTTATCGAGTGTTGTGAAATATGGACATGTCACACCACGAGATGAACATATATGTCATATTCGTTGCAAAACTATGAATATTATATTTATTATATACCGCTCCATGAAAATTAGCAGTTTTTTAGACTGTGCACGGTAATGAATGTGTATTTGCAGCCTATTTGTAGTCCAGCACTGCAGATGCACGTTATGAATATTGATAGCGGAAGTAGTCGTATTTTCACCGGAAGTTGTTTATTTCATCGATGAGAACATATGAATTTTATTTACCTCGTACAACTATGTATTTCATGGGTAGGTATATAATAAAAATGTTTTTATTGACTGTCACCAGCATAGCCCCAGACAGGGCTCCAGATAAGGAATTAGTAATTGAGTATTGTCACTCCATCATTTCTGAAGCAATTGGGTATTTCAAAATGGTATTTGGGTAAAATAAAATCACACTACTGTTTACACATCAACAGACAATATATGTTGAATAATTTGCTTCGAAATGAAAACATGTCTTGGCATTTCAATTCTGAAATACCAAGATGTGTTTTCATGGAAAATAAAAAAAAAAGAATGCTATATTTGTGGTATATTTATTGTTTTCTGCAGCCTGATAAAGGTACCTTAACTTTTTCATTGCTTTTTGATACTCGCTACTTCTGATCTAAATTGGGTTTTTGGCAATTTTAATTGGGTATTTAATGAAATATGCAGCTTATCCGGAGCTCAGGCCCCAGATATCGATTAGGAAAACTCTTCATTGTGTTACTAATGAAACCCTTAAATCTACATCAAGCTACATGACATCAGGCTTATCAGGACATGTTATTAATACATGTAATGGCAAAATGCATACAAGGTTACACAAAATAGATTCTTACAAATTCGATCTGCAGGGATCATACCAGTAATCCAGACAATCGGTTTATCGGACAAATGAAAATACCTGTTAATTAACTGATTATTTTTACCCGATTTTGAAACGAATACATCTAAGTCATGCAGGTGCTTGCTGTTTCCATGCCAGTGTGAAGAAAATATCGCCAGGGTAACAATTTTTGTAAAATTTGCTGAAACATTTCCCTACTCTGTCCACAAGATGTTTACAACGTCAAAGGTCGCGCGGTGCTCAATTGAGTGCGACATCGCGTCGTTGCAGAGTTGTTCTATGAATACAATACATTCTATAAATATGGTGTTTTCCAAGAAGCGAAGAACTGCACAATGCTGTTTACACTGGTATACAGGCGATACAATTATGATTTCAAGGTGAGAGTAGAAGTTATAAGAAGTTATAAGACGATTATACGCTTGTCCGGATAACTGATTGTCAATGTTAATTTTGGGGCAATCTTACGACTGATGATCTGACCCAATTTTAAGTGAGAAAGATGGCACATTTTGCTCAATTATAGTTTACATGCGTTGAGAAAGCAATAACCGAGGGTTATTCTGTAAAAATGTTATGTCCGTAACTGCTATCGTTAAAAAAATGCCGTTTGTGTCCGATGATCTGGAGGAAGCATGTAGCCCTATACTACACAAGTAGCAAACTGCAAACGCTCCCTTTTTGAACCTCCAGCCAAGTTTCCAGCATGTAATCAAGCTAAACACTTACCGATATACTTTCCACCGGCATTTGAGTGCATATTCACAGTCAACAATTTGGTATCCTATGAACAATTCATCGCCCCATTCGTTACACCGTCCTCCGGTATTTGTTTGTAACTCTCTTCATGTTGACCGCTATAGTTGTCGTTGGTAGACAGCTGTCCCTTGCTACCAGTGCCCTCTGTGCTCCCGTAGTTGGGGTTTTTAAACAGTTTGGCGCGTTTGTCAGGTTTGACGTGGTCTCCATTAGGGTCATCGTCTTCTGTTGCCTCACCCACCCTGTAGTGAAGGTGAATGGGTTTAACGTCGCAACAACAGCTAATGTTACATGTGGCTGTGACTGGAGAAAAGGGGCGTATGGGTTTTGTGACCAGTGTAGCTCCTGATCAAATATAATACTTATGTAGCCCGATACCGTTCTATATTGCTTTTTGGAAGTATGACGGGCGTTTCATTGATAGAATGGCGAAAAGTGCAGATCCTGATCAGACTACGGATGCACAGGCTGATCTGGATCTACACTGGTCGGAAAAAACATAAGCCCAATTTTGTTCAGACACAGCCACATATAGAGATGTGACCACAGTTTAAAGTCGCATTCACCAGGGCCATATATTTATTTATTGAATAAAATAGGCTTTAATTAACAGTTTAATATAATAACACAATGTAATACAAATCATAATACACTAGTGTAACAAATATGCAAATGAGCCCGCTACAGAAAATATCTTAGGTAATCGGCACAGCTTCAAATTATGATGATGTGCTTGTGCAATCAATATAATCTAACATTCGTGTTGATTTAAAATGATATTTATTAAACTCTTTGACTGACTTCATGAGAAACTCGGCATAGCGTCGTTTCTTACGAAATCAGTAAACTCGTTTAATAAATATCATATTAAATGTAAATACTCATGTAAGATCCTCTATGTACAGATGGGAATATTAGGTGGGAGGATTGTAAATAAGTAAATGAACCCATTACATACAGAACCCACATCTTGAGGATTAGCAATTTTAAAATATTTTCCATCAATTTATCAAATTTTTCGTCCAAAATATATGTTGTGACCACTCAGTTGAACCGTCTCAACCAGACGTTTCAAATGGTGGTCACAACATATAGTTTTGAGAAGAAACTAGATTGGTCAGTAAGCGAGGCTTATGGGTGACCCCCGCGTGGGCCCAGGTACCCCTAAATATATAAATATCTAAAATAAATTCCAAGTGTGTTGGTTTGTGACCGTGACTCTGGGCGGGGGTGGCACGAATGTGAATTTGTCACAGGGTGGTAGAGGTCCATTGGAGCCATGAGTGCGTGAAATGTGAAGCAGATCCGAGCAAGGAAATAGAAGTTATAACCGCTTTCTCTGATGTTAAGTTTTGTAAAGAGACGAAGTATGTGACATTGACTTCGAGATCAATGGGGATTTGTCACAGCATGATAGTAGAGCCTTAGCGGAATGTATGCAAGAACTATTAAGAATTTTCGATGAAAGAAATAGAAGTTATAACATATTTCTCGGATGTTAAGTTTTGTAAAGAGACTAAGTATTTGACCTTGACCTTGGGATCAGCGGGGATTGGACGGTCATGGATTTGGCACAGCATAATAATAGAGCCTTACAGGAATGCATGTGTGAAATAGTAAGCATTTTAGATGAAGGAAAGATAAGCACGCACGCACGCACGCACGCACGCACGCCCGCACGCACGCACGCACGCACGCACGCACGCACACACGCAACGCACGCACGCACGCACGCACAGCTTGACTCCAGTGTACCCCCCACAACTCGTTGCGGGGGGATAATAAGAAAAATGTTTAAATTTGTTTTTAAATTTTCTTCCAACAAAATTATATATCTTCAGAAGGTAAAGTGTAAATAGTTAAATTACTATTCTCACAAAACTCACTTGAGGAACACCTCCTCCATTGTCGTCGCCGACGTCCCAAAACTGTTGATCCCGAGCGCCGCCATTTCCTTCTCGATTTTCATAAACAGCTGCTCGAACTTGTGCGACTCGTCGAATGTCGGGATGTGTGACTTCACGACCTGCGTGAGTCGTCGGTCCACGTTACACGTATTGTTCTTCACGATAACCAGGTGGTAGCCAGCACCTGTGGTTTTAGACAATGAAATATGCAAATTGGGAGTTTATTAGAACAGTTTCATAAGCATGATAAGACCTTTCTAACAATGTGCAACTTGCATGTTTTATGAAGATGTATGAAACTATTGTCAATATACGTTGCTTATCTGATGCCCCGCAACAGTTTTCCATATATTATCCATGGAACATGTAAATTGAGAGTTCTTTCGGATCGTCTCATAAGACAATTCAAAACATAATTATAACAGCTTGTATGTTTTATGTGAAAATATGAAAATATATGCTGCTTATCTAGTGCTAATGGAACAAGTAGTGACTTATTTATGAAAAAATAATATCATTGTTTAGCAATTGTTTTATTCTACATGTGTGCAGAATTTCATATTTATTGATATTTATTCACATGAATTATAAGCCATTGTTGTAACACATCAAGTTGTTGAGTTTCAAAATCGAATAATTTTCTCAATAAGTCCTAGGGAGACAGAGCTGATAAGCCCACTGCTGCTACTAGGAGGTACATGTAGCCTAGCAGATACCTGTAGGATGGAAATGGCTAGCAGTGGCTAGGGTGGAATTAGTTAACAAGTGAATGTGAATGGGTTTAATGTTCCAGCAATAACTAAAGACTGTTCCATGTTTTGCTGCAGACAAACCTTTGGCTATTAAATAAATTAAATCTAACAAATATTTAAAGGTAAGTACTTTTTCATCAATAACAAAATAATCAGCCTCCCAAAGTTTTTTTTGTTTGATGGAACTCCATCTGTTCAACAGCGAGTTTATACACATGACACAGATTGACATTAAGTTTCAAGTGAATGTGTAAAAATATATGTACAGAGAATCTATTATAATGCACTCTATAAATATCACGCAATCTGATTGGCTGATGGTCATACATTACAGGTATATCATTGTTGATGAACAGTCTCAAATTATTTCAATATGTATTCCTACTCCTACTAGTAAAAGTGTGCATTAGAAATAGGTTAACCGCATTGTAATTTTGAAATTTGCGGCGTATGTCAGAAAATGATAGGTCGGAAAACATGTTTAATGGCTCCGCTAGCGCATTGCCATTAAACAGGTTTTCCGACCTATCATTTTCTGATATACGCCTCAAATTTGAATATTGCAATACAGTTAACCCTATAATATACATAATTGAAAGTGTCAGTAGAAGACAGGAGCTAGCCCAGTGTTCCACTGATCTCCAACATACAAACAAGCGTCTTCAAACACAGAGGTTAAATGAAATTATGGATAATAACAAATATTGATTGATTGAGTGATTGGTTGATTGATTGAATTGCATCATAGGTCCATTCAACAGCAAGGATTCAGAAGGGATGATGGAGTTAGCGCTCATCTTCCACTGATCCGTCAATTTGCAGAAGAGATTCTTCAGGAAAAGTGAAAGTGAATGGGTTTAATGTCCCAGCAACAGCTAGGGTCATATAGAGACGGGACCACATTTTAAAGTCTCATCCGACAGACCAGTTGGATGGAAATACTATGAAAGTATTTTTGATGCCTAAGGTGAGGGTTGAACCCAAAACATCCGGAGTAGAAGTCAGGTGTTCTAAACCCCTAGGCCACAATCCATCCCAGATTCTTCAGGAATATAATTTGATGGTTTGGAGGTTGTATATCCATTCAACAGCAAGGTAAAAAATATGACATGCCGTGAATAGGAATATATATATGGCAAGGCTTAGGAAACGGGATGGGCGAGGCTCTGTCGAGCACATCCCGTTTACGTGCCGCGCCAGATATGTTTTCCCATTCAAGGCACTAACCTACTATTCTATTTATCCCGTCAACACCTACAAATAGCTTTAAAATGCAAGAAAAATAACCCCAGCCACCGCACATATTCATACGCAGTGATTAGGTCGTATTGACAGGATATCACAAATGTTTCACGGCAACGTGTTTCACAGCACATACGCACTGTGTTGACGGGATAAGTAATAATACACTCAAATGAGTGAATGTTTAATTTGCTTTATGTTTTTTTTATCATTTGTTCCCTTTTTCAGAATGAAGAAAATCAATAATCCATTTTGTAAAAATATTCATTTAATTTAAATCAGGGGGTTCAATACTCTTTAGACAAAAAGCTTATCTGGAGCTCTGGGGGCCAGTTCACTCAACTAAAGTGTTCGTAAGTGCAAAATTATGTAAATTTCACATTAACAATGTTTTCTTGTAAACAGTTATTGGATTTACATTTATTGAGCATGAGCTGCATATATAAATGTAAATCCATGAATTGAAATTTCAAGACGATTCTATATTTGCACTTACGAACATTTTAGTAGTACGAAGTTTAGTGAAACAGCCCCCAGGACCGTACATAGACACTCACAAGTTATACTAAAGATTCAAGTGCTACTGGCAAAGCCCGTCACACAGGAGGCTAAGCACTCACAAGTTATACTAAAGATTCAAGTGCTACTGGCAAAGGCCGTCACACAGGTAGGTAGACACTCACAAGTTATACTAAAGATTCAAGTGCTACTGGCAAAGCCCGTCACACAGGTAGCTAGACACTCACAAGTTATATACTAAAGATTCAAGTGCTACTGGCAAAGACCGTCACACAGGAGGCTAAGCACTCACAAGTTATACTAAAGATTCAAGTGCTACTGGCAAAGCCCGTCACACAGGTAGGTAGACACTCACAAGTTATACTAAAGATTCAAGTGCTACTGGCAAAGACCGTCACACAGGAGGCTTGACACTCACAAGTTATATTAAACATTAAAGTTCTACTGGCAAAGCCCGTCACACAGGTAGCTAGATACTCACAAGTTATATACTAAAGATTCAAGTGCTACTGGCAAGTCCCGTCACACAGGTAGCTAGACACTCACACGTTCTACTAAAGATTCAAGTGCTACTGGCAAAGACCGTCACACAGGTAGCTAGACACTCACACGTTGTACTACAGATTCAAGTGCTACTGGCAAAGCCTGGTTGCGGCTATTTTCATATTAGTTATTGTTCGTATATTTAATTTTTAATAAATTTATTTCGAGTGAGAGCAGAGATCGAAGACATAATTTTATTAAAATTGAATATGTGAAGTATACAATCAGGTAACTATAGTATAGTTTACCCCGGCCCTTGGCGTGCACATGTCTGGATCCCTTCAACGTACCGAATAATTTCTTCAGGAACATAGAGGTGCCACAACACTTGACGACGCCCTCGGCCATGATGGCAATGCGATCCCCGAGGATCTCGGCCTCGTCCATGAAGTGGGTGGTGAGGATGATGGTGCGGCCCACTCGGAACTTCTGTAGGATCTCCCACATCTGGCGCCGGGCCGCCGGGTCAAGGCCGGATGATGGCTCGTCCAGGATCACCGTCTACACATAGAGTTTGTTTGTTTGTTTGTTTGTTTGTTTGTTTGTTTGTTGTGGTTTAACGACCAATCAACACCAGGTAATTTAAGGCCGGGTCAATGGGTTTAGTACTAAATACCATATATTACACATGTACAAATTGGGGGGTGGGATCCCAAAATCAGAACTGAATATTTACAATAAACAAGAATTCCGCCACGGAAGCGGTGTCGCACCTGCCGAGGCATTTGACCATAACTTGATCATGGGTATGTGCTAAAGTTTAGCATCACAAAAACCGTCAGAGAATTACTCGCTTAAAAGATAAAAAAGATTAAGGTTGAAGATATAAAAAAAAATGGCTTAGTGTTTCCACAACCATGTGATGGTCATGTTAATGGGTCAATGGGTTTAGCACTAAATCCCATATATAACCTGTACAAGTACATGTACAAATGGGGGAGGGGGAATTCCAAAATCAGAACTGAATACTTACAAAAAAAAACTATATATTCAGCCCTGAAATCATAATAATACTGATCTGGTGCCAGGTCCTCGCCGCACCAGAATCACTCGCCCCCCTCCCAAAAGCAGCGGGATCAGTAATAATCTTACTACTTTAATAATTGTCAATAACCCAATTCAACTCCCAGGTAACAAAAGTGACAAAGATAAAAACCGTACTTGAGGGCCAAACCAGACAAATCGTGATTCCTATAAGGAGGAACCCCTACCAACCACCCACTTACAGGAACTGTGATGTTTTCTGTAAATGACAAGTTGCATGGCAAATGCGGAATTATATTGTCTCGTCGTACGTGCTATTGCCCGTACCTTTGACCCCGCGATGAGGGCTATCCCGACTGAGAGTTTCTGGCCGCCGGACAGTGTGTGCGACAGGGCCCACCGTTTGTGGTCCAGCCCGAAGGCGCGGATCATGTCGTCCACCTCCTGCTGTACCTGCTTACTGGGACAGCCCTTCAGCTGCAATGGCAAGGTACAGGATCACGTGGTTACAAAAACAATAACAATGGCTGAAAGTGTTGAAATCCCGCCCACTGCCCACTCCAAAGCAAGTGATATTTGGCGCCCAACGTGGGGCCGTGACTTATATATATACTACCCAAAATGTACCAAAAATATGGAGTTCAGAGACGAATTAAATATAGAATTCGGGGACGAATTCCAATTTGGCTGGGAATTATGTCACGGTACGTAACTCAATGTGGGAAGTAAGTGTGTATTCGTGACGGCTAGCTCAGTTGGTTAGAGCGATGGTACTATAAACCATAGGTCCCCGGGTTCGGGCCCCGGGCCGGTGCACATTTTTCTCACCCTGTGACATTTGGCGCCCAACGTGGGGCCATGACTGATATATAAACTACCCAAAATGTTCCAAAAATATGTAATTCAGAGGAAGCTAGTTATGAAATTTGGTAATTATATGACTAACTGATCAGAAGATATTCGACATTTGGACGCATGTCCAAAATTGTCGACAACTAGGTCAATGTCAGGCGAATTACACTGGTAGATATCCATCAATGTGAAGAAGTTATTGATGAAGTTTGGTGATGATCCAAGTATCGGATCAAGAAATATTCAACGTTTGGATGTATGTCCAAATGTATTGAAATGAAGGTCATGGTCACCATGGCTACGGTCACCCGGATGACCCACTGGGTGAAGAGCAATCAATGTGAGGAAGCTATTGATGACTTTTGGTAAAAGATCCGACTAATGGATAAGGAGGTATTCAACATTTGGACTTATGAAAAATAATGACACTAAGGTTAAGGTCAATGTCACCCGAATGACAGTGGGTGGATTTGGTAATTTGGATGACATTTGGTAATTATCCAACTAACGGATCAAGAGATATTGGAAAATTGTCAAAAATTTACACCACACAAATATTCAGCTCACCATGGTGTGTGTCAATATCATCTGAAAATGACACTGGATGGATAGGTATAAATATGAGGAAGCTATTGATGAGGTTTAGTAATGATCAAACTACCAGATTAAGAGATATGGGAAATTTGGCTACGTCCAAAATTTACGTCCCAAATTGTTGACAAAACCGACGACGCCGATGCCGACAATGACGACAACAACGAAGTCGAAATTGCGACCGCTATGTCTCACTTTCCACTATCGTGGGTGAGGGAATTCGCAGTCTACACTTGTTACCTCAAACTCTCTTAAGTCAAACTACTGATAACTCGAAGTCAAATTCTTTGTCCCATGAACCTGTTTTCCTACAGTAGCGTATATGTGTTTGTTCCATGTTTTCATATGAGAAATTACGCAGATGTCCGAAGGTACATAATCACATGTTGTGTCTCATATGGCGTTTCATTTTGGCCCTCGTTTGACTCGTGTTTGTGCTGTGCTGTTTGTTTCAGTGTGCATGCACACATTATTTAGAGGAAACACTGTCATAAACAAGAAAATGTGGCCTGTCGGCACACGAATGTACCCAGTGGCAGATTGGAGAAACTGTGGCAAAGTTAATTAACCAAAAGTGATAAGTACTCATAAGCACAGTTGTGAAGTTCAAGTGGTGAAGGTAATATTAATGGCATCAACATTGTGTGACATTTGTGCACAAGTATGATGTATTGAAGTATTAAGAAATCCATCAATGGATATAGAAGCTATGACAGAATTGAGAAACTCTGGCAAACTTATTAATGTGTGAAAAGGTTCCAAGTTGTCAAGGTCAAAAGGCCAAGGTCATATTAAGGGCAGCATGGATGTATGGCATTTGTCCACATGTATGATTTATTGCAATATTTAAGTAATGCATCAAAGGATATGGAAATAGAAGTTATGACAGAATTGAGAAACTCCGGCGAACTTATAAATATGTGAAAAAGTTCAAAGTTGTCAAGGTTAAACGATGAAGTTCATATTAAGGGCAGAATGGATGTGTGGCATTAATTTGGTCAACAATTATGATGTATTGAACTATTTAAGAAATCCTTCAAGGAATATATAAGTTATGACATACTTGAGAAACTCCGGCAAACTTCTTCAGGTGGGAAAAAAGTTCAAAGTTGTAAAGGTCAAAAGGTCAGGTCATATTAAGGGCAGTATGGATGTGTGTCATTTTGTCCACAGATATACTGTGCTGAAATATTTAAGTAATCCTTCAAGTGATATAGAAGTCATTACATAATTTAGAACGTCTTAATGTCGGAAAGAGTTGTGAAGGTCAAAAGGTCAAGGTCATATTAAGGGCAGCTTGGATGTGTGGCATTTGTACAAAGGTAGGCTGTGTTGAAATATTTAAGTAATCCTTCAAGGGATATAGAGGGTACGACATAATTGAGACTCTACGAACTCACTGACACACAGTACAAACACTATATGCATCCGGCTCTACCGAGACCAGGGGCATCATACAAACGGAATTGTAACTGGCTATCAAAACCAACAAATGAAAAACAGGTTTGATGTTTACAAACGGGAACACGGGGGTTTAACTGGTTAATAGAAGTACAGGAAACGCGCATTGGGTCCACATTTGGCTTACGTTCATTTTCAAAGTGGAACACAAACGCACACGCTACTGTATATAACAACTCTCTCATTAACTCAAAGTATTTTCCTCAGTCGCTTAAGTAAACAAGCATAGACTATATTCCTACCTTTGCAAAGAATCTGAGATGTTCCTCAACTGTCAGCAGATCAAAGAGTATGTTGTGTTGTGGACATAAGCCGAGATTATTCCTCACGTTCGCGATGTCCGTCCGTATGTTGAAGCTGTTAACAAACGCCGTTCCACCCGATGGCTCCAAGAAGCCTGAAAATATCGAGCAATGTAACATAACTGTGACACTCAGAACTCCAGATAAGGTGCGTATTGGTGTATTTTACGCACTTATTTTAGCAGAATATACATTGATTATCAAAAGTGGGAGAACGAAATACTCACGTGTCCAGCGAAGCTCCTGATCTCTCTGCCCATTGCATTGTCTGTTAAGCATCTATATTTTTGCTAAAAATCTTCTGGGCCTGGCTGCTCAAAACCTGTTAGCTTAATGGACTGTTAAATCCTGAAAAGTATTAAGGGTGTCAACAGTCCGTTAAACTAAAAGAGTTTTTTGAGCAACTGGGTCCCGGACTGATTCATTGCCTTGAATGGTGTGTAAAGTGGCTGAAAGGGGTATAAGATGGTCAAGTCAGAGTCGCATATACATATAGGCGACTAACTGTTGTGACGATGTGAAATTAAAGATCAGACTGTCAATACAGAATGTCAGTGTACTAAGGCATTTGACAGTTTCAATGAGTAAATATGTGATTAGAGGAAAACACATAAAGTACATTGCCCACTTTGCATGCCCACTCAGTAGGCACAACATGCTCTTCATAGGAATTTAATAAGTGTATAATTGTGTCACTATTCCACCAGTTCTAAAAATTACGAGTGCCCGATAAACGTATAAGGATTTAGTAATATATTTATTTTACTGATAGTTACTTGCGTTGGTATCAGGTTATTTTCATATGCAAATGAGGCATGATATTTTTTATTAATTTATACTAATTAAATGCGTCACCTGAAAAAATATAATTCTTAGACAGATTATAAAGTATCATCATTGCACATCAAAAAATAAATACAGAGAATACATAGTAATGTCCATTAACATTTTAAGGAAACACCGTTATCGCCCCTGACCGCGAGTACCTATCAGTAAAATAAATATTACTAAATGATTATATGTGTATAGCGGGCACTCGTAATGTTTAGAACGGGTGGAATAGTGACACAATTATACACTTATTTAATTCCTAAGAACATGTTGTGCCTACCGAGTGGGGATATACCTTTAATACAATAATTGTAAGGCGATGTCATTCTGAGCTTAGGCATGCATGCTGCATCTATTGGGTCTATCAAATGAATATAATGATGATGATAAACAAGCATATGATATTTCAAATCAATCTCCTAAGTGCAGAGACATAAAGTATTTACAATCTTTATCACAGATTTCGGACAATCACAGACGGACATACTCGGGAACATATGGATGCAGTGCCACCTGGGTGCCATTGTGATCACTAGCTTTACATAGATCACAGTTTGCCACCAGTTGGAGTCAATTTAAATGCCGTAAAACACAGGAAAGTGAATTTCGAAGAGCTCGAATTACATTCGGAAAACACCTTTACGGGCATGACATTTTTAAATATTTTACTTTTTGTTATTTCTCAATGAAAGTATATGTTGTGACCACTCATTCGAACCGTCTCGACGAGACGGTTCAAATGGTGGTCACAACATATATTTCTGAGCTCATATAAAGAAAATATTTAGGATTTTCCACAAACAAAATGGCTTATCCTCAGTATGAAATGGGTTAATGTTATAATGTGGAAAGTTGTTACTTAACGTGATGTCAAACCGGCAAACTCCGCCAATTTCAATGTTAATCATGATGATGCCCGAGAAGTAGTTCTAAGGGAAATTACTCATGATTTTCCAAGTTTGGTGACCTATTTATAATACCAGACCGATTAATCATATGTAGCTGTTACTGGAGAAATAGGGCTTATGGAATTTGTGACCAGTTTAGTTCCTAATCAAATAGCTTTATTTCTGTCCTTACATACTGCATCGCCCCCTTTCAGAGAGTATTTGCAGGATCATAATTTATTCATATATACATGTACAACATTCAAATACAATCGATGTTCCGGGTGACTAGTCACTACCCATTTACATTTGGGTGTACTCAAGCAGTGTGATTAACTCTTTGCATGCTAGCGGTGAAAATATCCGCCAAACAAATTAGGACTATATGTTTTATTTCTCTCTGGTAATATGTCTTGGACTTTCATTAGAATTGAGTCCTCAGGACTCAATTCTCATGAAATTCTAAGACATATTCCTGATATTTACAGGGAGAAATAAAAGAAAATATGATGATTTCTTGTCCGCTATTTTTGAACTATTTATAGCCCACAAGTTTCCCAGCATGCAAAGAGTTACAGTGTCGTGCTCGAGGACACAACGCACACCTCAGATCAGGCTCGCACAAATGGCCATATTATCAGCAGTCTGACGCTCTAGACCATTCGGCCACACGTTCCACAGATAACACACTCATGTAGCCTGATAACTATATCTATATTGCCCATTTCTCCAGTCACAGCCACATACATGTATATCCATCATATATGCCCACCTGTAAGCATGGAAATGGTTGTAGTCTTGCCAGCCCCGTTGTGTCCCAGTAGAGCAGTAATTTGGCCCTCATACATATTCAGTGACATGTCACTCACCGCAGCACTCATGCCGAATTTCTGGTAATCACAACAAAATCTCCACATGAACATGATGAAGTAATAAATGGATTTGACACCACAGAATATACATTTTTGTTTCGGTAATTTACTTCAGTAAGTTATAATATTTGTTGTCATATTGGCAATTCTTAATCCATTACTGGACGTAATTATTCAATATTGAACTTGTGCCATGTGCACTGATATTGCAAGTTACATCCAATGAAAAAGCTCAGATACATTTGAATCATTTGTAGTTACAATTAACCCTTAGAAGAGGGGAACAGAAAATTGTCGTCTGCCGTTGTTTATATTCTTCTTTCTCAATAAAAACATACATGTAGTATGACAGCACTTTAGAATCATTTCCAATGGAAATGATTATAAAGTGCTGTCAAAGAATGTTTTTTGATGAGAAAAACAGAAAACAAAAAATTAACAGCAGACGACACAATTTTAGTCTGCACTTAAGAGTTAGTTGTAACTGGTATTTACGTTAATTTTCCGACCAATCACAAAATGATTTTCAGACTATTCCATTTATAAAATGTGGGTGTTTTTTTCTCTAAAAGATTACTTGCAAAAAGTGTAGATCCTGATGAGACGGCTCGTCATGAGCCGGCTCATCTGAATCTACAATGTTTGTCAATACCACTATACAGGCCTGTAGTGTTGAAAGGGGTAAATTACCTTTCCGAGATGATGAATGCTGATGCCTGGGCTTTTCTTTATTAATTCGTTCCCACGAAATAACAATTTGTTCCCTCAATTTAACAATTCGTTTCCTCGAATTAACAATTCGTTCCCACGATATAAACATTTGTTCCCTCTAATTAACAAATAGTTCCCACGAAATGACAATTACTTACTTACAGTATTTATTTTTATTATATACCTACCCATAAAATATTTAGTTATACGATGTAAATAAGTCATATGTTCTCATCGATGAAATAAACAACTTCCGGTGAAAATACGATTACTTCTGCTATCTATATTCATAACGCGCATCTGCAGTGCCGGCTGCAAATACACATTCACTACAGTATACAGTCTAAAAAACTGCTAATTTCAATGGAGCGGTATACAATAAATAGAATATTCATATTTTGCAACGAATATCTCGTGGTGTGACATGTCCATATTTCACTCGTGCCTAACGGCACTCGTGAAATATGGACATTTCACACCACGCGATGAACATATATGTCATATTCGTTGCAAAATATGAATATCCTCTCTATATTATGGGTGTGGGGGTGGTAACGGGGTCAGTGATTTTTGGAAATGTGATGCGAGCTCGACAATAAGTACGGCATTATTTCCACAGAAAGCCATCAGGGGTTCGTTTCACTAAGCTTCGTACGGCTTACATGTTTGTAAGTACAACAGTATGATAGTCTGTAAATGTCACATTAACACTGTTTTCGTGTTAAAATTTATTGGATTTACATTTATTGACCATATGCAGCCTATGCTCAATACATGTAGATCCATCAATTGGCATTCCCAGACGATTCTAAATTTGCACTTACGAATATTTTAGTCGCACAAAGTTTAGTGAAACGGGCCTCAGGGCATTAATTATCAAATAAATACGCAAATACAGTGTTTAATCTACATTTTCAAGCCAATGAGTCAAAAGCGGTTATTTCCTAAAAATGAATTAGTCATCCAGTTGAACAATTTTAAGCAAGTAAAACCAGAAAATGTGGAGCGTTTGAGGGGTACAGTTGAACCTCCGTGAACGGCCACCTCTCTAAACAAACACCCTCTCTGTAACAGCCGCTATTTTATATCCCAAAATGGATATTTTCCTCTATATCTAACCCTTAGAATGCTGAGCACGAACATTGTCATCTGCTGTTCCTTTGCCTTCTTTCTCAACAAAAAACATGTTTTGAGAGCGTTTTAGAATCATTTCCATTGGAAATGATTCTAAAATGTTGTCAAAGCATGTTTTTAATGATAATTATCGAAGAAAATAAATAAACAGCAGACGACAAAATTTAATTCAACATTAACCTCCATACAACAGCCACCTCTCTACAACAGCCAGCTTTGCGTCTTCCCATGGGTGGCTGTTGTAGAGAGGTTATACAATGTATTATTTTTCAGAAGTGGTGGGGGGGGGATACCTTTTTGAGGGGGTGGGGGGAATGGGGCTTTATATCTCTGAATATTTAGGGGAAAAAATACAGACTTGGCCCGTTTCTTCCATTGACCCCTTCCATCTTGTGCACTGGCGAATATACCTTTCTGAGGTGCGGATACTGATGCCGACGTTGACGCCCACTGGATCCCTCTCAAAGTATTCAGGGTTGTCATGGTTGTCATGGTTGTCATGGTTGTCATGGTTGTTGTCATGGTTGTCATGGTTGTTGGCATTGTGGCCTGTAGCCTCAAGGTCACTGACAATGGTCTTACCCCCGCACCAGTACGACGGCTGAAAATGGCCAGCAACCAGAGTCAAATACTGGGGGCCGTTTCACTTGACTTTGTACGACTAAAATGTTTGTAAGTGAAAAATTATGATAGTCTGTAAATTGCACACAACACTGTTGTTTGTTTGTTGGTTGGTGTTTAACGGCCTGTTAATGGTTCAGGTCATTTAAGGCCGGACACAACAAACAATTATTGGATTTACATTTATTGAGCATAGGCTGCAGACTATGTTCAATAAATGTAAATCTATCAATTGAAATTTCCAGACGATCCTAAATTTGCATTTACGAATATTTTAGTCATACAAAGTTTAATTAAACTTGCCCCCTGGATAGGGTGCTTGGTTGGTTTGGTCGGTTGATTAATTGATTGATTGGCTGTGATTGATTGATTAAGGACTTAGCCCCTGTCATCCATTGACCTCTTAAATTTTTGGGGGATTGCTTCTTGGGATAGGTTGCTGGGTTAGGGTTAGGGTTAGGGGTTATGTTGGTAGATTCGTGTGTTTGTTTGTTCGTCATTTGGTTTATTGACTGATATATGGGTCAGTTTATTGATTGATTGAGTGAGTGATTGAATGATTACTTAATTGATGTATTCATTGATTGACATGTCAGTTGCTTGATTGCTCATTTAATAGTTGGTTGATGGGATTGTTTCACAGATTGGTTGATTAATAATATTTTTAAGAGAAAGTGAAAAAGAATGGGCTTAACTTTTCAATATTTCTCGATAAAAACCTGTTTTGACAGCGCATGTGTCATGTGTTGCCAAAACTTGTTTGTTAAGAATTACGGCAAAAATGAAAAACAGCAGACAATAATTTTCGTCTCCCGCGTAGTGAGGGTTAAAGCCCCTATACGGCTCAAGTTGCATTCATTTTGGTACAAACATGAGTTTGTAGTCGATGAAAATATCAATATTTGTTGATAAACAAACAGCAGGTGCGTGGTCAAAGTCCGATCGATTTTCCGATAGACGCTCGGGTCAACTGCTCAACTCCCTGATTCGTGGCCGATGAATTCCGATAGCCGGAGCCGGTAGCCGATAGCCGGAGTTTATCGACTCGCTTCCGAGCCGAAGCCGTTGGGTTACGGAAATGAATGTGTCAATATTGACATTTTGCACTGAGTGGTACACAAAACAAGTTTTTGTTGTCTTCACATTGCGATTAAGATGTAAATCTCAAGACTTGAGATGTATCTATTAGGCAGTATATGTTAGTTTTGTGTACTAAATCTGTTGCCAAACATGTTTTTGTGTTTGAAAAAATCGGAAAATTGTAATACTGAGCCGTTCAGGGCCTTTAACGTCCCAGCAACAGCTAAGGTCATGCAATATTATAAAGAGAAAGTAAAAAACGAATGAGTTCAACATCATAGGGCGGTAGAGGACCATTGGAGCAATGCCTGTGTGAAATGTGAAACAGATCCGAGCAAGCAAACATAAATTATAAGCCATTTACCCGAGCGTTAAGGTTTCGTGACGGACGTACGGACACTATATGCCCCCCTCACCATTCGGTGGCGGGGGCATAAAACTGACAAGCCACCTCTACCCTTAGCTTATCCTGACTATGTATTTATTTAATCATTATGGTGTTTAATGGCCTGTGTCGCGTGACACGTGTATTCTTGTACATTCTGGAATCCGTATAATTGTATATTTGTGGTGTGTGGTACTGTGTTGTATTGTTGTGCGTATTATTGGTTTCACATCCCTGTGATTCCACATACCTGTGGTTTCACACACCTGTGGTTTTTGCACACCTGTGGTTTGGCATGTACATTTGCCATGTGCAATGTGCGTGAATAATAAGGGGGCTTATGTTGTATTGGTGGAGATACGTTTATGCGTGTCCTATTTGCGGATTTAAATATACGTCTATTTTATGAGCAATGTTTTACTGATGTCACGCCATATTTGCCACAGACTATGCGTGTGTGTGGTAGAGAACTCGTTGACTGCGTGTGCTGGTTTCGCTAGGGAAAAGATACCTTTTAGTATTACAGATGTCCACTGTCCGTGCCAGCCGAGTTTGTCCGCGTGTCAGTGTTTCACCATATAAGGGACCTTCTGTAGGTGAAGCCAGTATATAGCGCAGACCATACCATGGTCTGCCCTGTTATGTATGCTACGGGTTAGTGTTTTCATCATAGCCTGGTACTGGCCAACACGGATATATCAGATCCCATAATGGTGATGTTTTGTGTCGTGATATTTCCGTAAATGACCACGATATTTGAGTTTAGTATGTGCTACACTCTCATTTGAGTGTATAGCCGTAGGACCGTTATGGAGGGGTTTGGCGGGGCCAAGAAGCGACCTTCGCATTGTCGAGACCAGTCGAGTAGATTTCGGATTATGAGATCTGGGTCTATAGTGTGCAGATTTATGGTAGTGTGGGGTATACCATGTTGGATGGTATTTATTCCACGAGGGCTGTACACTGGTTTGGTTGAATTTAAGGCGTGGGAACATATATTTATGCCAAATATAACCCACGGGTGACATGGCAAAAGCCATGGTTTTGTAGTATTTATGTGAGATGTCGTACGAGGGGTAGGCATATCCATTATTCCGTGCATAGTTTCACTGGTGCGTATATAAGCGATGTCTCGCTATGTGTTGGCGGGACACATATTTTCTGGTTACAGAAGACTAGTACTGTATTCACCAGTGACACGGAGGATTTTGGTATGTACCTACAACATTTTATTTCAGCTGTGATTTGCCGTTGTTCGATTCCCGTTTTAGTCCGTTGTGCATCCTGTCTGTCTGTCTGTGCGTATTCGTCCAGTAATTGGAGATTCATTTCATTTTTGTAGCCTCTTGAGAACGCTCCAGCGAGCCACATTGGACGTTTTGGTCCACTCGTTTGAGGGCAGACCCCAGTCAGTGCAGAGTATCGGGTCGTCCGAGTGTCCGTACGTCTGTCTGGCGCAGTGTGTGTAGCAGCTCCGGGTACAGGCCTGTATAGAGCAGTGTGTGATAGCTACCTCGCGTTCAGCAGACAGTCACAGCCATAGTTTAGCGAAGTGAAACGCCATACACACATATCATATCATTATACTACCACCGAGTTGAATGTCACCTAAGTGAAACTTTTCCCGGCGTCTTAGCCAACGTGATAATCGCCATTTTGTATTATATCGGCATTTTGTATTATATCGGAACTTTACATCCGGTCTACCACTTCCGGTATTACAACCCATTGATTCACCATGGATACTTTACATCCGGTCTACCACATCCGGGTTGCTACAGTCGAGTGATACCATAGGAACTTTACATCTGGTCCACCATTTCCGGAGATAATACTACCTGTGGAACTTTACTTCCGGGAACCAGCTTCCGGAACATTATCGTTATTGACTATCATGTGATGTAACCACATCCGGCTTTGACTTTGACATTCATACTTTGGAAATATATTGCATAGGCAATACATATGTATACTTTGATAGTGTATGGTAATACTCCTATCATGGCATATCATGGCTAAAGGATTGTAGTAAGACTACATATATTGTTTATGGATTAATCCACTTGAAGTTGGATTATAGCCATATTGTTGACTAGACCTCATATTGCGGGTGAGGCAGACCTTGGGACCTTGATACTCAGAGGTTACACTATCTATTGAGATACGCCAGCACTGGGGTAGCTCAGGTGATTGTCATTTTGTCCTCCAATGTTCGTTATGCCATGTTATACTTGTATGTTATTTCACTTTGATTAGCGATCATCAAAGTACTTGTGCATTCATACTATTGTCCACTACGGGACCATTGAGATACCACATACCGAGTTTATTCGTCTATAGCTTTTAAGTTGCGTTAAAGTATAACAGTCGATTGGCTTACAACCTTGTAGTAATTGAATAGTATCATGCACAGTACAGTGATGTTCGCATATCAATGTATCATGTATTCCTGTGTGTTCCCCATGTAATATAGTGTACATTATAAGTGATTAAGTGACTACGTGTACTTATCTACTCTGGCCTATCCCTTACACTTCAACTGCATTGTTACCACTTTTCGTTCGTCAGATCAAGCTATATTGGCCATAACGTCATAACAATTGAAGTATACTTGGTTCATATGATAATTGGGGGAGACAATTTGTCTCGATCATTCCTGACCTTGGTAATGACCTTGACAATGGTGTCAGAAGTGGGGTTTTGTACCTCTTTTTATAATCAGTTTCTTCAAAGCAGTTGAAGTAAGGAGGCTAGAATAGCTGTACCCCTAGCGTCGTCAAAATTCAATCTTGTATTTGTTTGCCTGGGGAGTTAATGTAAGATGCACTCCAACACTTAGGCACTAATACATCACCACATACATGATTTGACTACCTAGGTACAGAAGTGTAGAGTTGAGACGATCTAGTGAGATAGTCGATGTAAGGGTCATTGTAATTTTTGATTTGTCAACAGTACCTCCCTGTGATGATGGCACAGCGGGTGTTCTAGGTTAGCACTAGACACTTCTGCATCTGAGGCGAGATTACTTACCACTATTATATTGTGTATGAACAATATTATATCCTGCCAGGTGTCTATAACCAGTCCCCAATATTTGTGTCCAGTACCATAGAGAGGGAATTGTAAATATACCATTACATTAGACTATACATATACCGGATTGACTTACCCGAATTGAGAAACTTATACCGTCGTTAGGAGTAGAGACCGGATTGATTTTTACCTTAACCTTATAGACGTGAAGCAAGAGACTCGCACAAGTCACCAAGTGATTTGAGTGCTAGAGACCTTGTGTACCGTCGGGTAAAGCGTGAAATCGATAATCCGAGGTTGAGTTGAGAGTGAGAATGTCGTCCATTAAGGAGCTAATGGACATAGGCAAAAGCTTAGGGCTAGCAGATTCAGAGTTAAGGGCCTTTGTAAAGGAAGAGCAGGAGAGAGAAAGACAGGAAAGACTAGAGGCTAGGCAGGCTGAGAAAGATAGGTTAGATGCTGAGCGGTTGGCTAAAGAGGTTGAGCGACAGGCTGAGAAAGATAGGTTAGATGCTGAGCAGTTAGCTAAGGAAGTTGAGCGACAGATGGAGAAAGATAGATTAGATGCTGCGCGGTTAGATAAGGAAGCACATCGGTTAGCCAATGAAGCACAGTTAGATCTAGAATTCAAATTGCGAGAACTAGACACTAAGCATCAGGTAGAAATGGCAAAAGTAGAAAGGGGAGAAGTAGTAGATGAAGATAGACATGATAGGGACTATGGCAGAGCATTCGGTCCGAAGCTGCCACATTTTGATCAGAATAATGACAACATGGATAGCTACTTAGCTAGATTTGAGAGGTACGCAGCAATTCAAAGGTGGGGGAGAGATAAGTGGTCACTACACTTGAGTGCTTTATTGAAGGGCAAGGCATTAGATGTATATTCTAGACTACCTGTTGATGATGCTCTTGACTATGATAAGTTGAAATCCGCATTGTTGAAATGTTTTGATCTAACGGAAGATGGGTTCAGACGCATGTTCAAAAACACCAAACCTGATCACAGTGAATCATTTGTGCAATATGTCAGTCGGTCAAAGAACTATTTAGATAGATGGTTTGAGTTAGGTAAGGTGAATAGAACATATGAAGGAGTACTAGACTACATGATCAGAGATCAGATGTTAAGTATATGCAGTCGTGAGCTCTACTTATTTCTCAAAGAGAAAACATTTGACTCGATAGATCAGATGGCGGTTCAGGCAGATTACTTTGCAGAAGCTAGAGGAGGTAGCAAGTATGTAGTTCAGAGGAACAGTACTAGCAACAGAACTGAGTACAGGTCAGTAGATAACCAGAGGCGCAAGGTAAGTAGTGCGGATAATCGATCCAGAGATAGGAGTCGAGATAGGGACAGATATCAGAATAGAGACCACAATAGAAGCCCAAGTAGGGGTAGTTATGATAGAAGCCCGAGTAGAGGCAGTTATGACAGAAGTACCAGCAGGAACGGCTATGATAGGCATCGCGGGACATGTTACCATTGTGGCAAAGAAGGTCACATGTCCTACGATTGTCCTAAGCGTGACCGGTCCTCAGCTTACAAAGCAGCAGCAGTCGAGGAAGAGAAACATGTAAGTTTTGCAGATAAAGAACAGAGAGGTCGGTACAGAGGTAGAAATAGAGGTAGAAGTGGAAGGCACCCTAGAGGCAGAGGTAGAGGTAGATGGCAAAACACGGAACAACCAGGGGAAAACCAAGGAAATTTCTGTGTGGTTGATACCGACACCACTATTGTATGTTCAGGTAGCGAGATACAGCCGGAGTTGATTAACGGATGTACATTTGGTATGGATAGGCTACCCGTAGCAGAGGGCACATTAAATGGGAAAAAGGTCACAGTAATGCGAGATACTGGGTGTACCGGGGTGGTCGTCAGGGAAAGCTTAGTACAACCAGATCAGTTTTTAAGCAAAGTTTCAACATGCATGCTGGTAAATAGGAGCAAAATGAGTGGAATTCCTACCGCCCGGGTAGATCTAGATACACCTTTTTTCAAAGGTCAGGTAGAAGCCCTTTGCATGACAGATACAATGTATGATGTTACCATAGGGAATGTAGACGGGTCAGAGTTACCGGTGATATCCGATTTTAGAGGTGCTAAATCGTGCGCAGTTGAAACTAGGTCACAAACGACAGCCCGAGACGAATCATATAAGACCCTCAAAGTCCCTACCGCAATCGCGAACGTATCACGCGATGAATTCAAAGAGGCGCAGGCACATGACGTCACATTGACGTCAGTTCGAAATAATGCAAAAGACGGAACGGTACGGTCAAGTAAGAACGGAAACAAATCGAAATTCGCATACCGAAAAGACTTGTTGTATCGTAATTTCGAATCGATAGGGTCAGGTAGGATGTACCATCAGCTGGTAGTCCCAAAAACACTTAGGACTACCGTGATGAAAGTGGCACATGAATCAATCATGGCGGGGCCATTTAGGGGTTAAGAAGACAACTGATCGAGTGTTATCAGATTTTATTGGCCAGGCGTGGGCAGTGACATTACACGGTTTTGTAGGTCTTGTGACATATGTCAAAAGACTGTGTCAAAGGGACACATCACCAAGGTTCCGTTAGGAACTATGCCGTTGATAGACACTCCGTTCAAACGAGTCGCAGTTGACATTGTAGGGCCAATTTTTCCAGCTACCGATCGGAAAAATCGTTACATACTAACGTTAGTTGATTATGCAACTAGGTACCCAGAAGCGGTACCACTACCAGGCATCGAGGCCGAACGAGTCGCGGAAGCTCTCGTGGATATGTTCAGTAGACTGGGTATCCCCGAGGAGATGCTCACCGATAGGGGTAGTCAATTTACGTCGGTAGTCATGGAGGAAGTTAGTAGATTGTTATCGCTGAGACAATTAACCACGACACCGTACCACCCACAGTGTAACGGTCTCGTGGAACGGTTCAATGGTACGTTAAAGCAAATGCTTCGTAGAATGGCAAGCGAACGTCCAAAGATTGGGACAAATACATTAACGCGCTCTTATTCGCGTATCGCGAAGTCCCTCAAGAAAGTTTGGCTTTCTCACCGTTTGAACTATTGTACGGAAGGACCGTTCGGGGTCCGATGAGCATACTAAGAGATCTGTGGTCCGAGAAGGACATAGAGGACAACGTCAAAACGACGTATCAGTACGTCCTCGACTTGCGCGAACGGCTCGAGAAAACATGCGAAATCGCGCATGAGAACTTGAAGAGTGCGTCCAAAAAGTACGCAAAGTACTACAACCGTAAGACTCGTAGTAGGCAGTATGCAGTGGCAGATCAGGTACTTGTACTACTACCGACAGACAACAACAAATTGCTTCTTAGGTGGAAGGGACCATACCCCATAACAGAGGTAGTTAATGAGTGGGACTATAGGGTTGACATGGGAGGGAAGTTGAAAAAACCTTTCATGCAAACATGTTAAAGAGGTACGAGACTAGGCCTGAGCACCCGGGGAAGGGAATACTCACTGTAATAAATGCGGCCGTGATAGAAGACACAGTAGAGGGGGATCCTAGTCCAAGTGGGTGTAGTGCCGAAGAAAACATGTTATGTCCCAGGGGATTAGAGTCCGATACGGAGAGCAAAGTTGACCTGTCGCCTGATTTAGGCAGGAAACAAAAGACGCAAGTCAAAGAGATCTTACGGGAATTCACCCATGTCCTGAGGGACGCACCAGGACACACCCATATAGGGAAACATGAGATAAAGTGGGCAGGCTACCTGAGCATGATATCGGGGTAGATTCAGCTGTGCCAACGTGTCTCGCGATTATGCACGAAAGTGTAAACACTTTTTGTTTAGGGGGGAGATATGTCGCGTGACACGTGTATTCTTGTACATTCTGGAATCCGTATAATTGTATATTTGTGGTGTGTGGTACTGTGTTGTATTGTTGTGCGTATTATTGGTTTCACATCCCTGTGATTCCACATACCTGTGGTTTCACACACCTGTGGTTTTTGCACACCTGTGGTTTGGCATGTACATTTGCCATGTGAGCAATGTGCGTGTAATAAGGGGGCTTATGTTGTATTGGTGGAGATACGTTTATGCGTGTCCTATTTGCGGATTTAAATATAGTCTATTTTATGAGCAATGTTTTACTGATGTCACGCCATATTTGCCACAGACTATGCGTGTGTGTGGTAGAGAACTCGTTGACTGCGTGTGCTGGTTTCGCTAGGGAAAAGATACCTTTTAGTATTACAGATGTCCACTGTCCGTGCCAGCCGAGTTTGTCCGCGTGTCAGTGTTTCACCATATAAGGGACCTTCTGTAGGTGAAGCCAGTATATAGCGCAGACCATACCATGGTCTGCCCTGTTATGTATGCTACGGGTTAGTGTTTCATCATAGCCTGGTACTGGCCAACACGGATATATCAGATCCCATAATGGTGATGTTTTGTGTCGTGATATTTCCGTAAATGACCACGATATTTGAGTTTAGTATGTGCTACACTCTCATTTGAGTGTATAGCCGTAGGACCGTTATGGAGGGGTTTGGCGGGGCCAAGAAGCGACCTTCGCATTGTCCGAGAACCAGTCGAGTAGATTTCGGATTATGAGATCTGGGTCTATAGTGTGCAGATTTATGGTAGTGTGGGGTATACCATGTTGGATGGTATTTATTCCACGAGGGCTGTACACTGGTTTGGTTGAATTTAAGGCGTGGGAACATATATTTATGCCAAATATAACCCACGGGTGACATGGCAAAAGCCATGGTTTTGTAGTATTTATGTGAGATGTCGTACGAGGGGTAGGCATATCCATTATTCCGTGCATAGTTTCATCTGGTGCGTATATAAGCGATGTCTCGCTATGTGTTGGCGGGACACATATTTTCTGGTTACAGAAGACTAGTACTGTATTCACCAGTGACACGGAGGATTTTGGTATGTACCTACAACATTTTATTTCAGCTGTGATTTGCCGTTGTTCGATTCCCGTTTTAGTCCGTTGTGCATCCTGTCTGTCTGTCTGTGCGTATTCGTCCAGTAATTGGAGATTCATTTCATTTTTGTAGCCTCTTGAGAACGCTCCAGCGAGCCACATTGGACGTTTTGGTCCACTCGTTTGAGGGCAGACCCCAGTCAGTGCAGAGTATCGGGTCGTCCGAGTGTCCGTACGTCTGTCTGGCGCAGTGTGTGTAGCAGCTCCGGGTACAGGCCTGTATAGAGCAGTGTGTGATAGCTACCTCGCGTTCAGCAGACAGTCACAGCCATAGTTTAGCGAAGTGAAACGCCATACACACATATCATATCATTATACTACCACCGAGTTGAATGTCACCTAAGTGAAACTTTTCCCGGCGTCTTAGCCAACGTGATAATCGCCATTTTGTATTATATAGCACCCATTTTGTATTATATCGGAACTTTACATCCGGTCTACCACTTCCGGTATTACAACCCATTGATTCACCATGGATACTTTACATCCGGTCTACCACATCCGGGTTGCTACAGTCGAGTGATACCATAGGAACTTTAACATCTGGTCCACCATTTCCGGAGATAATACTACCTGTGGAACTTTACTTCCGGGAACCAGCTTCCGGAACATTATCGTTATTGACTATCATGTGATGTAACCACATCCGGCTTTGACTTTGACATTCATACTTTGGAAATATATTGCATAGGCAATACATATGTATACTTTGATAGTGTATGGTAATACTCCTATCATGGCATATCATGGCTAAAGGATTGTAGTAAGACTACATATATTGTTTATGGATTAATCCACTTGAAGTTGGATTATAGCCATATTGTTGACTAGACCTCATATTGCGGGTGAGGCAGACCTTGGGACCTTGATACTCAGAGGTTACACTATCTATTGAGATACGCCAGCACTGGGGTAGCTCAGGTGATTGTCATTTTGTCCTCCAATGTTCGTTATGCCATGTTATACTTGTATGTTATTTCACTTTGATTAGCGATCATCAAAGTACTTGTGCATTCATACTATTGTCCACTACGGGACCATTGAGATACCACATACCGAGTTTATTCGTCTATAGCTTTTAAGTTGCGTTAAAGTATAACAGTCGATTGGCTTACAACCTTGTAGTAATTGAATAGTATCATGCACAGTACAGTGATGTTCGCATATCAATGTATCATGTATTCCTGTGTGTTCCCCATGTAATATAGTGTACATTATAAGTGATTAAGTGACTACGTGTACTTATCTACCTCTCTGGCCTATCCCTTACACTTCAACTGCATTGTTACCACTTTTCGTTCGTCAGATCAAGCTATATTGGCCATAACGTCATAACAATTGAAGTATACTTGGTTCATATGATAATTGGGGGAGACAATTTGTCTCGATCATTCCTGACCTTGGTAATGACCTTGACAGCCTGTCAACAGCAAAGACAATATTACGCTGGGTTATTCAGACTAATCTGCCACTTCAGCATGTTCACTTTCATGTTTGGCAATACTATCATATAAACGTACAAGTACAAGGCTACAGTTTTTACTGATAACAAGCAATGAAAATCTGCAACTCACTAATATCTGTGATACAGTCGAAATGCACCGCAGATAATAGTAAATTCGGAAACAAACGGGCCAACGGCAATTTACATTGGTCGGACACTTTTTCGGCTTAAATGCCCGGGTTTGGAAGGTCTTCGAGCCAATTCCTTCCTGCCTTTAACCCATTCAACACCACAGTATAATGGTATTGGCAACACAACGTGTATATCCGGATGAACCGGCTCGTGACGAACCGTCCCATCAGGATCTGCACTTTTTGAAGCAATTTTCATATTTCTGAGAAGTAAGACACCCCCTTTTCATAAATGGACTAGTCTGAAAATGATTTTGTGACGATTAGATTGGTTGAAAAATGTATCAAAATCCATTCCAGTTACTTAGGTGTGAAAAGGTTAAATACAAGCTAAACAGACATCTGTAACTCACCAGGAACGGGAACCATGGCGGTTGGGCGACGCCGGCGTCCCCGGGGTTGATGTTGTCCACATACCAGGCGATCGCCATGTACAACGCGGTGTCAATAAGCAACATGAGGATCGCGTCCAGCAGTGAGAAGTTGTCATCGGTCGTCGCCGGCTTGTAGAAATTGTCCCACTGGACTCCTTCACCTGAAGCAGAGATATAGAGAATACCATGCTAGCTTATTTTGATATAAAGTTTATCATGCAATGCTAGGAAAGGTGCAGTAATTCCAAGGCTCGGGGAGGATTTCCTACCGTTTCAGGGCTCAGATTGATGAACTTGGTGTTCTATTAGTATTCTATTTATCAGGCTACTATTATTCTATTTATCAGGCTACTGGTATTCTATATATCAAGTAACAAGTATTTTATCTATTAGGTGACTAGTATTCTATGTAGCAGGTAACTAGTATTCTATTTATCAGGTAACTAGTATTCTATTTGTCAGGTAACTTGTATTATATTTATCAGGTAACTAGTATTCAATTTATCAGGTGACTAGTATTCTGTTTATCAGGTGACTAGTATTCTATTTATCAGGTAACTAGTATTTTATTTATCAGGTGACTAGTATTCTATTTATCACGTAACTAGTATTCCATTTATCAGGCTACTAGTATTCTATTTATCAGGTGACTAGTATTCTATTTATCAGGTGACTAGTATTCCATTTATCAGGCTACTAGTATTCTATTTATCAGGTGACTATTATTCTATGTATCAGGTAACTAGTATTCAATTTATCAGACAACTAGTATTCTATTTATCAGGTGAATAGTATTCCATTAATCATTCTTCTAGTATTATATTTATCAGGCTACTATAGTTGTATTTATCAGGTAACTAGTAGTCTATTCATCAGACTACTAGTATTCTTTTTAGTAGGTACATAGTATTCAATTTATCAGGCTGCTAGTATTCTATTTATCAGGCTACTAGTATTCTATTTATCAGGCTACTAGTATTATATTATGCATATGCAGCCTATGCTCAATAAATGTAAATCCAATACTTTTTGACAAGAAAACGGGTTACAGACTATCATTGTTTTGCACTTACGAACATTTTAGTCATACGAAGTTCAGTGAGAAAAAAGAACCAGGTGTGTATTGGCGTATTTTACGCACTTATTTTAGCAAAATACGCACTGATTACCAAAAGTGGGAGTGCAAAAAAAACGCACAGCAATGTGAAAATACGCATTTATTTTCAAATTGTGTAGTGAAAGTACTGTAATAAAGTTGAAAATGGTTTAACGTCCCACCAAGAGCTAGCGTCATATAGAGGGGACCACAGTGTAATGTATCATCCGATAGACCAGTGGAATGTAAATACTGTTAAAGTATTTTTGATGCCCTAGGCGAGGTATGAACCCACAACCTCCAGATTGTAAGTCAGGTGTTCTAACCCCTCGGCCACAATCCATACCTGAGCTCAAATAAATCAATTTTTTAATTTATTATCTTTTTTATCATTTGTTTCCTATTTAATAAGGAAGAAAATCAATAATACATTTGTAAAAGTAAAATACGCATTGAATTTGAAATATGGGGTATAATACTCTTGTATCCAGTCAACACAGTGCGTATGTGCCGTGAAACACGGTGCCGTGAAACATTTTTGATATCCTGTCAATACGACCTAATCACTGCGTATGAATATGTGCGGTGGCTGGTATTATATTTTTTTGCATTTTAAAGCCATTAGTATGTGTTGACGGGATAAATAGAATAGTAGGTTAGTGCCGTGAATGGGAAAAATATATGGCGTGGCTCGGAAACGGGATTTGCTCGGCAGAGCCTCGCCCATCCCGTTTCCTAAGCCTTGCCAGATATTTTGTCCCATTCACGGCACTAACCTACTCTATTAGATAGAAAACTTATTTGGAGCTCCGCTATATGCCGTCCCGCGTGGACATTATTTTAACCTTTAGACCGCTACACATAACAATTGCCGTCTGCTGTTGCTTTTATATGTTGTCTTTATTTCTCAATAAAAACATGGTTTCACAGGACTTCAGAATCATTTTCAATGGAAATGATTCTGAAGTGCTATTATATCATGTTGTAAATTATTCTAAAGTGCTGTCAAAGCATGTGTTTTTGATGATAAAAATGGAAACAAGAGGGTCATGATGGCCCTATATCGCTCAGATGTGCAATGTCACAAAAATCAAGCAAATACTGGTATGTAAAGTTGTCACTACATATATATAAAAATAAGCCCATGACAGGCACAAAATGTCAATGCGACAATCTTGAGAAGTCACCAGGGTAGGAGTTGTCTAGCGATATGTGCAGATATATCTTACACAACTTTGAGAGGTTTGAAGACCACAACAGGATGCTTCCAGCCTACATTTAATTGCAATCCTTATATCTTATGTATTATTAACCGTATTCTGTAAAAATGTTGACCCCTATTTGACCCCCCGGGCCATGCCCATGTTTGACACAGAGGTCACCATTTTAACAGCTTTGAAAAAGCATTGTACATCGATCATTCCTGTAAAGTTTCGACGAAATCGTTCTGGTGGTTCGTAAGATTTTGTAAGTATTTAAGTTATTTTTAGACGGCGGTCATCTTGCATTAACGATGACCGCCATTTCAATAAAACTGAATAGGCTTTACCAATGAAACATAACTGCGAAGTTTGGCCACTAATGGCCA
Source organism: Conchocele bisecta (assembly GCA_029237695.1). Classification (NCBI taxonomy): domain Eukaryota; kingdom Metazoa; phylum Mollusca; class Bivalvia; order Lucinida; family Thyasiridae; genus Conchocele; species Conchocele bisecta. The sequence goes on along the minus strand of CM055275.1, from coordinate 91,624,639 downwards.
AGCGGTTTGTATGAAGAAGACATTTGAAGTCTCTAATAAAAGAACGACATTTTTACCTCTCGGCGGCCATCTTGGATGACATAACCATCCGAATTCGACAAAAAAATCATTGGAGTGATCGCCTCGTTGATACCTTCGATTTGATATATGACATGACCATATTCGGTCAAAAATAAAATTTGCTATCTTTTAGATGGCGGCCATCTTGAATTACGTAATGACGCCTAAGGTGACCATGAAATTTGGTGACTATAGGTCCAATGGTTACCGAGGAGAAGACGTTTGAAAATGTTCACGGACGGACGACGGACAACGGACGGACGGACACATTGCGGTAACAATAGTTCACATGAGCTTCGCTCAGGTGAGCTAAAAAGAAAATAAACAGCAGACGACAAAAGAATTATGATACCGGTGTAAGGGTTAAAATTGCTACACCGCTATCGAGGGGTATTGCGCATGTAATGGACTAAACACGTGTATCCTTACCAATTCCTTCAGATATCAATAGAACATTCACACCAAACGCCATTCCCACGTTACACAGGAGGCAGGCGGCCATCTTGCTCGACTGCGACATGTCTTGGTAGCGAGCATTCAGGAAGAAGACGGGGACATAGGACAAGATGAATAAGACTCCGGCAGCAAACGCGGCTGAGCTTGCTGAAATACAAAGTAGGCAATTTACAGTTAAAGGTACATCACTCAGCAGGCACAACCTATTATTTATATCAGATAGATCATCTGAGACATTTTCTGGCAACATAATCAGCAAAATTAAACATTCATTCACCATTTACCCACGTATTGATTTGCATTATTATACATTTTATATCAGACGTAAATTTGCTCACTGACATCAGGGGCGATAACAATGTTTCCTTAAAATATTAACGGACATTACCATTTATACTTTGCATTTATTTTTTGATGTGCAATGATTATACTTCATAATCTGTCGAAAATGCTATTTTGTTCGGTGACGCATTTAATTTGTATAAATATTAAAAAAATATCATGCCTCATTTGCATATGAAAATAGCCTCATACCACCGCGCGTCGCTATCAGTAAAATACATATTACTAAATAATTATATCTGTATAGCGGGCATTCGTAATGTTTAGAACTGGTGGAATAGTGACACAATTATACACTTATTTAATTCCTATAAAGAACATGTTATGCCTAATGAGTGGGCATGTACCTTTAACCCTTAGAAAGCGGGAAACGAAAATTGTCGTCTGCTGTTGCTTTATATGTTGTCTTCTTTATCAATAAAAACATGACAGAACTTTATAAGCATTTTCATTTGTCAATTCTAAAGTCAAATCATGGATTTTGATGAGAAAATGGAATATAATTAAAAACAAATCAGTTACACGACAAATTTAATTCCGCATCGAAAGGTTTAATACTTCCAACAATACATACCGCTATAGCGTTGTTTGTAAGCAGTGTAGATCCAGATAAGCCGGCTCATAATGAGCCATCTTATCAGAATCTGCACTTTTTGCAAGTACTTTTATAAATGGACCAGTCTGAACATCATTTTGTGATGATTGAATTGGTCGGAAAGTTAACATGGCACAGTCCGTTCCAGTTATACAAGGTATACCCTTTCACCCCTAAATGTATCACATGTTAAATTTTTGGACTATTCCATTAATCAGCATTAATCAAAATCCAATAAACGATTGCTCACATGGTAGATCCTGATGAGACGGCTCGATGTTTGTTTGTCGGGGTTTAACGGCCTATCAACAGCCAAGGTCATTTAAGGCTAGATCAATGGGTTTAGTAGTAAATCCCATATTTTACCTGTACAGGTACATGTACATGTTCAAGTACATGTATAAATGGGGGGGGTCCCAAAATCCCTATGGGGATTTAACATTGGGATTTTATTTTAATTTCAGAAATAGTGGACCGTTTTTTCAAAATGCAACCTTTGTTTTCTTAGTTAGATCATTTCCAAGCTATCTAACTAGATTTCAGAATCAATTTCCAAAATTTTTCATTTTTCGACTCCTCCTCCAGGATTTCCACCTCTTTTTTCCCCATTTTAAATTCCCATACATAACTCATTTTTCGTAATAAAATCAATATTTCACCAAATTTCACAAAATAAAAAGGAAGAAGGCTCATTCTTGAATTGTTTTTTTATATGGCCATAAAATCCGGGCTGGTTTCGTGAAACAGATAGTAGTGATACAATAATTCAGTAACACTGATTGAGGAGGATGTACCGGCAAAAAGCATTAACAAAGTCATTTGAACTTGACCGTGACACAGGGGCCACATGGCTCGGTTATACAATTTAAATATGGATGACAAATAAGTTTCTGGTGGCCGTTTCACTAAACTTCATACGACTAAAATGTTTGTAAGTGCAAATTTAGGATCGTCTGAAAATTTCAATTGACGGATTTTCATTTATTGATGCATATGCAACATAGGCCCAATTAATGTAAATCCAATAATTGTATACAAGAAAACATTGTTAATGTGAAATATACAGACTATCGTAATTTTGCACTTACGAACATCTTAGTCGTACGAAGTTTAGTGAAACAGCCCCCTGAAGAGATAGTAATTAGCTGTCAATCAGAATTTTTCTAAGTAAAATTAGTTTCTGTGAATAATTACCTGAATATGTTGCTATATAACTTATAGTTGTGCTAACCCATTCCAGAATAAATGTATTGACACCGGCATATAGTCCCTACCTTACACCTGTCCCATATACAGACTGCGCATACGCGCACCTGTAAAACCTCCTCTTTCGATGGAATAATCAACTCAAACTTGCGGGGTGGGAGGAGGGTGTTCACTGTATACAGGTAAGTAATCACAGAAAGAAACTTTACTTAGAAAAATTATGTATCGTACTTCCCTCCCAGTACATGAAAAAATGTTAATGTCGCCAAAATGACACCGACCATATCGGGCAAGGTAAATGTTTTCAAAAGAATGCGAATGTAATTGATAACTAATTGGTTACGAACAGTTGCAATTCAGTTCGGGGATGGTCGTTATTCCAAGGTCTTATAAAGAACACAAGTGGTCGTTAACACAAGTTTGACTGTATATTTTGCTGTATTCGTCTCAACGATGGGAATGCGACACAGAAATCAGAAAGAAGATGAAATTACTCTCTGTGAGTACGGTAGGATACGGGATCAATAAATATCACCAAAAGTCAATTGTGTTCGACTCCCAGACACCGTCTCGGACAGCACGACCCCCCCCCACCCCACCCCACCCCACCCCTTGTTTTCGCCCGGCAAGGAACGACCGTCCATACGACATCATCTGCCATGTCCAGTAGCCGATTTCACCAAAATTGCAACGTATACTTTTCTAGCAAAGCATACTTTGAGGGAGTAATCATTTATTTTTCCCGAAATGCATTATTTCATACAGAATTAAAGACTGCATATATTTGATAATTAAAAGTATGCAGAATTATTATACTGAATTTATTACATTATCACAGCCATTACGGCTGTGATAATGTAATAAATTCAGTATAATAAAAATTAATAAATGTATCCTTAAATTGAAAATTTCTCCCTCAAAGTACAGTAGCCGGAGTCCCTGGGCACAACGTTGACTGCCTGCCTGCGGCACTCATGGAGTCTACACACACATATCTCTTCACGGCATAACCGATTTGACTAAACTACGGCGTGTAACACATAAATGAATGTCTTACAGTTACATAAACATATATGTATTGTTCCACACAGTCTAATATATACACATAAACAATATAACATCCATATTTGCATGACCCTAGATGATCACTAAGATTGTCGTCCAGTGTCATGTTAAATAATACGGGTAGAACGTCGGGCCCCAGTGAGTATTTCGCCGCTCTAACCGGACCTTACACTCACCATGGTAGTAACTCTCAACTAGAACCACAATACTACAACTTCCATATCCAGACTGGTATCAGCTGGTCATGTGCAAAACGTAATACGGATATGATTTATAACTTTCCAAATAACCTAAACACAACCGAAGCGATCTCTAGCTCGCCTCTGTAATGCCAATGTGAATGCTGTTGCTTTCCAGGTTTGATCCTAGAAACGAGGAAAACAACAGGCTCAAATGTAGGATAGAGGCTTTAGACTGGAATGAATAGCCTATTGCGTCTACCGCTCAGTGATATCAACATTGAGAGGCATTGCCGTATAGCTCTAGCGGGACATTGAGAGTTGTCCGTAGCCGATAATTGCCCAACGTTGTACAGTGCCGGGACGACAATGGGTCGTGAGGGCTGGCTCAGAGTTTGAAAAGAATCCTACTATGCAGTTTAAAGTAACAGGATCCTTCCCAAAGACTAAGCTGATGTCGTCCGTGTACTGTGCATGTATTCCTACTCTCCTTTTAACCGACGCAAATGTGAAGAGAAACGCTGTTTTAACTGATCCTGCAATGATTACAGTTTGCTCCATGGGCTCGCACGGGTCTTTAGTTAGGGACCATAATGCCACTGTGATATTCTACCTGGGAATGACCGTCAAGGTAACGCGATTTGAATTTCAGGCAGATAGCAAATGCAGACATATATCCGTTAATAGAGGAGACTGATGCTTTCCTCTCCTCAAACAGATATCTGTACTTGGCCCACAGTTGGATGGATCAGATGAATAGTTTTTGCACATGCCAATTAACCCCGATCTTCCATTGACATCGTAACATGCTGTAATTATTGTTCGCCTTGTCTGAGCGATGATCTCAGTTTGTTCAGAGAACCCTCCTATCTGACTCCTCCTTCCCTACTAACCTCCAAGCGTGAGTGTTCAGGAAGAGTGAATGTGTGTGCAGTTGCCACAAAGGCTGGCAGGATGATGGAAAACCAACTACTTGTTATCCAGCACGGAGCTACCATTGTGACCTGGCAGTCCGACTGATGGATTTTCTGCACGAGCTGTGTAAAAATAACGAACGGCGGAAATGCGTATCCGTCCACTCTGCTACATGACAAGGATATTGTGTTCACTGTCCATGACCCAACATCCGGTTCTGGCGACAGGTACATTGGAAACTGTTTGATATGTCTGGTGCCAAACAGATCCATAACGTGTTGCTCCACCTGTTGATTACCGCATTGGACACCTAACGAGAGTGTCCATTCGGTCAATACTGTTGAGTCGTGCCTTGACAGTTAGTACGCTAGTATGTTGGAATTCCCTGCAAAATGTCTCGTCGTCAGTACAATGCCGTTCTGGCGACACCAAATCAACAATTTCCGTATCTCCAGGCATAGACTTACAGACCCGGTTCCTCCTTGTCTGTTAGGTAGCCCACCATAGTCGTGTTGTCTGTGACCGTCTGAACAGAACAGACTTCCCCTGACTTGGGTTGATGCTGCTGAGAGATATAGAGTATGTCAGTGTTCTCAGTTCGGGCACTCTGATGTGGTCCCTTGCCGCATCATGTGGTCACGTTCCCAAGAACAGTAGACCCAGAGGCTCCAAATGAGCTCACTATCCCGAGCTAGGGAGTCTCTGGTCAAAACCAGCTCTGGGTCTGGCGGTGACATCAAGACCCCCTTGGAGGTACCATCATCTCTGAGCCCACCTTCTGAGGTGATGCTTGAAATCCCCTGACAGTGGTATCATTATGTCAAGAGATTGAGCGTGTGGTCTCCAGTGCAACTGAAGATATATCTACAAAGGTCGCATGTGCAGACACCATAGGCAAATACGACCCGCCACTGAGCTCAGGACACCCACAGCAGGGAGAGCATTTTCGTGTCCTGCAATGAAGCTGTGTCCAGGACCTTGAACATCAGTGTCAAGATACATCCCACCCTGTCCAATGGTACCATGACTATCCCCAGATTGTTTAGGACGTTCATTCCTACGTATCAGAACTCCTAAGTCGGAATCAGTTCTGACTCTCTAGATTTGGAATGAGTCCCAACCCTGTAATCAGAATCCAGAACACCCTCATATTCATCATATTGATCCTGAATTGGTCGTACAAAAGCCAGCCGTATACGTATTGAAGAATCGGAACTTTCTGCATGGCTTCTGTCGCAATTACCTCCATTAATTTAGTGAACCCACTCGGAGACGCGCAGATTCCGAACGGTAGGACACAAAACTGATTTATCCGACCTCCCGACAAGAAGCGTAGCAACTTCCTGGATGTCGGAAATATCGGAACATGTAGGTAACCTTCATGCAGACCGATCAATACGGCCGAATCGTTTGCCTTTATAGTACGACCTATCGACCTGGTGGTCTCCATTTGAAATGATCTGACTGAATGAAACGGTTCAGCATTGACAAATCGAGCACGCAGCTCAACTTTCCAATTCGTTGTGACAATAAGAAAGTGTGAAAATCTGCTGTAGAAGCCTCGGGATAACCAATCCCGCATTTCTACAATTGCGTTCTTCGATAAAAGGGAATTCACCCTCTGCCACCAGGGCATCCCTTTACCGCGAAACTTGTATGGCTCCCACTTTTGTGGAGAACACTCTAGGGGAAAGCTGTATAGGAGGGAGTTAAGTACCCCTTCCTCACTATCTGACTGGCAATCCGTTATTTCCTGGAGGATGCGAAAATGGACCACGCCCTCGAGCGCAAAGTACCCCTCGATTCTTTAGTAGGAAGCCCCACGAGGCTTCCCCTTCTCTAGTAGTAAGCTCCACGAGGTTTCCCCTAGGGAAATTGTTGCTAACATTCCTGACCTCGAAGGATCGACGAGGAAGCTTGACAAGCGTCAATCTTCCACCATACCATGTCTGCTGACATCGTCATAGCCTTGGCCATAATATGCTTGGAGGCTTTGGCCAACGATGGCAACTGTGATTCTACCGATCTGGAGATCTGTTTGCGGCCAACAACAGATCCACGTGTGAGGACGTGGACACAAGTGAACGCGGCCTGACATCCAAATATTTCTATAGGGCATCTGACGCCTTGGGAATGGAGGCGTTGAATACCCCTCTCCGCTGAGCATTCTCGTCCGACGTTAGGTTATTAAAGGGTCAAGTGTCCGTATGTGGTACAACTTGAGTCCTTGATGAGCCAGAAACGTGTTTGGCGTAAGACAACCCACTTTCGTTGGGATCAGAACCCTGGGTACTCTTCTCTGATTGTAGTTTAACGTCCCAGCAACATTTAAGTCCATATCGGGACGTAAGAGACCCAATTTTTGTGTTTGCCCTGTTCAAGTTTTCTAACAGCTCCCGCTGTGTGGGACTGAGACAGTCTATGCATCTCCTTGGGAGCCGTAACCGAGTCTGCTTCCCACATAGATTAGCCCTAGGAACCTGTACAGGTTGAGCAGGACAAATATCTGAAGGCAAGTATTGATATACCGACGCTACTGCCTCCGGATAAGAAGGGCCACTGTCCTCCTCAGCAACACTAGATGCTGTTCTAGTGCTGAGCCACCCATTGCAGGATGACTCAAAGTGTGAACCATATCTTCCCCACTTGACGTCATCGGAGGATCGGTAACATTCACCCGTACCCGTGAAGTGTCCCTTTCCTCGGACATGCCTGGTGCATTATGTCTCGTGAAATTCTCCATCATCTTAGAGATGGAGGATAACAAGACCATAGTATGATCCCTAGACGATGACCTATCATCTGAGCGTGATCGTGATCTATGTCTGCTATGACGACGTTTATGATCGTGCCTATATTGACGCGACCTAGAATGTCGTCTGTGTTTCCTGGATCTATAAGCCCGAGGGCTGGTAGACGAGCTACTGAAAGACGAACTCGACCTAGCTCTCCTCCAACTAGACTCGGATCTATGCCTCCTAGTCGGTGAATCTACGCACCCCTGTCTGACGTCATCAGACTCACCGCTGAACGAAAACAGTGTGCCGGTAGGCCTATGCCACGTACCGCTACCCTGTTGTTTATCCATATCCAGGAACTGATGTCCGGAGTCCGGTGTCCAACGCATCGCGTTGGTAACCCACCGTGACATAGTCCGCTGAACCGGCGTGGTCAAAACCAGCTTCGCCAATATCAGTGACTATATTTGACACGTCCGGTGTCCGGTGTTCATGCTCTACGGGGCACCGGAGTACCCTGAGCCGAACTAGCAACGTCATAAGCACTTCCCTGTCACCACCCGGAACTGAACTGGGCTTAGACTCAGAAACAGTCTTAAGTTTCTGAATCAATCCTAGCAAAGACCCCCTGCTTCCTGTCCTGATAGGACCTGATAGCAAGTGTCTGTGTCCACGTCTAGTACCCCAGTGGGCCGAAACGTAATACGGTTTTTCCTTAAGCAACTTTTCTGTTTCTGACAACATTTGAAACAGATAATTTTGTGCGAGTCCCAAGTACCCGCTTTGTGACCACAACCTAACGTCTTCTGACTCGTGTAGGTAAGCCTAATGCGTACCCTTACCAATTTTAAACACCGAGCCGAAAAGACTAAAATTCCGAATAAAAAAATAAAACATTTGCCGAAAATAGGAACGTCCGAGAATAGGTTCACCTCCGGCGTGGTCACACACTCTATCTAACTCTACTCTAACATATGTATTAACCGTAAAACCGGAAATACTCAGCAGCCGAGTGCATAATGAAAGCAAAAACGAGTTACCTGTCACGTTGGCTTCCAGAAGCAAGAGGAGGTTTTACCGGTGCGCGCATGTGCCGTCGGTAGATGGGACAGGTGTCAGGTAGGGACTATATGCGGGGGTCAATACATTTATTCTGGAATGGGTTTGCACAAATAGAAGGTATATAGCAACATATACAGGGAAGTACGATACAGAAACTGTAATCGCAAAGCTCAGACAGACAGATGGACAGACATACAGGTTGGCAAATACATGTATCCCGATTAATTTTGTTCGGGACACATAAAATTGCAGTGAAACACATCAAAATGAAGTTTATTTGCTTTATTGGTTTTTAACAGCCTATCAACATTTAAGGCCGGACCAACGGGTTCAATCTCGTATATGACCTGCTGCATTGGGTGGGGGAGATAACACATCGAATAACAATATAGTCAGCCCTGAAATTAGAATAACCTGACCTGTAGCCGATTTCATCAAAATTGCAAAGTATACTTATCTAGCAAAGTATACTTTGAGGAAGTAATCATCAATTTTTCCCGAAATGCATTATGTCATATAGAACTTAACGACTGCATATTTGATGATTAAAAGTATGCAGAATTATTATACTGCATTTATTACATTATCACAGCCAAAATGGCTGTGATAATGTAATAAATTCAGTACAATAAAAATTAATAAATTTATCCTAAAATTGAAAATTTCTTCCTCAAAGTATACTTTGCTAGAAAAGTATACTTTGCAATGTTGGTGAAATAGGCTACTGGTGTCAATCAAAATGAAACACAACGAGGTTGTCTGTTTGTGCAGTTTACGAGAGTTTCTACTGTATACGTTATTTATATAAAGAAATGCTAAAAACAATGAAAACAATAATGAAATTTTATTTATAATTATACAATAGCTGCAATGGATTAACAATGCAATAGAAACTTAAATTGAAAAAAATACACACCATTTCGGGCTCAAGCAAAATCCAATAACTCAGCATGAGCTCTGAATTGTGTGTAAACATTTGACATATTTTACAGAAAACGTAGTTGCAAACAGTAACTATTGAAATCTATTCCCGTACCGTCCATACGAAGGGAATGGTCACCAAGGTCAAGGTCACACGATGAGGAAGTCCAACAGTATTGAAACGAAGGTCACGGTCACCAAGATCAATATCGCGCACAGACACTGGGTGGATCAGGAGATATTGAACATTTGGATTTTGTTCCTACCAAGACGAATTACACTCATAAAAGCTATTGATGACATTTGGAGATGATCCGACTAACGGATCAAGAGATATTCAACGTTTGGATTATTTTACGTCCAACACACAAAGGTCAGTCACCATGGTCACCCGAATGAGATACTGTGAGGATAGCCATCAATGTCAGGAAGTTATTGATGAAGTTTGGATCCCACTAACGGATCAGGAGGATCAGGAGGTTTTCAACATTAGGACGTATGTACAAAATTATTGAGGTTAAGGTCACCAAGGTGATGGTCAATGTCACCTGAATGACAGTGGGTGGATAGTCATCAATGTGAGAAAGCTGTGATGTGATGAACTTTGGTAATGATCCGACTAACGGATTAAGAGATATGGGGAATTTGACTATGTCTCACTTTCCACTATCATGGGTGAGACAAAACTGTTGATTTTTAAATAATCAATAAAAGAGCTTACCCTTTGAGAAAAACGTGCTGATCATAAAACAAAAGGACACGATGGACAGAACATAGCTGAGTAAGAAGAAGAAGAAAAGCGCCGGCTGGCCGTAGTTGATGATGGCACCCATGCTGAAGATGATGGTGTACGCGGTAACGATGAATATCATGTAGATGAGGCACTTCACGAACCACGACAGCCAGTACATGAACGTGGACAACCCCATCATCTTCATTGCCTCCTGAAATAAACAGTGACATGTGGTGATGTTTACTTTAAAGGCATAGTGTCTCAGGGGCCCTTTCACTAAACTTCGAATGACTAAAATGTTCGTAAGTGCAAATTTACATTTATTGAGCATAGGCTGCATATACAAGAAAACATTGTTAATGTGAAAGTTACAGACTATCATAATTTTGCACTTGGATCTTAATCTTGGACAGACAAACAGACGGACAGACATAAAAAGTAAAACGCTACTCTATGCTACATTTTTTCACAAACTACTGAAGGTATAAACCTGTGAATTTGTGCATATGTAAAGCTGGCACCAATATTTACCAAACTTGCCAGACACGCTTTGATCAACGATCATACAATTTCCTTAAATTCATTGTTGACCATAAACAAGAAGCTACATATACTATAATTGCAATAAACACTTCCAGTAAACAACAAAAACTATTATTGTGAACAGGATTCTATTCTTCATAAATCGGTATAATAACAACATTTTTTCTGCATATAGCTTAACAATTTTACATGAAATTATTTAAACATAGATTTTTCAGTAAGCAAGGCTTACGGAATACCCCTGAATGGGCCTATGTGCCCCTAAATATGTAAGGAAATAGAAGCTATAACATATTTCTCTGATGTTAAGTTTTGTAAAGATACTAAGTATTTGACCTTGACCTTGGGATCAGCGGGGGTAGGACGGTCGTGGATTTGGCGCAGCACGGTAGTAGAGCCTTGCAGGAATGCATGTTTGAAATATTAAGCATTTGAGATGAATGAAATAGAAGTTATAACATATTTCTATGATGTTAGGTTTTGTAAAGGGACTAAGGACATTGACCTTGGGATCAGCGGGGGTTGGACGGTCGTGTATTTGGTACAGCATGGTAATAGAACCCTACAGGAATGCATGTGTGAAATATTAAGCATTTTAGATGAAGGAAATAGAAGTTATAACATATTTTTCTGATGTAAAGTTTAATGATTGGCGGACGGACGGACGGACGGACGGACGGACGGACGGACGGACAACCTGACTCCAGTATAGATCCACCCCGCAACAACTCGTTGTGCGGGGTATAATAAACATTTGATACTCATACATTTAGAGTATGGTATCCATCTATGAGGTTCCAAGTCGGTCAGATGCTATTGCAAATAGGCCAGTCCAGTCCGAACCTGCTATAGATTATATTAGCTTCATATATATGGCACGCCGTTTTACTATTTATTCAGAGTAAAGGATATCTCTTCGAGTCAATAAGATATCTCTTCAATCAACAAGATATTTATTTCTGACAAACAGATATTTATTTCAGTCAATAATATATGTGTTTGTCAGAAAGAGATATATTGTTGTTTGAAAGAGATATCTTATTGACTGAAAGAGATATCTTATTGACTGAAAGAGATATATGTAGCTCTGAAATAGATATCTCTATGATAATAACAATATAGATATCTATTTCAGTGTTACAGATATCTCTTTCAGTCAAGAAGATATCTCTTTGGCACAACGAGATATTTGTTTAGATTCAATGAAACAGATATCTACTTCTATGAATAAGATATCTTATATAGCCAAACAGATATCTTGTTGTCTGAAACAGATATATTTTATGATGAAAGAGATATCAATTAGATATCTATTTGACTTTTTCATATAGATATCTGTTTGATCGACTACTTAACAGTAACTGTTGCTCCCTGCAAGTTATATAATTATTGTCCAATCAGAAAATAGTAAATAAATAAGTTGATTTTGTGGTCCATCAGCGGGATGGTGGAAATATTTTCCTGGTAGGGAGAATTCATTTATACAATTACAAAATGAAACGAAACAAATATCTTATTGAAAGGCTTCAAATATATATCTCTTTCATCAAACTAGATATAGTGTTGGCTCAAAGAGATATCTTGTTGACTCAAAGAGATATATTGAACTGTCAAATAGGTATCTTGTTGAGTCAACGTGATATATTTATTAAATTCTAGATATCTACTTCACAATAAAAGATATCTCTTTCCTTCAATAAGATATCTTAATGAGCCAAATAGATATCTCTTCCATTATTTTCAAACTGATAGCTCTTTCCGAGAAGTAGATATCTAGTATGATGAAATATATATCTCTTTGAGTCAACAAGATATCTCTTTCTGACAATAAGATATCTCTTTGAGTCAATAAGATATCTCTTTGAGTCAATAAGATATCTATTTGAGTCAATACGATATCTCTTTCAGTAAATAAGATATCTTCTTCCGTCAATAAGATAACTCTTTGACTGAGGAAGATATCTGTTACTTATAAAGATATCTTGTTCATGTATGTACTAGATATCTTATTGACTGAAATATATATCTGTTTGTCTGAAACAGATATCTTGTTGATTGAAAGAGATATCTTATTGACTCAAAGAGATATCTTTTACTCTGAATAAATAGTAAAACGGCGTGCCATACATATATACCTTGAGCTTTTTTTCATTTTCATAGGCGATATTCTTAGCTATCTGTAGGGTGTTCAGGGTGAAGCTGAGCATTATAAACAGGGGCATGAACTGCTGGAACACGGTTGTGAGGTCATCTTGGAGGTAGGGTGGGTAGGCCATCTTCTTCATCTCCACCGTGTAGTTGGTGCCGATGGTTGCCGAGTGATTGTGGGTCACGATTATCGCCTTGTCGATAGAGTATTGAAGTGCGAGGAATCCATTACCGCTGTAGTCTGAAACGAATAGGAAATGATGTTCGTCGGTATGCAAACAGTGATGTTGTAACAGCTTTTAATAATTATAATGCACTCTATAAATATCACGCAATCTCATTGGCTGATGGTCATACATTACAGGTATATCATTGTCGATGAACGGTCCCAAATTATTTCAATATGTACTCCTACGCCAGTAGTAAAGGAGTGCATTAGAAATAGGTTAACCGCATGGTAATTTTGAAATTTGAGGCGTATATCAGAAAATGATAGGTCGGAAAACATGTTTAATGGCTCCGCTAGCGTGTAGCCATTAAACAGATTTTCCGACCTATCATTTTCTGATATACGCCGCAAATTTCAAAATTACAATATAGTTAGCCATAGAATAAAGGATCTTGCAGGAGTGATGACTTATGAAATCAGTCAACTAGTTTAATAAATATCATATTAAATCAACACAAATATTAGATAACATGTATTGCATACGCAACATATTATACATTGAAGATGTACTGGCCATCTATCATGTTTTCTGCAGCGGACTAATTGGCAAATGTATTACACTAGTCTATTATTATTATGATTTGTATTACACTGTGTTATTACACTGTGGAAACTCAATTCATGTAATAAACATGAGATATGTAGGAAAGAAGGAACTTATTTCATTTCCAATGAGGGACCAGTAAGCATCAAGGACCCGTTTCACTAAACTTTGCACAACTACAATATTTTTGCAAAATTATGATAGTCTGTAATTTTCTCAGTAACAATATGTTTTTGTAAACAGTTATTGGCAGTCTCCGCGAAATTCATCGGTCCGTCGGACTTGTTCGTTAAAATTTCCGCCGGTCCGACGGTAAATATATATTTTTTTTACTTTTCTATTCTAAGCTTCAATCAAAATCACCTCCCTTTGATATGCCCTTCTGGTGCTAGCCAGCTTGACTTATATGACTGATAGCTCTTAAATATCACACAAAATCAATTTAATTTTTATAAAAAAAAATTCGGCCTGGTAAATGTTTGTCCGGTCGGGTAAATTTTCAAGTTTACCAGACCGACTGTATTGGATTTACATTTATTGAGCCTAAATTTGCACCTACCAACATTTTAGTTGTCCGAAGTTTAGTGAAACGGGCCCAAGTTTCTAAACAGTAATACTGTAGCACCTATCAATACGACATGCATCAGTTTGCAAACTACTGTGATGCTATAACAGCTATCAATACAAGCTATGTGCTGCCCTGGTTTTATTTACACCCACACCACCCCCCACCCTCGACCCTGCTAGCTTTTACAATGTAATACAAGCAGTTTAATCGGGCCGAATGGATCTATGTAATTGGGGTATGCGGGTGGAGAGTTCAATCGCGTGTGGTAGCAAGTTACATTGCAGCCTAGACAACAATGAGTTAGTGAAATATTTGTTTGTTGGGGTTTAACGGCATATCAATAGCTAAGGTCATATTTAAGGCCGGGTCAATGGGTTTAGTGCTAAATCCCATATATTACCTGCACAAGTAAGTGCATGTACATGTTCATGTACATGGACAAATGGGGAGGAAAATCCCAAAATCAGAACTGAATATTTACAATAAACAAGAATTCCGCCTCGGAAGCGGTGTTGCGCCTGCCGAGGCATTTGACCGTAACATGATCATGGACATGTGCTAAAGTAAGCATCACAAAAGCCGTCGAGAAGTGCATGTTTAAAATACGAAAAGTGTCACGGTTGACGAAACATTTTGACATAAAAAAAATGGCTAAGTGTTGCCACAACCATGTAAAGGTCAATATGGTGAAGGTCATGTTAATGGCAGCATCAGTATGTTCCAAATGCTCACATGTATCAAGTGTCCAACTAGTGTAGCAATCCGCCAAGTAATATTAAAGTTATTCTGTGATGAAGAAGCTTCTACAAACATTTTGACGCAAACAAATCGCTAAGTGTGTAACTCATTCACATGACCTTGACCTTTTTTACCTTCAAATTTTTGCTGAAACACTTAGCGATTTGTTTGCGTCAAAATGTTTGTAGAAGCTTCTTCATCATGGAATAACTTTAATATTACTTGGCGGATTGCTACACTAGTAGCGTGTGTTCCTAAAGCTTACATGTATCAAGCGTCCACTTATTGAAACAATCCGTAAAGTAATATTAAAGTTATAGCATGATGACGAAACTTGTACAACGCAGTAGGATCAGTAATAATCAGCCTGATCAGGATCTACACTGTTCGTCATTCTGTACAGAAAACACATGTCATGCTTCCAACAAACAATATACAGTGGAACCTCAATAAACCAGACACTCTGGGGACCCCAATGTGTTTCATTTAGATGGGTTTCGCTGTGATGTGTTGCATTTTCGTGTATGTTCATGATCGAAAATGACAAAGCATGTTTATGAAGTGGTTAATTACAGTGGAACCTCTCTAAACAGAACACCCTGGACCTTCCGTGGACCTTCAAGGGTGTCCGGTTTAGAGAGGTTCCACTGTAGATCATTATCACGCAACTTGAGTGTGTTATTTGATCAGCAGCTATTCTGGTCATAAATCTCATAAGCACCATTTCTCGAGTCACGGCCACACATGTGACTATGACTGGAGAAATTGGACATAATGGGTTAAGCAACCAGTGTAGACTATTTCTGTTTGTAGAGCCCTGATAAGTACAGTGCAACCTCTCTACAACAGCCACCCATGGGAAAAAGCAAAACTGGCTGATGTAGAGTACGTGGTAGCTGTTGTAGGGAGGTTAATGCTGAATTAAATTTTATCTTCCGATGTTTATTTATTTTCTTCGATAATTATCATCAAATACATGCTTTGACAGCATTTTGCAATGGAAATGATTCTAAAGTTATGTCAAAACATGTTTTTATTGAGAAAGAATGCAAAAGCAAAATCAGACGACAATTTTCATGCTCAGCTGTCTAAGGCTTATATATAGAGGAAATCATCCATTTGGGATATAAACTATCGGCTGTTGCAGAGAGTGTTTTGTTGTAGAGAGGTGGCCGTTCGGAGAGGTTCGACTGTAGTTCCAATATGGCGCTGAAATAAAACATAGATAGAGAGAGGAGCTGACATGAGTGATGATATAATATGATATGTATTAACCCTTTCACCCCTACATAACTGGAATGGATTTTGATATGTTAATTTTCCAACCAATCCAAGAGTCACAAAATGATTTTCAGACTGGTCCATTTATGAAAAGGTGGTGTTTTTGCTCTCAAAAATATCAAATTTACTTGCAAAAAGTGCAGATCCTGATGAGACGAGCCAGCTGATCTGGTTATACGTTTTTTTGCCAATACAGTCGAACCTCCCCGAACGGCCACCTCTCTACAACAACACCCTCTCTATAACAATAACAACCGCTATTTTATATCCCAAATGGATGATTTCTCTGTAACTAACCCTTAGACTGCTGAACACAAAAAGTATCGATTGCTGTTGCTACTGCCTTCTTCCTCAATACAAACATGTTTTGACAGCATTTTAGAATCATTTCCATTGGAAATCGACACTAATGTTAGATTCTATTTATTGCATCTTCATAATTCGTATCTGTACTGATTACCTAAGCAAACACGTTTTCTGTGGCAGGCTAATTTGCATATTTATTATACCAGTGTAGTATTATTTGTATTACACTGTGTTATTACGCTGTGAAATCCCATTTTATGTAATAACTAATGTTACGTACAAGGTTCGCCCCCAGAGCAAAAAGGTGTCCGTGGGCCGAACGTTTGGGAAGATTGGTATGCGTCACCAGTTCGCCATTCACCCCACGCTGTCACCTGAAGTTTGTATGAAATCTTGGCGGGCAACCCAGCGGAGAAATCGAATACAACGCCCGCCCACAGGTCGTTGAACGAGTTCAGCTGCTGATACGCCTCCAGTAATGCTGCTTCTGACGGAAGCTGGTCACTGAAATTATCAAAATTCAGGGATTATCGCAACTTTAAAGAAATTGATTAGAGCTCCAGATAAGGTGCATATTGGCGTATTTTACGCAGTTATTTTAGCAGAATATACACTGATTATCAAATGTGGGAGTACAAAATACTCACAGCAATGCGAAAAAACGCAATGATTTTCAAATTGGATAGTGAAAATACTGTAATAAAGTTCAAATTTACTTAGATGAGCTGCAAAAAGCAAGCACTGTTTTCAAATAAGTAATTTTTTAAATATAATTTTTTTATTTATATTTTGTTCCCTATTTAATAAGGAAGAAAATCAATAATACATTTGTAAAAGTAAAATACACATTGAATTTGAAATCCGGGGATAAAATACTCTTTCGATACAAAACTTATCTGCAGCCTTATGGTCCAGATAAGCTTTGTGTCTAAAGCGTACTATACCCCCTGATTGCGTCATTGCGTATTTTACGTTTACACATGGATTATTGATTTTCTTTATTACGTATTAAATAGGGAAAAAAGGATAAACAAATATAAATAAATTAAACATTCACTTATTTGAGCTGCAAAAAGCAGCTCAACTAAGTGAATTTTCAACTTTATGACAGTATTTTCACTACTCAATTTGAAAATCAATGCGTATTTTCACATTGCTGTGCGTATTTTGTACTCCCCCTTTTGATAATCAATGCGTATTCAGCTAAAATACTTGCGTAAAATACGCCAATACGCACCTTATCTGAAGCACTGAGCACTCATGGATTTTAGGATTTCCTCCCTTCATGTATTACAATTTTTCACACTTTGTTTTTTTTTTAATTCTGTAAATTACAGTGCCACCTCTCTACAACAGCCACCCAATGGGAAGACGCAAAACTGGCTGTTGTAGTGAGGTGGCTGTTGTAGGGAGGCTAACGCTGAATTAAATGTTGTCGTCTACTATTTATTAATTTTCTTCGATGATTCTCATTAAATACATGCTTAGACAGCATTTTAGAATCATTTCCAACGGAAATGATTCCAAAGTATTGTCAAAACATGTTTTTATTGAGAAAGAAGGAAAAAGCAATAGCAGACGACAGTTTTCGTGGTCAACAGTCAAAGGGTTAGATATAGAGGAAATCATCCATTTGGGATATAAAATAGCGGCCGTTACAGAGAGGGCGTTGTTGCAGAGAGGTGGCCGTTCAGGGAGATCCGACTGTACATTCAATTATGCATGAGCCCTGATTGTTTTGTCCATTTTCAACGTCATACGTAAATACGTGTATGTCTGATTTTCAAAATCAATATCCATAAAATACAGCATTTACAGTGAAACGAACCAGCGTAATTCAACACAAGGCCCACATAATCTTTTATAACTCGAAATTGATAATACAATAAACATCCAAAATGAGGACACCCAGGAAACTTCTGTATGATTGAAGTAACGGACCGAGGTCTATATCTGTAAGATTAATGTTAACCCTTATACTACTACACAACCACCAGGTTCGTTTGAAGGTTAATAACGGACGAGGTCTAAATCTTGTAAGATTAAGGTTAACCCTTGGATACTACACACCACAGGTTGAAGTAACGGACCGAGGGTCTATATCTGTATGATTAATGTTAACCCTTAGACTACTACACACCACAGGTTGAAGTAACGGACCGAGGTCTATATCTGTAAGATTAATGTTAACCCTTAGACTACTACACACCACAGGTTGAAGTAGCGGACCGAGGTCTATATCTGTATGATTAATGTTAACCCATAGACCACTACACACCGCAGGTTGAATTAACGGACCGAGGTCTATATCTGTGTGATTAATGTTCACCCTTAGACCACTACACACCACAGGTTAAAGTAACGGACCGAGGTCTATATCTGTGTGATTAATGTTAACCTTAGACCACTAAACATCACAGGTTGAAGTAACGGACCGAGGTCTATATCTGCAAGATTAATGTTAACCCTTAGACTACTACACACCACAGGTTGAAGTAACGGACCAAGGTCTATATCTGTATGATTAATGTTCACACTTAGACCATACACCACAGGTTGAAGTAACGGCCGAGGTATATCTGTATGATTAATGTTAACCCTTAGACTTAATAACACACCATCAGTGAGTACACGACAGTGGAAGTACGGACGAGGTCTATATCTGTTGATTAATGTTCACCCTTAGACACTACACACCACTTAGGTTGAAGTAACGGAATCCGATGGTTAAACCTTATATCTGTATGATTAATGTTAACCCTTAGACTTACTACACACCACAGGTTGAAGTAACGGACGAGGTCTATATCTGTATGATTTAATGTTAACCTTAGACCACTACACACCACAGGTTAAAGTAACGGACCGAGGTCTATATCTGTTATGATTAATGTTCCCAACCTAGACACACCAACAGGTTGAAGTAACGGACCGAGGGTCTATATCTGTATGGATTAATGTTCACCTTAGACCACTACACACCACAGGTTGAAAGTAACGGACCGGTTATATCGTATAATTAATGGTTACCCTTAGGATACTACACACCACAGGTTGAAGGTAACGGACCGAGGTCTATATCTGTATGATTAATGTTCACCTTAGACCACTACACACCAAAGGTTTAAAGTAACGGACCGAGGTCTATATCTGTTATTATGTAACGGTTTAATACTACACACCACAGGTTGAAGTAACGGACCGAGGTCTATATCTGTATGATTAATGTTCCACATTAGACCACTACACACCACAGGTTGAAGTAACGACCGACGTATATATCTGTATGATTAATGTTCAACCCTTTAGACCACTACACACCACAGGTTGAGTAGTACCGTTAACGAAGGTCTAAGGATCTGTATGTTTAATGGTTAACCTTAGAACCATACACACCACAGGTAAAGTAACGATCCGACGTATTATTTTGTATGATTAATGTTAAACCCTTAGACCACTACCACCACCATTGAAGTACGGACCGAGGTCAATATCTGGTAATTGTTAAAAACCCTTTAGACCACTAACAACCACAGTAAGTAACGGACCGAGGTCTATATCTGTATGATTAATGTTAACCTTAGACCACTACACACCACAGGTTAAAGTAACGGACCGAGGTCTATATCTGTGTGATTAATGTTAACCCGTAGAATACTACACACAATAGGTTGAAGTAACGGACCGAGGTCTATATCTGTATGATTAATGTTCACCCTTAGACCACTACACACCACAGGTTGAAGTAACGGACCGAGGTCTATATCTGTATGATTGATGTTCACCCTTAGACCACTACACACCACAGGTTGAAGTAATGGACCGAGGTCTATATCTGTATGATTAATGTTAACCTTAGACCACTACACACCACAGGTTAAAGTAACGGACCGACGTATATATCTGTATGATTAATGTTAACCCTTAGACCACTACACACCACAGGTTGAAGTAACGAACCGAGGTCTATATCTGTATGATTAATGTTAACCCTTAGACCACTACACACCACAGGTTGAAGTAACGGACCGAGGTCTATATCTGTGTGATTAATATTTCTAACTTCTGGTGATTTGTAACTGATTCAGTGTGATCATGGTACATTAAAATTTATTCACTACACCTGCATAATAATAATTTTAATATTTCTTACGGTGGCGTGGAGGGTTCGTGCACGTATAAAACGTTTAACACGCCATTTTTGTCTCCCAAGGACAAAGCCGTATACATATATGTTGTTGTTCTCAACATAATATTGCCATATATTGTAACATTGTATGATGTTTCAAATTTGGCTATGTTATGGTAGAAATGTTACTCCTTTACACAGGACTTTCTGACGTTTTCCATGATCACAGAAGCAACAGAAGTGAAGTTTATTTATTATTTTTGACATTATATTATTATAGCATACAATATATTATAATCGATAAATGTAAGTTAGTAACGTGTTTGTTCCAGTATTTAAGCCCTATTTCAATTCTAACAACCTGATATACATTATGCTAATTTCCAATACTACTCACCGTAAATGTTGACAATACAACATGCAACTCCCGCTAACATTGTACATTTTCAAACACTAACCTCGATTGCCCATCTTTAACCAATATTTATTTTTTCACATGGCATTGTACCACCGTATTTAATTTAATGCATCATTTAAACACATGGTACACTTACCAACCTGTTATGATACTATAATTGGCATATTATGAGCTAATATGCTATATTGTTGATGATGCATATCGATGTGTATTGGTTGTATGGTAAATATTAAATTTATTCACATAGCATATATGTAGACAGTTTTATATTGTCAATGAATTATAATATCAAATTCCTTTATAAAGTTGTTGATATAAAATTATTACACACCTATTTGTTGTGTTATAACCCTTTCTGTGGTCGTGTGGACAGGCTGTATTTTTCTAATAATATATTATGATTTCATTATTATTTGTAGACCAGGGAACGACTTTACAGGGCTTGTCAATAGCAGATACACTCATTGACTTGCTTTGGGTAGCGCATAGGTGCTATCGCCGTATACCGGTTTAAAGTTAATATACGATTGTGCCGATGCTTGCTACGTTGACACAGGTCTGGCTGAACTCCGAGACAATTAGTTAGCCAAACAAAATAAAACCCAACACCTTAGACCACTACACACCACAGGTTGAAGTAACGGACCGAGGTCTATATCTGTATGATTAATGTTCACCCTTAGACCACTACACACCACAGGTTGAAGTAACGGACCGAGGTCTATATCTGTATGATTAATGTTGACCCTTAGACCACTACACAGCACATGTTGAAGTAACGGACCGACGTATATATCTGTATGATTAATGTTAACCCTTAGACCACTACACACCACAGGTTGAAGTAACGGACCGAGGTCTATATCTGTATGATTAATGTTAACCCTTATTACCACTACACAGCACATGTTGAAGTAACGGACCGAGGTCTATATCGTATGATTAAGTTGTTCACCCTTAGACCACTACACAGCACATGTTGAAGTAACGGACCGAGGTCTATATCTGTATGATTAATGTTCACCCTTAGACCACTACACACCACATGTTGAAGTAACGGACCGAGGTCTATATCTGTATGATTAATGTTCACCCTTAGAACACTACACACCACAGGTTGAAGTAACGGACCGAGGTCTATATCTGTATGATTAATGTTAACCCTTAGACCACTACACATCACAGGTTGAAGTAACGGACCGAGGTCTATATCTGTATGATTAATGTTAATCTTAGACCACCACACATCAAAGGTTGAAGTAACGGACCGAGGTCTAAATCTGTATGATTAATGTTAACTCTTAGACCACTACACATCACATGTTGAAGTAACGGACCGAGGTCTATATCTGTATGATTAATGTTAACCTTAGACCACTACACATCACAGGTTGAAGTAACGGACCGAGGTCTAATATGTATGATTAATGTTTAACCCTTAGACCACAACACACACGGTTGAAGTAACGGACCGAGGTCCTAAAATATCTGTATGATTAATGTTCACCCTTAGGGACCACTACACACCACAGGTTTGAAGTAACGGACCGAGGTCTATATCTGTATGATTATTTGTTTCACCCTTAGACCACTACACAGCACATGTGAAGTAAAACGGAGAGGTCTTATATCTGTATGATTAATGTTCACCTTAGACCACTACACAGCACATGTGAAGTAACGGGACCGAGGTCTATATCTTGTATGATTAATGTTCACCCTTAGACCATACACACCACATGTTGAAGTAACGGACCGAGGTCTATATCTGTATGATTAATGTTAACCCTTAGACCACTACACATCACAGGTTGAAGTAACGGACCGAGGTCTATATCTGTATGATTAATGTTAATCTTAGACCACCACACATCACAGGTTGAAGTAACGGACCGAGGTCTAAATCAGTATGATTAATTTTAACCCTTAGACCACTACACACCACAGTTTGAAGTAACGGACCGAGGTCTATATCTGTATGATTAATATTTCTAACTTCTGGTGATTTGTAACTGATTCAGTGTGATCATGGTACATTAAAATTTATTCACTACACCTGCATAATAATAATTGTAGTATTTCTTACCGTGGCATGGAGGGTTCGTGCACGTATAAAACGTTTTAACACGCCATTTTTGTCTCCCAAGGACAAAGCCGTATACATATATGTTGTTGTTCTCAACATAGAATTGCCATATATTGTAACATTGTATGATGTTTCAAATTTGGCTATGTTATGGTAGAAATGTTACTCCTTTACACAGGAATTTCTGACCTTTACGATGATCACAGAAGCAACAGAAGTGAAGTTTATATTATTTTGACATTATATTATTATAGCATACAATATATTATAATCGATGAATGTAAGTTAGTAACGTGTTTGTTCCAGTATTTAAGCCCTATTTCAATTCTAACAACCTGGGCCCGGTTGTTCAAAACATCAGTTAGCTTAACGGACTGTTAGCCTAACTGATCTTTTAAATCCTTAACGGATGGTTAACTAACAATCCGTTAAATATCGGTTGTTGAAAACATTTTAACGGATCCGTTAGTTAACGGATCTGTTAACTTTTAACTGATGGTTAACCATCCAGTTAAAGAATAAACACATCCCACAATGCACTGTAACCACTTCCCCTTCCTGTAGAGTACACTGAAAAAATGGCTGCAATAAAATCAGAAAAGAAACAACAGAGAAAGACAAAAAAACTGGTCAGTAAGCGAAATTAACCTCCTCACAAATTTATATGAGGAGAACATGTCCGTAATTAACGGTAGGCATGGGACCGATGTAACGAACAAAAAGAAAAATGCAGTATGGGAGGCAATTTCATCAAAGATAAGTGCTCTTGGTGTAGCAGTCAGAACTGTTGAAAATGTGAAAGTGAAATGGTGGAACCTTCAGAAGAATGCGAAGAAAGAGTTCTGCCTAGAGAAGAAGAGTATGTGCCGAACTGGCGGTGATCCCAGGGCCCAATCTCCGTCACCGATGTCGTCAGGCGCAGTTAATAAACACATTTTCTTGATGAATTTATTTCAAATGCTGGAATTATAAGGAATGAATGGCCGCTTTGCGGAATTTATCGGGGATATAAACTTGGAAAAGTCGCGGGAATACTGGACGAGGCCTTCCTTCGTCCAGTATTCACGCGACTTTTCCAAGTTTATACCCCGATAAATTCCAGAAAAAGGCCATTCATTCCCATAATACATGCAAATGTGAAATATCAAAATACCATACACAAGTACGTTGGTTCTCAGATATCGCAGCTTCAGAAAATTCCCTGCGCATCGAGCATTTCATCTTCATGGATAACTGAAACCGTACTATCAATTCGCCACATGATCAAGAAAAGCCAATCCCATGCAAAACACAGGTTAAATCCAATAATGTGTGATAAAAGATGGAAACTTGAAAAAAATCCGAATAGAACATTTAAAAATCAAAGGACTGAAAGTCCTGAAATCCTTCGCAGTACGTGCTCAACCATTTTTAGTTAATATTTCACACAAAAAATCATATATACTCCATTTAAAATCAATATATTCGTTGAATCAGTATACATTATCAATGCTGCAAAAACAATATTTATTGAGACAGAGTATTTGGGCAGTGTATCAGAGCATTAACGGCCAAGAAAATGGATCTGAAGAAACTTGGGAAGGGCAATAAACCTAAAAAGTGCATGAACATTACACCTGAAGAAGAAGAGAAAATGTATTCATCTGGGTCTCTAGGTACAAGTACACCAAAAAGCCTTCGATTCACGATATTTTACTACTTCGGAAAAATGTTCGGTCTGCGTGGACGAGATGAAGTAAGATAATTGAAATTCGGTGATATAAGAGATGAAAACGACATCCAATGGGGAAAAGTTTCTCGATTTCAATGAGAGAGCAAGCAAGACCAGGGATGGGGGGAATCTGTCGAATACACGAGAGACCACACCGAAGATATTTGCAACAGACAACACCAGGTATGTTTGCTGGCCTTGTAAGCGCAAAACTTTTTTGAGTCGGGAGATATTGTCGATAGAAAATTTAATAACTTGAAAACTATCACGGTTGTCATGACGATACTTAGAGAATCGATCAAATGTTCACGAGCGTAATGTTAATCGATCCTCAATATATCAGCATTCAAATATAAATATTTGTTTAGTCATACATTTTTTATTAATTCAAATATCTCAAGACACAATAAAGTTAGGTGCATACGAGCGGAGGTCCGATGTATTGTGATCACCACTACTTGTAGTCCATAAAAAGTATTTTGCTTTTCATACATTCAGTACAGAAAGTTTACTATATCATTGTTGTTAATAAGATAAATAGGTCTGAATTGGCATGGAAACATCAGCGAATAAAGCTTGTTGCGAACGGTAACTTGCAATCTACTCGTGGACGGTATGGGAGCAAATTGCAAGTTACCGCTCGCAAATATATCTGGGCCAGCTGTGAAAAAAATATTGTTCTTATCACTGTATTTTGTTGATATCGACTTAAATCCATAAATACATCTGAAGTTGAATTTGAGATATAATTCTGTGAATACAATGTACTGTGAAATTTGTTGGAAAAACTATTATATTTTTGTTTGAAATCAATATCGGCCGTCTGGCGTGACAATATATGAGAAACATAACATTTTTTATGGACCAATATTTCCATTTCAGAGACCGAGTCGCCCTGTCAAGATTTTTGAGATCTTCAGAAGTCGCCAACCTTCCGAGATGTTGGCTGCTGACAGTCCATTTTACCTGACAGCAGTACCAGAACAACGATTGAAAGGCACAGAAAATGAGCCATGGTATGACATTTATTATGTGAAATAATGTTGTTTTAAATGTTATTTAAACATTATCATAGGACACTGAAAATCATTACGGACAAGGCTGAAGATCAAATGAAGTTTTATAGAAAGTGACATTAATATTTAGTTAGAAAAGTAAAGTTAGAAAAGTAAAATAGTTATAAATACGACAATGTTTTGATAATTATTATAATTGGTGAAAAATGAGATGTAATTCAGTGCGTCTCAATAGTGATCTTAAAATGATTCTACAGCCTGGTCGATATGCAAAGTTCTCAAAAGTATTTCTTACACATTTTCTCCCAAATATTTATTTTCAGGTATTACCCACGGCCCATGGGAGAGGCTACACTTGGCAGTCTGATGAAGAATGCTGCAGAGCAAGCTGGAATCTCGTCACGGTTGACAAATCACAGTATTAGAAAGTCAACAGTCACCACTTTATCGAAAGCACGAGTTCCCCCACAAAAAAATAATGAAAATTACGGGACATAAAAATATACAATCCATCACACACTATGGCGCCGAACTGTCTATCGGAGAACATCGTCAGATATCAAATATATTACAGTCTGGTCAGAATATCGCCCCACCGAGCACAGTACAACTGGGTCTCAATTAATCGCCCCACCGAGCACGGCCACTGTATCTGTCCCTAGTAGTGTGAATGTTCTGCCGCTACAGGAGATCGAAAATGTCACCTCGTCAGCGAACACTTTCTCTGCACAAAAATCCATTTCCTGCAACATTCTTGTCTGGCAATACATTCCACGGTTTCGGAAACCTTTGGAGCTGTACCTCCGTCTGCGTGTAGACTCCCTGAGGCTTGTACCTCTATGTCAGAAAAGCGGACGTTAAACCCTATTCCCTCACTCACTTTGGAGCTGTACCAAATCACATCTGAAATTTAAATGTGATAAATGTCAATAAAATTCAGTTGTACGAAAATCACCTTATGGTATGCTAGTTGCGAACAGTAACTCTTGCAATCTACTGCCGTACCGTCTGTAGTCTAAGTTACAATTCCAAACATAGGCTTCCTTTGCAGAATAGCGAATCAGATTGTATTCAAACTTCAGCCTATGACTATGAGTGGAATCGCTACTGGATACGGATAGTAGAATGCCAAGTTACTGTTCGCAACTAATTGTAGTGATCTGTATTGTACTGAATATCATGTAATTGGTGTAAAACACACGTAGAAATGAGATATGGAGGGTGATGATGTTTTTTTAGGGATAGTAAGCAGATTTTCAAGGCAAACACAAAATATTGTCTTTATGATCATTTATTGATGAATTTTGTTCTGTTGCCGTGATACTACCGTAGTACCGATACATGCGATAATTCAATATTGTGTATTATGTTGTTATTTTGTCTTCAGAACAAAATTAAATTCAGCAGTTGTTGAACGTGTCGAAATTATTGACAGTCGATCCGATGCTGATGGAGGTGCTTCATATTTTTTGCCAGACGATTATATGAAAGTTTTGGGGTATTAACAATATTCATTGATATCGTCGGCAAATAAAACATGTGTTAAATAAACTTACGTGTTTAAGTATGGCTTTTTATCTAAATTAAAGCCTTTTTCCCGGTTTTGTTGTGTCTGTAGTGATGTCAGCCATCTTGGTTTTTCGTGTATTGTCAATACATTCCACGGTTTCGGAAACTTTGGAGCTGTACCAAATCACATCTGAAATTTAAATGTGATAAATGTCAATAAAATTCAGTTGTACGAAAATCACCTTATGGTATGCTAGTTGCGAACAGTAACTCTTGCAATCTACTGCCGTACCGTCTGTAGTCCGAGTTACAATTCCAAACATAGGCTTCCTTTGCAGAATAGCGAATCAGATTTTATTCAAACTTCAGCCTATGAGTGGAATCGCTACTGGATACGGATGGTAGAATGCCAAGTTACTGTTCGCAACTAATTGTAGTGATCTGTATTGTACTGAATATCATGTAATTGGTGTAAAGCACACGTAGAAATGAGATATGGAGGGTGATGGTGTTTTTTGAGGGATGGTAAGCAGATTTTCAAGGCAAACACAAACTATTGTCTTTATCAAAGTTAATGATCATTTATTGATGAATTTTGTTCATTTTTGCTTCGTTGGCCAATGGAATTGAAAATGTTGCCGTGATACTACTGTAGTACCGATACATGCGATAATTCAATATTGTGTATTATGTTGTTATTTTGTCTTCAGAACAAAATTAAATTCAGCAGTTGTTGAACGTGTCGAAATTATTGACAGTCGATCCGATGCTGATGGAGGTGCTTCATATTTTTGCCGGACGATTACAGTAGCGTAACCATTTGTCGGGATTACCCCGCGTCGGGAATTTTCGTAAACCGCATTTGTCACTAATCACGGAAACTTTCATTGTCAGTTTCCCGGACATTTTTTGCAGAAGACGCCTATCTGTCAAATGGAGAAAAATATTCTACATCGCCCTTGGTCATGTAACGTTTTAATCAAAATTGTTAGAATACCTTCAAAATGTTGTATTTCAGCTATTCCCACTTTTGTCCACTCAGAAACATCATTATTGAAAAAGATTTACAAAGCATGGTTCTGTCAGTCTGCGTCACTGGATTCTTTAGCCATTTTCAGCAGTCAATGTCATGTAAACATAGACTGGTAGCTGTCCAATTACCAGAAGAGAGCTTCTCATTATACTGGGGGGGTCTTATATGAAAAACAATAAAAAACTAACACAGAATTATATTTGATTACACAGATGTAGATATAAACTCAGTGTTTTTAATAGAATTTATTGTTCTGTTGATTATAAAAATGCTCAGAA
Organism: Conchocele bisecta; assembly: GCA_029237695.1. Classification (NCBI taxonomy): domain Eukaryota; kingdom Metazoa; phylum Mollusca; class Bivalvia; order Lucinida; family Thyasiridae; genus Conchocele; species Conchocele bisecta. Next base: position 91,595,830 of record CM055275.1, on the reverse strand, counting down.
TAATATTCTACAGTTTGTAGATTGTTATTATCTTGTTGTTGGTATATATCCTGCTGTAATGTGCAATTTAATGAATATGGTAAAATAGCATGTACCACAAATGAAAATTAAACGTGATCTGAAAGCATCTTGCAGTATGATTATTAGCCTTGTGATAATATTATTGTCATTTATGACTGGCAAAGGAAATGGTGGAAAATTGTTTACTGTACACTCCTCTGATAATTTAGATAACCATTTTTCACTCTGATCCGATGGTGCGCCACACTACAGGATGAGAATAACCCAACAACAAAAATCCAGAGTCTAAGGTCACAGTCTATTTTCTACAAGCGCCTGGATGATACGTTAACAAAATGGACGAAATGGAAACAAGCAGCACTTTTTGATAAATCTGGTTTCACAGCACTTTTACGATAAGTTTATTGTTTTAAAAAGTTTTGAATAATTGTTTTTGTATGCTTATAGCTCTAGTAACTGGCCAACGAAGGCTTATTATCCAGAATTTAGGTATATCCACTGTATATGAAAGTTTTGGGGTATTAACAATATTCATTGATATCTTCGGCAAATAAAACATGTGTTAAATAAACTTACGTGTTTAAGTATGGCTTTTTATCCAAATTTAACGCCTTTTTCCCGGTTTTGTTGTGTCTGTAGTGATGTCAGCCATCTTGGTTTTTCGTGTATTGTCAATACATTCCACGGTTTCGGAAACTTTGGAGCTGTACCAAATCACATCTGAAATTTAAATGTGATAAATGTCAATACAATTCAGTTGTACGAAAATCACCATATGGTATGCTAGTTGCGAACAGTAACTCTTGCAATCTACTGCCGTACCGTTTGTAGTCCGAGTTACAATTCCAAACATAGGCTTCCTTTGCAGAATAGCGAATCAGATTTTATTCAAACTTCAGCCTATGAGTGGAATCGCTACTGGATACGGATGGTAGAATGCCAAGTTACTGTTCGCAACTAATTGTAGTGATCTGTATTGTACTGAATATCATGTAATTGGTGTAAAACACACGTAGAAATGAGATATGGAGGGTGATGGTGTTTTTTGAGGGATAGTAAGCAGATTTTCAAGGCAAACCCAAAATATTGTCTTTATCAAAGTTAATGATCATTTATTGATGAATTTTGTTCACTTTTGCTTCGTTGGCCAATGGAATTGAAAATGTTGCCGTGATACTACCGTAGTACCGATACATGCGATAATTCAATATTGTGTATTATGTTGTTATTTTGTCTTCAGAACAAAATTAAATTCAGCAGTTGTTGAACGTGTCGAAATTATTGACAGTCGATCCGATGCTGATGGAGGTACTTCATATTTTTGCCGGACGATTATATGAAAGTTTTGGGGTATTAGCAATATTCATTGATATCTTCGGCAACAAATAAAACATGTGTTAAATAAACTTACGTGTTTAAGTATGGCTTTTTATCCAAATTTAACGCCTTTTTCCCGGTTTTGTTGTGTCTGTAGTGATGTCAGCCATCTTGGTTTTTCGTCAGGTGCGCGAAATGACCTTGTCAATTTGCATAAACTGAAGCCATCACAGGATCACAGGCGCTCGGATTGTTCAACAAAAATAATAGAGAGTCGCATTTCATCACACTATCGGATTATTTAATGATTAGGATGCATATTTTGTTGAACGGGTATATAATAAATAGGTTATATGATTTGTACGGAAATATATTTCGGCGTACTCGTTCGTTCGGCGCAACTTATAATTTTTCAAACTCTAAGACAACGTTTCCTTTGTGAAGTGTATCGTACTGCATATGGTGTGTATATAACGTCATTATAGATTAGTTAATGTTTTAAGTAAAATGGACACCGATTAATAATATCGATGGCTCAAGATAATTATTTAAAGCATGCGGTATGTAACTGTCAAAAAAACAACAATGTTTCTGTTTAAATCATCATCATTTCGCTGTCCAATGTTGGATTTTATCGAGCCATTGACCTATGACTATGTAAACGATTCTATAATTTGTCTGCATAAAATGGCGGAAACTACTTTTCATGAGACACGAGGTTAATTGTATCATTGCGCGTGAAAAAATATACTCAAATTAATACATGTCAGTTTATATTATATTAAATCAGATAAACATTTTGTAATATAAATGTCGTACAGAAAAATTAACAACACATGTATTACACTGCACAATATAATGTTAGTTCACTATCAGAACTATTTTTCATGGCGTATAACTACGTATAAATTACATGTGGAGCGGTCGATCATTGCGCTAAAAATATAACCTTCCTAACAAAATATTTATTATGAAACACGACAGTTAATATATATAAAAGCACAAACTGTTTTTAAAAATATAACTGTAGCTGAAAAATAATGTAACTGGCCAAAAATGTGAGTGAAACGTTCATAATGCACCGCTCGCTTTGGAACTCTCTCACGTGGCGTAGCTAGAATCATGAAGCATGAAGTACGTTCGTTGGTCGACAATTACTCATTTGCATAAAACATGTGTGGTCCCAAAAACCGTATAAGGACTATATCCAAGCAAATATGCTTGGATAAAAACAAAAGATAGTCAATCCCGCTCCCACGCGTCACATTCCGCAAACCCCGTGTCTGAGAACCAAAGTACTTTTTTATTTTTATGAATGGCCTAACATCGGTGAAACGAAATATATTTTTAAGGATTGTAACAATTTATCACAAAAAAAACGAGCGCAGTTTAGAGCGCACATGCTCGAAATTACCCGTAATATAGAAATTAAAGTATGTTCGTAAAGGTAAATGGATTGGGTTAGTGCATATTTAAATTCAAACCGGTAAGCCAATTAAGGAACACCCCAATTTAATTTAAAAGGTGAACATTAATTAGCATTAATTAATTGTATGTTTGTATACGTATGTGTTATGATTCGTAAGTGAAGATCCTGATCAGAAGGCAGTATGAAGATAAAAGTGCAGATCCTGTTGAGACGGATCGTCAGATCTACAGTAACAGTTATACACAGCTAGTTATAATATAGCGAGGATATATAGTTACTAAGTAATGCATTTGTGCAATATGATGAGATTAGCCGTGAAGGCAAACAAGAAATTATATGTGATTTGAGAAATTCTTACACAAATTTTCAAATAATTAAACGGACGTGGGGGACGGACGGAGACAGACAGACGGACGGACAGGGTGAATTCTCGACGGGGCCCTAATAAAAGAAAAAATACTTAGCAAGCACCTGCTGCACTGGACCATTTATATTTCACCTGGCTCCCCGTTGGATACCCCATTTAATGAAATGGTGTTTTATGAAACAGACTATGATTACTTACTTCACTTGCCGCGCATATCTGGGTCACCGCTTTCCGGTTACACGAAAAACCCAAATCTGACAATGACACCATCTTCATTAATCGAAAATATGGCCACTTTAACTATTTTGTCAATTATATGATGTGTTTTATGTAAATATATGATTTATACTACTATCTGACACTAACTATGGTGTATTTGTAGTATATTTATCTGTATTTAGACTGTATTTGGGTGTGTGTATTAGAGTATATTTGGGTGTATTTTAGTGTTTCGTGTGACACCCCCGCTTTCGACATGGACGTAGAAATTCATCAAAACAAAACAGTGTTGTTTCATCTTAAATAACGTGACATTATGGTGATCCTTATATCGTTATAGTGTAAGTCAACACTGTTTTTTGCAAAGTATATCTGCACTACATAACACTAACGGAACAAAAACAACAATAACACTGAACTTTGGGCGAGTTCGTTTGGGATAAAATAATTTATGGGTGGGTGGGGAATAATAATCAAGAAATACTTACCTTCATGGTCGCATACTGCCATAACATTAATGCTATGGTAACATTTTCTGTTCACATAGCTCTTCTCGTCCTCGACGGGTGCTTGGATGCGTATATGTGAGCCATCCACGCATCCAATGACGTTTGGAAAGCCGCCGATGGTGTAGAATCCATCACGGATGGTATTTTTTTGACCCGTGGCAGAAGGGAACTTAATAAATGCATTCATTTTGGACACTAGTGCACAGCACACGTTGTCAATAGCGCGGCTAACTGACGACTTGTCAACAGCCAGTGAATCACCAATGACTTGCAAGAAGTTGCCAGAGGCCAAAAAACGTAAAGTCAGTAGAACTTGCGTTTCTACAATCAGCGCAAAACTTCTGCAAGTCTTTCTCTCAACGTCATCGTTGATGAGTGAACATAAATACTCGATACCATTTTTAGAAAACCGATACCTGTCTTTACATTCTCTCTCTGTCATTTCTGATAATTTGTATACATTTTGGCGATGAATTCTTATTTTAGGCCTCTGCGGCAGAAATCCAACAACTTGGGCGGCCATATTGGATACAAATTTTAACTGATCAGTTAACCGGTTCACAGAGGTCCGGACCACTGTTAAATTTATCGATCAGTTAGCGATCAGTTAACCAAACAATATTTTTGAACAACACTTAACTAATCGGTTAAAATTTAACAGAGATTTTAACCATTCAGTTAAGGATTTAACAGTCCGTTAAGCTAACTGATGTTTTGAACAACCGGGCCCTGATATACATTATGCTAATTTCCAATACTACTCACCGTAAATGTTAACAATACAACATGCAACTCCTGCTAACATTGTACATTTTCAAACACTAACCTCGATTGCCCATCTTTAGCCAATTGGCATATTATGAGCTAATATACTATATTGTTGATGATGCATATCTATGTGTATTAGTTGTATGGTAAATATTAAATTTAGTCACATAGCATATATGTAGACAGTTTTATATTCTCATTGAATTATAATATCAAATTCCTTAATAAAGTTGTTGGTATAAAATTATTACACACCTATTTGTTGTATTATAACCCTTTCTGTGGTCGTTTGGACAGGCTGAATTTTTTTAATAATATATGGGCCGGGCTCTGTGAAAACCGGCCCTAATTTTCTGATGCAAACACCTTTCAAAAACAATATTCTGAAAAGAAAATGCAATTATGTTTAATAGATTTTGTTTTATCTCACTTTTTGTAGCACCATGTGAATCACGCACGAAAAAAAACGTAACGTCATTTTTTAAACGGCGACGTTTGTACAATGCAACTCAACAGCCTACAGTAGAAATGAGTTTTCATAGACTCATTGACTGTGCTTGCTGTAAACTGTATTTGCTGATAAGTTACTCTAAATGTATCAACAAGTGTTAGTATGTATACTATCAAACATTCATCAGAATAAAACTATGATATGTACATGTAGTGAACAAAACAAACGCACAACTATCGATTTTAAATCTATAATTAGCCTACCTGTGGCTTCGTAATTTGCCACCATCGCCATAACAGATTCATATACGTATGTCGTCAGAAAGATACATTGTAATTATTTCAGAATTGATGTCACTTAAAGTTAATTGTGACGTCATTTATTGATTTAGACAATACGTCACCAAATACCAAAAAACTAAACGGCATTCCTGGTGTTGGAAATTATAAAGTATATGCACATCGTATCGGTGATTGAAACAAATGCATTTTATTTCTGTAGAACTGAATGACAATTATGTGGATAGGCCTATGGCTGCACATATCAATGACTTCAGCGCCCGATGGGGTCTAGAGGGTAGTCGGACACCCCGGGCATTTTTAAACAAAATGAAAATCGACTGTCCATTCCCCGACTCTCGGAATTAAATTTACATCTCAGAAAGCGGGAAGAACATTTTCCTGTGTAGCCAATATGACTGACGGACGGGCTAATGGTACTAGCAGGTACCAGGTATATGGGAAAATGCTGCGCGCTGACCCCCACTCCCTCGACTGGCCACCACCGCCACTGCCGGGAAAATGTGGATATGTACATACATGGTTGTAAAATTGTTACATGTCCCTACAAAAATACCGCAGTATATTCTCTCGTCGGGAATAATTAATTTGAAAATTAAATGTGCAATTTAGTTTTGTTGTTTCAGAAAAAGTACATTCAGCGCCTTTGTAAACAAAGAAACAGCCATGCTAAAAACAAGGGCGGATTCACGTAGGGGAGAACCCGGCGCCCCCCCCCCCCCCCACCCCTAAAATTTGGCGAGTAAAGATATTTTTGCTCTAAAATGCGCCATAACGCAGCAAAATGGGGTGTAAATATCAAACATATTCCGGAGGGCATACTGCCGGACCCACCTAGCAGTCTGCCCAGCTCCGCTTGGTTTGCAGGCCCGTAGCCAGACCTGTTTGAAGGGGTGGTCGTTTTCGTAGGCCCAATGGGCCTGAGGTATATAGGGGGGTCTAAAAAAGTGGACCTGGATGCTAAAAAAATGTACTTCGAGGCTGGGCGGGGGGGGGGGTCGACGACCGCTCCGACCCCTCCCCCCCCCCTGGCTACGGGCCTGGTTTGCTTTATATTATGTACACGCCTCCGACTAGAACGGCCCTTTGATAACAAACAAAGCACGCAGACGAACATTATTTAGTACAATGTAGTACAATGTAAGAACATTAACAACAATCTGGGAAAGTCGGACTTCTTAAATGTGTAAATGTTGGAGACCTGTGCATCTGTGCAGTCTAATCAGTGTCTGCAATGATTGCAAATATACTAGTAAAATTACTATACATGTACATTCATATAACCATATTTACAAGTGGTTATTTTTTTTTTTTTTTTTTTAAAGAATATTTACAATTGTTATCAAACGGCAATCGTACGGCTGATTCAATGTGATATTTGTGAAGTCGCTAAATATTACTTGAAACCGTACACGAAAGTGGTAGCAGATACAGATATAAATCAGTAGGCTACGTCCTTGGTGGCTACACTTATGTATTACAATTATCATGATTATTGTGTCGCAGTAAATGACAATTTACAGTATGTAAATGATTTTAGGGAAGACACACACACCAGCAGGGTTTAAGTATTCGGTACTATTGTTTATTAGTTTACACTTAGTTCACATTCGAACTCACTAATTGTGATTGTTTAACAGGGGTTATCTCCCCTATCTAAATTCTCCCTTTGGTTGTGCCAACATATTTACCATTTCATATCAGTTATAAAGATTAAAACGTTATTTAAATATCCATGTGACACTAAATACTAAAACATGTTTGGCCCAGTGTCACCGTGATGCGATATGCCAGGAGCGGCGTATATTTTGGCACTATCATAATTATACACCCCCTCCCCCGCAACGAGTTGTGTAGGGGGGGTATACTGGAGTCCGGTTGTCTGTCCGTCCGTCCGTCCGTCCGTCCGTCCGTGCATGCGTCCGTGCGCCCGTGCGTCCGTAAACTTAACATCAGAGAAATATTGTTATAACTTCTATTTCCTTCATCTAAAATGCTTAATAGTTCACACATGCATTCCTGTAAGGCTCTACTACCATGCCGTGCAAAATCCATGACCGTCCAACGCCCGCTGATCCCAAGGTCAAGGTCAAATATTTAGTCTCTTTACAAAACATAACATCAGAGAAATATGTTATAACTTCTATTTCCTTCATTGAAAATTCTTAATATTTCACTCGTCCATTCCTCTAAGGTTGTACTATCATGCTGTGACAAATCGACGACGTCCAATCCCCCGCTGATCCCAAGGTCAAGGTCACATACTTAGTCAATTTACAAAACTGAACATCAGAGAAATATTGTTATAACTTCTATTTCCTTCATCTAAAATGCTTAATAGTTCACACATGCATTCCTGTAAGGCTTACCATCCGTGCCAAATCCATGACCGTCCACCGTCCAACGTGATCCCAATGTCAAGGTCAAATACTTAGTATCTTTACAAAACTTAACATCAGAGAAATATGTTATAACTTCTATTCCCTTCATTTAAAATGCGTAACGTCTAACCCCCGCTGATCACATCCCAAGGTCAAGGTCAAATACTTGGTCGCTTTACAAAACTTAACATCAAAGAAATAAGTTATAACTTCTATTTCCTTCATTGAAAATTCTTAACATTTCACTCGTCCATTCCTCTGAGGTTGTACTATCATGCTGTGACAAATCTACGACCGTCCAATCCCCCGCTGATCCCAAGGTCAAGGTCACATACTTAGTCTCTACAAAACTTAACATCAGAGAAATGTATTATAGCTCTACTATCATGCTGTGACAAATTCCCGCTGATCTCGAGGTCATGGTCAAATAGTTAGTCTCTTTACAAAACTTAACATCAGAGAAATCGGTTATTACTTCTATTTCCTTGCTCGGATCTGCTTCACATTTCACACACGCATTGCTCCAATGGACCTCTACCACCCTGTGACGTTCATGCCACTCCCGCTAAGCCCAGAGTCAAGGTCACAAGCCCACACACTCGGAAAATTTTACATATTTTAGGGGTACCTGGGCCTACGCGGGGGGTATTCCGTAAGCCTTGCTTACTGACCGATCTAGTTATACATGAAAATTTCCAAATCGTATTTTTATATTGATTTTTGAAACATTCGACAGGCGAAACAGTAAATTAAACGAATTAAGCCGCCCAGTTCTATTTGTTACATAATACCGATTATGTGATGGCGTTATCTAACAATTACCTGTTATATGGTTATTTTGTTTCAAATGTCAGGGCACAAGTCGTCCATATATTATAAAAAATAATCGACAAAATCACTACTTGTTTCCTTAAAGGAAACCGAAAAAATAGACAACTGTCTGAACCACTATGGAAACGACTATACAATTCTGCTACGCGCATCCAGCATTAAAATGTTTGTGAGCCACAAATAGTAAAGCGTACGGTTATAAATAGGACAACGTCAACTTATTGCAATGACGCAACTATTTCAAGTGTCAAAATCCGACGTGACGTTGGTAAATTTAAACGTAACTTTGCGACGTCATTTTCAGGCTTTCATGACGTTGTCATTAAGGCTGGTTTTCACAGAGCGCGGCCCATATTATGATTTCACTATTATTGGTAGACCAGGGAACGACTTTACAGGGCTTGTCAATAGCAGATACACTCATTGACTTGCTTTGGGTAGCGCATAGGTACTCTCGCCGTATACCGGCTTATGGTTAATATACGATTGTGCCGATGCTTGCTACGTTGACACAGGTCTGGCTGAAGTCCGAGACAATTAGTTAGCCAAACAAAATAAAACACCTTAGACCACTACACACCACAGGTTGAAGTAACGGACCGAGGTCTATATCTGTATGATTAATGTTCACCTTAGACCACTACACATCACAGGTTGAAGTAACGGACCGAGGTCTATATCTGTATGATTAATGTTAACCTTAGACCACTACACATCATAGGTTGAAGTAACGGACCGAGGTCTATATCTGTATGATTAATTTTAACCTTAGACCACTACACACCACAGGTTGAAGTAACGGACCGAGGTCTATATCTGTATGATTAATGTTAACCTTAGAACACTACACACCACAGGTTGAAGTAACGGACCGAGGTCTATATCTGTATGATTAATGTTAACCTTAGACCACTACACATCACAGGTTGAAGTAACGGACCGAGGTCTATATCTGTATGAATTTAATGTTACCTTAGACCACTACACATCACAGGTCGAAGTAACGGACCGAGGTCTATATCTGTATGATTAATGTTAATGTTCACCCTTAGACCACTACACATCACAGGTTGAAGTAACGGACCGAGGTCTATATCTGTATGATTAATGTTAACCTTAGACCACTACACATCACAGGTTGAAGTAACGGACCGAGGTCTATATCTGTATGATTAATTTTAACCTTAGACCACTACACACCACAGGTTGAAGTAACGGACCGAGGTCTATATCTGTATGATTAATGTTAACCTTAGACCACTACACATCACAGGTTGAAGTAACGGACCGAGGTCTATATCTGTGTGATTAATGGTAACACCCTTAGACCACTAAACACCACAGGTTAAAGTAACGGACCAAGGTCTATATCTGTATGATTAATGTTAACCCTTAGACCACTACACACCATAGGTTGAAGTAACGGACCGACGTATATATCTGTGTGATTAATGTTAACCCCTTCCCTTTAGACCACTACACATCACAGGTTGAAGTAACGGACCGAGGTCTATATCTGTATGATTAATGTTAACCTTTAGACCACTACACACCACAGGTTGAAGTAACGGACCGAGGTCTATAAATACAGTAAATATGCCTAACACCCTTAGACCACTACACACCACAGGTTGAAGTAACGGACCGAGGTCTATAAATACAGTAAATATGCATAAAACCCTTAGACCAATACACACCACAGGTTTAAGTAACGGACCGAGGTCTATAAATACAGTAAATATGCCTAAAACCCTTAGACCACTAAACACCACAGGTTGAAGTAACGGACCGAGGTATATAACTACATTAAATATGCCTAAAAGCATCAATAAATGAAGAAAACAAAGCTAAACATTTGTTTTGAAGTAACGGACCGAGGTCTATAAATACAGTAAATATGCCTAAAACCCTTAGACCACTACACACCACAGGTTAAAGTAACGGACCGAGGTCTATAAATACATTAAATATGCCTAAAACATCAATAAATGAAGAAAAAGCTAAACGTTTTTTTTTAAGTACGGACCGAGGTCTATAAATACAGTGAATATGCCTAAAACCCTTAGACCACTACACACCACATGTTGAAGTAACGGACCGAGGTCTATATACAGTAAATATGTAAACTAGCCTAAAAAAAACTTAGACAATACACACCACAGGTTGAAGTAACGGACCGAGGTCTATAAATACAGTAAATATGCATAAAACCCTTAGACCACTACACACCACAGGTTTAAGTAACGGACCGAGGTCTGTAAATACAGTAAATATGCCTAAAACCCTTAGACCACTACACACCACAGGTTTAAGTAACGGACCGAGGTCTATAAATACAGTAAATATGCCTAAACGCATCAATAAAGGAAGAAAACGAAGCTAAAAGCTTGTTTACTCCCTCCATATAGACTTCATCAATCTTTGTTTACTCCCTCCATATAGACTTCATAAATGTTATAGACTTCATAAATGTGTGTTTACTCCCTCCATATAGACTTCATAAATGTGTGTTTACTCCCTCCATATAGACTCCATGGAGGGAGTAACAAAAATAATATGAAGTCTATGGAGGGAATAAAATAAATGTTTAGTTTTTGTTTCATTTATTGATGTTTTTTAGGCATATTTGAATGTATAGACCTCGGTCCGTTACTTCAACCAAGTTGCTTCACACAACAATTGATGTCTGCTGTTGCTTTTATATCTTGCCCTATTTCTCAATAAAAACATGTTTTTAGCAGCACTTCTCAGAACATTCCAATGGAAATGGATTATGAAGTGCTGTCAAAGCATGTTGTAAATTAGTCTAAAGTGCTGTCAAAGCATGTTTTTGATGATAAAAATGGAAAATAGAAAATAAACAGCAGACGACAAAAATTAAGATAGTGATGTAAGGTGGTTTAACCCAATTCATGCTGAGGATACGCCATTTATTTTGTTTGTGGAAAGTCCTAAATGTTTTCTTTATTTGTGCTCAGAAGTATATGTCGCTACCATCATTTGAACCCTCCCGGTGAGTGGTCACAACATATACTTTCATTGAGAAATAACAAACACAAAATAGTATAGCCAATACTGGCAAAGTGAGCACTAAAATTGGATATTCTCGTCTTCAGTGTATAGTAAAATTGGATATTCTCGTCTTCAGTGTATAGTAAAATTGTATAGTAAAATTGGATATTCTCGTCTTCAGTGTATAGTAATATTGGATATTCTCGTCTTCAGTGTATAGTAATATTGGATATTCTCGTCTTCAGTGTATAGTAATATTGGATATTCTCGTCTTCAGTGTATAGTAAAATTGGATATTCTCGTCTTCAGTGTATATCAAAATGTTTGAAGTTTCAAAACTTCTGATTTAAAATATAACACAGAACAACCAAAATGTGTAACTTGTCCCTTTTCAAACTACGGAGGAGCATCTTTAAACTGGACATCCTGGAAAGTCCCCAGGGACTCCAGTTTAGACAGGTCCCACTGTAATGCAGGGGACCGTTTCACTAAACTTCGTACGACTAAAATGTTTGTAAGTTGAATTCGACTTTCTGCTACAGCAGGCGTGACAAAAATATTGTAAATTTTGTAAATGTATTTAATGAAATTACGCAGATGTCTGAAGGTACAAAATCTCGTGGTGTGCCTCGTATGGCAATTAACATATGATAATTACTATGGCAACAGCAGGCTAGGGGGCTTTTCACTAAACTTCGTACGGCTAAAATTTCCCTAAGTGCATTTAGGATCGTCTGGAAATTTCAATTGATGGATTTACATTTATTGAGCATAGGCTGCATATGCAGCCTATGCTCAATAAATGTAAATCCAATAATTGTTTACAAAACATTTTTAATGTGAAATGTACAAACTATCATAAGTTTGCACTTACGAACATTTTAGTCGTACGAAGTTATAGAGTTATACGGATGAATGTCGAATGCCTGTGGGCTAGTTTCTCGTGATATCAAGTTATCAGAGGCTAGGGATCGTGTAGCCTCGGAGGGGCCGTTTTACTAAGCTTCGTACGACTAAAATGTTTGTAAGTTGCATTCGACTTCTGCTACAGCAGGCGCGACAAAAATATTGCATTACGCAAACACGTCTTATTTGGAATTAATAAATCAGTGAACTACTTTCGGCAAGGGAGATCAATATACACCGCTACCACCACTCGGGAACCCTCGACCCATTCCGTAAATAGAGACTCGGGAGTGACTGAGACAGAAATCGTGTAGCCTCGGAATTGATAACGTTTCCGAACCTATCCTGTTGAAGTTGATATAAAACCAGATGGCCTCGCCCGCATGTCGAGCCCGCCGTGGTATTTGATGGTCTCAGAGTGTATTTATTTGAAGTTTGATGCCCAATAAGCATACAAAGTTTCAAGCAAATATGACTTACGGTTACAGAGATAGTAGGTATGTGAAAACTTTAAGTCATTTGACCTTTACATAGGGGCACAGGGGCCGCATGAGTGGGACACAGAATAAATATATGGATGATGACTAATAAGTATATGAAGTTTCAAGTCAATGTGACTTAGGACTGCAGAGACATAAGGTATTTAAAAACTTTAACGCAGATTTCGGAACGCAAACTTCCAAGTCAGAGTTTGGACGGACGGACGCACGGACACCCGGACGTCAGTGTAAACACTATGTCTCGCTTTCCGCAAGCGGGCTCGACAATAAAATAGCCTATGATATTCTATTTATCAGGTAAGATTTTATGGTTTTCGTGGAAAAGAAATGTTTATGTTGAGTCATGCAGTAACGCCATGTGACATTGTCTCACTGGAATGTCAAAAAAACATCTGGCGCGGCAGAGCCTCGCCCATCCTGTTTACTCAGCCTTGCCCGATATGTTTACCCATTCACGGCACTAACCTACTATTCTCTATATAGTTAATGCAAGATACGACAATGTGCTAAGAGTCAGTATGTATTCAGCCAAAATTAAGTTTGGCATGTTGTGTATGTGTATCTGTATCTGGCATATGTAACTCATTCCTTTCGGAATACACCTTTACGGGTATGAAATTTATTAAATGTTTTATTTTTGTTATTTCTCAATGAAAGTATATGTTGCGACCACTAATTTGAACCGTCTCGACGAGAAACAGGCAACCGGTCAATTTTGGTTGTTTGTTGATTGGGTTTAACGGCCTATCAACAGCTAAGGTCATTTAAGGCCAGGTCAATGGGTTTAGTACTAAATCCCATATATTACCTGTACAAATACATGTACATGTTCAAGTACATGAACAAATGGGGGGAAAATCCCAAAATCAGAACTGAATATTTACAATAAAAACTATATAGACAGCCCTGAAATCAGAATAATCCTGAGCTGATGCCAGGTCCTCGCCACACCAGAATCACTTGACCCCCTCCCAAAAGCAGTAGGATCAGTAATAATCTTACTACTTTTATAATGAGCAATAACCCAATTCAACTCCCAGGTAACAAAAGAGTCAATGATAATCAAAGTACGGTACTTAAAGTACTGAAATATGTTATCTCCACAAAAACTGATCACTTGCAGAACTACTGTCTGTTTCACAAAAGCTGCCCAAATTTTACGGCCATATAAACAATTCGAAAACAATATTTTTTTCGATAATATTAAATTAAAGGATTAAGAATGACCCTTCTTTTTATTTCGTGAAATTTGGTAAAATATTAGTTTTTATGCGAAAAAACAATTTCCCAATGTTAAATCCCCATTCTCTGTGAAGATGTCTATGGGGATTTAACATACGGGAATCTTTTTAGAATTTCGGAAATACTGGACCGATTTTCAAAATTTAACTTGTGTTTTCTTAGTTAGGTCATTTCCAAGCTATCTAGCTAGGTTTCGGAGTCAATTTCCATTTTTATTTTTGTTTTTTACTCCTCCCACAACTCCCCCATGTTAAATTCCCATAGAGAAATCAATTTTTCGTAATAAAATCAATATTTGACCAAATTTCACGAAATGAAAAGAAGGCTCATTCATAAAATTTAACATTGTCGAAAAAAATGTTGTTTTTGCTTTATCTACAAATGTATATAGCCGTAAAATTTGGGCAGGTTTCGTGAAACAGACAGTAGAGACTGGGAGTTGCATATTTTCTCAATCATCAGCTAGAGCAAGGTATTCCACGGTTTCAATCCGCTTCCTGGGTCGCTCCCTTCACGCGGCGTTACATCGTAAGTAACGGTTAGCGTCGTATTTATTTGACTAAATCATCATCCAGAGGCAAATGTACTGTGCTGGTGTAAACCCATTCACATCCACACGTTTTCTCTAGAATAAATTACTCTTTGTTACTCCCAGAACAATAGTACGAAATTGGCGGCTAACTGGTCACGGCAACCTAACTGTGAGAAATAAAGATAATAACTGCTGTATTAACACGCATGAAATGTCTTGATTCGTATTTTCCAAAATTTAACTGATAAACTGAGACCAAAACTGTCCCCCCCCCCACGTTCGCCAAATGCTGGATCCGTCCCTGTACTCTGAATCAAGATTAGACACACATGCATAATTAGTCAGCCACCATTAGAAAGAGAGGTTTACAGAGTTTTTGGCAAGTGTAGCTCCTGATCAACTAACTCGCTTGTTGAGCCGTATACAGATCTAGTGTCTGTTTCACGAAACCTGCCCAAATTGTACGGCCAGATAAATAATGCAAAAACAATTCTTTTTTTAGATAATATTAAATTTTATCAAAATTTAAGAATGAGCCTTCTTTTTATTTCGTGAAATTTGGTCAAATATTGATTTTGTTACGAAAAAACAAGTTCTCTATGGGAATTTAACATGGGGCAAAAAAGAGGTGGGGAACCTGAAAGACGAGTCGAAAAACGAAAACTTTTGGAAATTGATTCTGAAATATAGCTAGATAGCTTGTAAATGATCTAACTAAGAAAATAAAAGTTACATTTTGAAAATCAGTCCACTATTTCTGAAATTAGAAAAATGTCCCCATGTTAAATCACCATAGACATCTTCACTCTGTGTCACTCTGTGGCAGCATGAGTGTGTTCCAAATGCTCACATGTGTCCAAATAATTAACCAATCCGTCAAGTAATATTAAAGTTATATGATGATGAAGAAACTTGTACAAACTCTTTGACATTTTTGACGCGGACAACGACGTGACGATGCGGACGACGGAAAAAGCGTCGACTATTGTCGCGACTTCTGCTAAAACAGGCGCAACACAAATGAAAATCTTTGTTTCTCATTATTTTGAAACTCATTGGGTTTGTTCAAATTCACTCATGGTTTGGAGTATTTGTTTGTACTTTCACTTTCGAAAATCAATAGTAGTTTTAAAATAAGGGCGAACATGAATGCACCGCTTATCTAGAACACTGAGTCACATAGAAACAAAATTGTTACCCCACTCCATACCTCTCGCGAGGGTAGCAATTTAACCCCATCTCTTTAATGCAACGCATGGAAGACTGATTTTGGCAATCGGTTATCCGGCGTGTTTGATATGTTAGCGACATAAAACTGTCAAAGCTGTATCAATAACATATTAATAAAGAACATACACATGAGACATTTGTTATTTTAACATGTCAATGTGTTCATCTGATATTTACATGTATATCTGTAGGAGAACAGCATAGCTCGACTACGAGGGTTGTCGATGTACACATAGCTTGACAAAGAAGGTGGCTGCGGCCTGCATAAAAAACTTAACCAAGGTTGACTAAAAACATTAACCAAGGGAGTATTGATGTACGTCACTAGGAGATAAAGTTTTCCAAGTATGGTTGCTGTAGGCCCAGGAGTATTCCATATACAAGCTTGACTAAAAACCGTAACCAAGGGGAGATAACTAAGTAATCCAAGGATAAAAGTAGGTCAAGGTCAAACATAGGTCAGGGATTATTGATGTACATCATTAGGAGATGAAGTTGTACAAGTATGGTTGATGTAGGCCCAGAAGTATTCCATATACAAGCTTGACTATAAACATTAACCAAGAAATTGAAGGTTAAATGTAGGTGAAGGTAACATGAAGGTCAGGGGTTATTGATGTACATCCCTATGAGAAAAAGATATCCAAGTATGGTGTATGTACGCACAATAGTATTCCATATACAAGCTTGACTAAAAACCTTAACCAAGGTTGAGTAACTAGATGGCCGCGGCCTGCATGTCGCGCCTTGTGGCGAGGCATGGACACTAAAAAAACAGATATAGTATAACGAAAAACTTTAACCAAAAAACTTAAGCAAAAACTTTAACCGGACACACGTACGTACGTACGTACATACGTACGTACGACAAAGTGCCGACTATATCGCGCTTTCCGCAAGCGGGCGCGAAAAAAACTTTAACCAGAAACTTCAAAGTAATTTGACCTTGACATTGGGCACAGGGGCCGCACGGGAGGGGGGTAGAATGAATATAGATGATGATAGACACCCATGTGAAGTTTCAAGGTAATGGGCAAAGCAGTTGCAGAGATATAGTATAACGAAAAACTTTAACCAAAAAACTTAACCAAAAACTTTAACCAAAAAACTTAACCAAAAAACTTAACCAAAAACTTTTAACCAAAAAACTTAACCAAAAACTTCAAAGTAATTTGACCTTGACATTGGGCACAGGGGCCGCACAGGAGGGGGGTAGAATGAAAATATACATGATGATAAACACCCATGTGAAGTTTTCAAGGTAATGGGCAAAGCAGTTGCAGAGATATAGTATAACGAAAAACTTTAACCAAAAAACTTAACCAAAAACTTTAACCAAAAAACTTAACCCAAAACTTCAAAGTAATTTGACCTTGACATTGGGCACTGGGGCCTCATGGGAAGGGGGTAGAATGAAAATATAGATGATGATAAACACCTATTTGAAGTTTCAAGGTAATGGGCAAAGCAGTTGCAGAGATATAGTATAACGAAATACTTTAACCAAAAAAACTTAACCAAAAACTTCAAAGTAATTTGACCTTGACATTGGGCACAGGGGCCGCACGGGAGGGAGGTAGAATGAAAATATAGATGATGATAAACACCCATGTGAAGTTTTCAAGGTAATGGACAAAGCAGTTGCAGAGATATAGTATAACGAAAAACATTAACCAAAAAACTTAACCAAAAACTTTAACCAAAAAACTTAACCAAAAAACTTAACCAAAAACTTAACCAAAAACTTTTAACCAAAAAACTTAACCAAAAATTTCAAAGTAATTTGACCTTGACATTGGGCACAGGGGCCGCACGGGAGAGGGGTAGAATATAGATGATGATAAACACCCATGTGAAGTTTTCAAGGTAATGGGCAAAGCAGTTGCAGAGATATAGTATAACGAAAAACTTCAAAACCAAAAAACTTAACCAAAAACTTTAACCAAAAAATTTAACCAAAAACTTCAAAGTAATTTGACATTGGGCAAGGGGCCGCACGGGAGGGGGGTAGAATGAAAATATAGATGATGATAAACACCTATTTGAAGTTTCAAGGTAATGGGCAAAGCAGTTGCAGAGATATAGTATAACGAAAAACTTTAACCAAAAAACTTAACCAAAAACTTCAAAGTAATTTGACATTGGGCACAGGGGCCGCACGGGAGGGGGGTAGAATGAAAATATAGATGATGATAAACACCCATGTGAATTTTCAAGGTAATGGACAAAGCAGTTGCAGAGATATAGTATAACGAAAAACTTTAACCAAAAAACTTAACCAAAAACTTTAACCAAAAAACTTAACCAAAAAACTTAACCAAAAACTTTTAACCAAAAAACTTAACCAAAAACTTCAAAGTAATTTGACCTTGACATTGGGCACAAGGTAATGGGCAAAGCAGTTGCAGAGATAGTATAACGAAAAACTTTAACCAAAAAACTTAACCAAAAACTTTAACCAAAAAACTTAACCAAAAAACTTATCCAAAAACTTTAACCAAAGAACTTAACCAAAAACTTCAAAGTAATTTGACCTTGCCATTGGAAACAGGGGCGCACGGGAGGGGGGTAGAATGAAAATATAGATGATGATAAACACCCATGTGAAGTTTTCAAGGTAATGGGCAAAGCAGTTGCAGAGATATAGTATAACGAAAAACTTTAACCAAAAAACTTAACCAAAAACTTTAACCAAAAAACTTAACCAAAAAACTTAACCAAAAACTTTAACCAAAGAACTTAACCAAAAACTTCAAAGTAATTTGACCTTGACATTGGGCACAGGGGCCGCATTGGAGGGGGGTAGAATGAAAATATAGATGATGATAAACACCTATGTGAAGTTTCAAGGTAATGGGCAAAGCAGTTGCAGAGATATAGTATAACGAAAAACTTTAACCAAAACACTTGACCAAAAACTTTAAACAAAAAACTTAACCAAAAACTTCAAAGTAATTTGACCTTGACATTGGGCACAGGGGCCGCACGGGAGGGGGGTAGAATGAAAATATAGATGATGATAAATACCCATGTGAAGTTTTCAAGGTAATGGGCAAAGCAGTTGCAGAGATATAGTATAACGAAAAACTTTAACCAAAAAACTTAACCAAAAAAAAAAAAAATTAACCTAAAAATTTAACCAAAAAAACTTAACCAAAAACTTCAAAGTAATTTGACCTTCACATTGGACACAGGGGCCGCACGGGAGGGGGGTAGAATGAAAATAAAGACGATGATAAACACCCATGTGAAGTTTCAAGGTAATGGGCAAAGCAGTTGCAGAGATATAGTATAACGAAAAACTTTAACCAAAAAGTTTAACCAAAAAACTTAACCAAAAACTTTAACCAAAGAACTTAATTAAAACCTTTAACTTTAAAAAACAATTAACCAAACAACTTAACCAAAAACATTAACCGGACACACGTACGTACGTACGTACGTACGCCAAAGTGCCGACTATATCGCGCTTTCCGCAAGCGGGCGCGACAAAAACCTTAACAGTAGTAGCACAAACTGACCACCCGCCGAAGACATGTTTCAGTGTCTATTGTACCAGCACAGTAACACAAACTGATGCTCAATAATGTATTCAATGAAATTGTGTCCATATTTCCATATTTATTATCATACGACGGTATGTAACTACGCAGTATTATCGTACGATTGTATTTAACTTCCGCAATATGTATTTCACGTTCAGTAGTGTATACAATGGGTGTTCTATATGTCACAGGTGTATGGAGGATAAAGAAAGTCCACACTGTGGGTTCATCAGTCTTGTATATTTGTATATATATATGTGAATATATATTTACAGTAAATAGTATGGGTGACCTGAAAATATAAAAGACTAGTATAAGCAGGCGATACATTTAGGCGCACTGC